>CM056729.1:13600000-13912500 GCA_029844215.1 Przewalskia tangutica | reverse complement strand
GATAGATACTTTGCCAAGAAAATGATATAATGCATAACGTAAATATTGTTGATATTCATGTGCAAATTTAAAAACGTCTCTCCTAACAGTTGATCTAGGAAAACCGTTAAAAGCATGATTATACATATCTCTTACGTAATGAATAAAACAAGGAGAGGAAGAAAATGCAAAAGGCAAACCCTTCACCGCAACTAATTTTGTTATTGATTCCCTATCTCTGTGTTAATCGTATTTAGGACGTACAATTCACTCCGTCGTCGGGTTAATTTGACTTTGTACTTGGTCCGGAACACTATGTGAACCTTGTCCCGACTCATAGCGCATTGGTGCACCCGATTTTATAGCCTCGTATTCATCCCACTTAGCTTTGTGAAAGTCTTGTACATGTCTTAATAAACTTGTCGTCCCACCCTAACCTTTTCCGATTTTAAATTGATAAACATTTTTACAAATTTTACATCTAATTACTTGATTTTCTTTGTCGCTATCAAAAAATAATCATGCATGTAATTTTAATGGTCATTGTGTGGGGCCTCGTCTCATACTAGGGGGAATATAAGGCATTGTAGTTTCAGGTTGAGACTCAGTCTGAGTCTGAGGTTGAGGTGCACTAGTGAGTGTGTCATCTAGATTATCGTCTAAATTAAAGTTGGTTCAGTTGCAGAATATATCTCATCATCTAATGGTACATCATTAAAAAAATCAGTTTCATCTATATGAGTGTAATCAATCAAATCATCCTGACTAGGAATGAGATGACTAGAAGAAGTATCATTGCCCTTGTTACCACTACCAGGAGAAGCATCATTACCCTTAACCATACGTCCAAGACGTTTCATTATAATTATGCAAATAAATAATTAAAGAAAATAAAATTAAGTGTGATAATTAAAATTAAGTAATAATAATAACTTAATGAATGAACGAATGTACCAAACGCCGACGTAACGTCGACGTGTAATTGAGGTTGAAAGTTGAAACTTTACTCGATTGATGAGCCTCAAGCTAGTTGTCAACTTCACTCATAATATTTGAACTTTGATATAAAGTAGCAAATAAACTATAAAATTTAGTAGGCAATGTAGTGTTGTAGAGAGAGATATAGAGAGATTAGAGAGATGGTAGGAAGATTTGTAAGGAAAATAAAAATAAAAATGAAGTATTATAGTTGAAAATTTGGGTTAAAGTATAAATATACTAACTTAGGAGTTAAAAATAAATATTAAGAGGGTAGGGGGGTTTATGGGGTGGGGCAAAAAATGATCGTTGAAACTGTTAAACGGCCCAAATCTAAATTTGATCGTTGTTGCAACAGTTAGTTTTACAAAGGGGAGGATCGGGTGCAGGTGGTCGAAGAGGGCCCGGGCAGACGAGCCCAGCCGCCTGTGTCCCATCCCGATTTCGAATCCAGACGCCGTATTTTTTAGGGTGATCGGGGTGTGGCATGGTCGGGTCGGGATCGGGCCGACCCAGTCCACTGGACAACCTTACTTTAATATGGTACTTTAGAATTTCATCACATGATAAAATTAAGAGCCGTTTGGCCACCAGAATTATTTGTTTTTTTTGAAATAATATTTTACTTTATTTTAAAATCAGTATTTGATTATAAAATTTTAAATTTAATTTGGAGTGAATTTGACAAGTGCTCCAAATCTGTTTTCCAATTTCAGATAAAATATTTCTCTCCTTTACGAAAAAAAAGTATAACCAAACAGAACTCCATCTTCAACTTTAAATTTATAAATTCTAAATAAAGCAAAAAAATATTTAAAATTCATGGACAAACATGAATTTAATACGTGTTTGGATATAAAAATTCCACACGAAAAACTAGTCTAATTTGAAAAAATCTAACTTCAAAAAAAATTAAAAAATTAATTCGATATACAACTAAACTTTGAATTGGAAAAAAAGAATGACAAAAAAAACGTATATGGACAAACGGTTTAGTTTTACGGTGAAACCAATTACAAACAATTCATTGCTCGCCCTATCACATCAGTTCTACTAGTCGCGAAGTGCTATGAGAAAGAAAGACCAATAAAAAGCGGCGAAAAAGTTGCTATCTATGAAATAGTAGCAATTTGACCAAAACAAATTAATGTAAGTGCAAAATTGATCCTCTCTTGATCCAAAAAAGAAAGATATTTTTCTATTTTTTAGTGTTAAACCAGTTAGTTTTTTATCGTAATTTTTTTAAATATTTTTTAAATTTTTAATTATGGTGATTTATACTATTTTTTACGTAGTTTTTAAATATGTAAATTTTATTTCAAAAAATTAAAAATTATATGTTTTAATACACGGTTAAAATTAAAAAGTTTGATCGTGAAAAAACAAAATAATGTCAATTTATTTTGGGACGGAAAAAGTATAAAGTCTTGTCTACTTTTCCATTTTTCGTTACACTGTGCAGTTGTTCCACGTTATCTTATCTTCTCACGTCTCCTTCTTTCGTTAACAGTAGCAAACTTGATTGTGTCATTACCCAAACTTCAAGAGTCGTGACCAACAAGTGAAAAATGAAAATTGTCACATATATATATATATATATATATATATATATGCTGATTAATCGGCTGAAATAAATTGGTAAAACCGGATTAGTCTATAAAATGGGACATTTGCGCAAATGGCCTATTATGTACTCCTCGTACTTTAGTGGGCTAATTTTCGGATGACCATTTTTCGGATACCAATTAACATTTAATCACCATTTAAAATGTAATTAAAAACTAATCATTTTGCAAAGATTCAAACTTCAAGCATATTTTCATGGAGCTTTCATCTGCAAATTTGAGAATAGATATTTGATATTCATGAGTAGCTATTATTGATCTTATTGTTTACATGTTCCGTGCATGCTCCTCAAAAATTTCAAACTGTAAAAATTATCTCTGTTGTTATCATTCTGTAGCGCAGTATTTGCTTAGATATCATAACTAACTCCTTGTGATGAAAAAAGATTACAAATTTGTTTTGGGAAGGTTCTTAAAACGTGGTAGGTGAGTCTTTTGATAACGCCACAAATAGACCGCCAATGGAGCTTGAAACATCTGACTTTTGAAACGAAACGAAACGTAGTTGGTAATGCATACAATTGATGAATTTACAAAAATCGTGCATTTGAAATGCTTTAATAGTTTACAATATTGATTGATTAGTATCAATCAAATACGCAGTTTCCACTTAGTATTTTTTTTCATTTTGATCGACTACTTTGATCTACTAGGGGTCGTTTGGTAGGAGAGATAAGATGAGATTGAATTATTAATCCCATGGGATTGGAAATATCCCATCTATATGGGATAAAAAGTGGAATAAGTTATCCCACCCAATCCTATCAGATTACTTATCCCCCTCCTACCAAACGACCCCTTACTATTTAGTTTTTAGATATTAGCCTTTTTAGTAATACAGAGAACTCAGGGACGAAACTGTTCTAGAGTTTTCAGTTTTCACTGATAAGGTTCGAAAAACCGACATATTATGTCGGAGTTTCACATATAAAGAGTTTTCAAACTCACTTGTAGAAGTTTTAATCTCCAACAAAGTGCTAGATTTTTCTGTGTTTTTGCTAAAGGTATTTTTGTCTAAATTTTATTTCTCATTAAAAAGCAGCTAAACTTTGAATAAATTTGAAATGCTAGCTAAAATCTAATTAGTGGTTAAAGAGGTAGCTATTTTCCGTTTTCCCCAATAAAAAGTCAATCTACCATCACATTCATAGTTTCATACACATCGGAAGGGATACAAGCCACACCCCACCCCACACCTTGAAGCTTGAGTAGAATTAAGTAAAATACAAGAACAAGAAAGTAACCTTCTACAATAAAGTCAATCTACTAGCACGTTCCTGTGAGATTTTGACTTAAAAAAAACACTGAAAGAACATTACAGAAAAAGAAAAGTGAAAGACAAACTGTCACAACACTAGGCTTTTTCTATGTCGGGGGCAATAATCATCTTAAACTGGCTATCCAACACGATGGTCTGCTTTAACCTTGCTGCTATTGCTTGGAGCTGCAAGGAGTAGATTACTAACGCGTGTACAGAGATCTATAAATCAACACAGAGATAGGAGATGATGGATCCTGCTCTCCTTTTGGTCCTTGGACTCACTTTCCACTTCTCTACAAGAACTTTCTTTATATTTGTGCAGCTCGTTATCACTGTGGCTACTCCAGCAGCGGTAATACCAGGGCAATAGACCATGTGACAAGTTTCCAACAAGGTACAATTGTTCACAAGATAACTTAAACCTACATTTGTTATTTGACGACAGTGGGACAGCACAATATCCCTCAGCAATGGACATCCTTCACCTAGCTCCATCATGGCCATATCGCCCAAATCCTGTCGCAATTTGATGCGCTAGTATTCAGTGCTAAATGAAAGATTAAAACACAAGTCTTTGCTCTACGAAAGCAATATGTGTGTGCGTGTGTTACATATCGGATTTATCAATAGGGGTTCTAATCCACTTATTACCATTTTAAGCTATACCTATTAAGTAGTTTTAATATAACCAAGTCGTCACCTAATCACCTCAAATCAACTTATGTAATTGTGTAATAAACTTGGTAATTTCAGCATACTAATAAAGTCTTTGCATCATATGCAATGTTAATACCACTATAAAAGAGCAAGTATAAGTGGACACACCTGGAGAACACTCACATCCAAGTAACTGAGTTCAGGGCATCCTCTTGCTATGGCAATTATTCCAGCATCCCCAATTTGGTGGCAGCCACTGACATTCAAATGATGAAGAGAGCAACCTTCACCAATAGCCACAAGTGCTTCATCCCCTACTCTGGTAATTAAATAGAGGCTACGACTTATTAGAGCCAAATTAGCGGTAATGTGGTAGTTAAGTAGCAAGCTTTGATCAACAAGCAGTTCAAACTTCAAAGTATATGCTATGCAAAATATAAGCAATCAACAATACACATAAAGGAGAAGTTGCTAAAGCAAGGAAACGCCGAGACACAAATTATTGTTGAATCTTGCAGTGTAGAACATTTTCCATCGGACTCGGGGCCAGGAAGCATTGATGAAGATGATGAAAAATTGTGCCTAGGCAATTTTTCATCTTCAAATGAACAAGCGACCTCTTGCAGCACCAGAGGCGCCAAAAAGGTGCACAAAAGTTCCCGTATCCAAAAAGAAACAGAGAAAAGAGACACAAAGATAAATGCCCATCTCAAAGAGCATTCATGATTCAAGTATAAATTTATAGGACAGTAGAAGAAGTAATGCAAGCAAGGAAGAGGTTGTCTGACAATTTTATTAGCCGAGACTTGATGATTGAGAAACAAAATAAATATAAGGCGACATTAGTTGAGAAAGAGATTATCATGTACCTATCGCAGAATCGAAGACTAAGGTCTGTAAGAAATTTACAGTTCTCACCAACAGCTATAATTCCCTTATTTCCAACCTATAAAATCAGATGAAAAGAGCAGTATTACTACTATTATCAGAAAAAATAGTTGAGTTTTGAGCATAAAGTGCAAAGGATACAGCACAAACCAGATTTCAGTAACAAAAGACTACATATCAATTAGGGAAAGTAAGCAGCTGCTGAAAGCAAAAACCACTTTCCACATCAGATACTAACAATGAACATGCCTCTTCAAGAAAGAAATCCCATTCCACAGCTGAAGTGGTTCTCCAATATATATATATATATATATCCAAAAGATTCACCAGCTGATCGGTCAATTACAAGCAGAAAAATACTTAAATGACATCAGTAACCCAGAAGAAAAGGACAGCTGTCAGGTTCAACTCCAAATTCAGAATTGCATACTATTATATTCATTGAGCAGTAAGTTCAACTTTTCGAAAGCATTGAGATGCTTGAAAGAATATTAGCGGATAAGAACTGTCCATCATAGGAAACTAAAAGAAGGAAAAGAAAACATCAAGAACTAGTTGAGAGTCTTGAAGCCAATAAACAGATATGTGGAAGCAACAGAGACATTCACTAAGAAAATCTGAATCTGATATGCTCATATTACCCTTCATTTCAGTCTCTCTCTGGACAGAACTGTTTCTAAGTTCTCCATAATATTACTACTTTCTTCTTCTTTTACTTTCTCTGGGAGGGAGGAGGGTGGGGTTTTTATATCTCTGTTTCAGTTAAGAAACAGAAGCCTGGTTTGCTACTTCCAACCCAAAAATATTTAATGTACAAGTTAGCCCCTATTTCCAGTTCATTCCTCCCCGGTCGTCTTCTCTATCTTCCGACTCGGGAATCATGCCTTGCACCTAGTAATTATCAAGTCACCTTATACTTTAAATACAGTCTGGTCAGTGCTATCTTGTTTTCTAGAGCAGTCAACTAGAGTTCTCTTATTCTTTCTGATAAGGTAAATAATTTTATCAATGAAGTAAAAACACCTATATAAAAGCTTAATACCAAAAGTAGAGAACCTACACAAAATTGATATCTTTCTCAACAAAAAAGTAGAGAACCTACACAATTATGGTTTTCTGCAAATGTACTTATCAAAAAAAGTAAATGGTTTTCTACAAATGTTACCCAACAGTCGACAAGAGTTTTCTAGTCACTTAAGGATTTTCGCAGAGAGAGATAGACAGAGAGACGAGGAAGAACACATTCCCCAAAAAAAAAATCGTGTCAGTTATGATATTGTGATAGACTGGAAAGAAGGAAAAGGGGGAAAGGAGTGCTGTTAGGCCTCCCATGGACTACTCAAGTATCTTGATTGCTATGGTAATATAGCCTAAAGAGAAGCCCAGGTAACAGTGATGTGTTCAGTTGATCATAGCAGTCATAAGGTCAATATGGAGCTGTTGCAGGTCTGTTATTCTAGATGAAGAGAATGGCATTAAAAATACTATTGGAGGGAATAAAATAGCAAGGGAGTGATCCTGAAAACTTGAGCTCGCACATATAAACGAGAATGGCATCTCTAATTTATGGGAGAAAGGTGTTAAGGCTTTCTGGTCGATACAACTGTCAATAGGACTTGAACCTCAATCTATTCCACAACCAACTTTTGCTAATTTATCATACAACCCATCCACCTTTAACACACAAAAAAAGGGGGGAAACACGAAGACATTACTCAGTAAATTATAGTACCAGTTTGTGAACGAATAGGGTAACTAAATCTGAACAAATAGTGCTACCAAATGGCTCTTGGTTTGTTTACCTCTTTTCTTTTCTAAAGAAAAGCCCCCGTCAAATATAATATATGTTCTAAAGACTGAACAAGGTAACTATAATACAAAAGGAACTTTCATGATTTCATGTAAGCACATGTAGCACTTTTTTTAATGAATAGGGGCACCAAAAACTTTTTAAATAAATTTAGGTGCTTTATTAATAAATTTTATGTCTCCAGAAAATAGTTTATTAATGAACACCTTAATTTGTATTTGGGAAGAAGCCTGGAAATATAGTTCTGAAGATGAGGCTTTTTGGAAGCAGATAATTGAAGCTATCTATGGAGTAAAGGAGGGATGGAGACCCTGTTTGGCTAACTCTCACACAAAAGGGTGGATCTGTCTGGAAGAACATAATCAGGTTATGGGGTGAATTTTTTCTCATACCAGCTTAGAAGTGGGAAATGGTGAGAGACTCAAGTTCTGGACTGATACATGGATAGGCTATTAGAGTTTGGGAACCAGATTTCCAAATTTATATAACTGGCCTATCTACAAGGAAGGTACTATAGCTGAATTCTATTCAAATTCAGGCTGGCAATTTAATTTTAGACGAAATTTGAAGATTGGTAGATAGACGGATTCTGTCAGACGATGCAACAAGTAGAAACAGTGCATATTGACGCTAATAAAAGAGATTCTCTGATCTAGAAGAATAGCAAGGACAAAAAGCTCCATGTGAACAATTGCTACAAGTTGTTGATGAGGCAGACAAGTTTTGGGAACACAATTGGCCATGGAAGACAAAAGCCCCTGTGAAAGTAGCTGTCTTTGGTTGGATTGTAACTTGGGGAGCCTGTTTAACTCAAGAAAATCTCCAACGAAGAGGTTTTTTTTCTGGCTAACAGGTGCTATTTATATGAGGAGGAACAAGAATCAGTTGAACATCTTTTTTTGCACTGTAGAATTTCTAGACAGTGCTGGGACCTTTTTCTGAATATTTGTGGTATCTCTTGGGAAATACCTAATAACATAAGGGACTTTCTTGAGTGCTGGCAAGGGAAGAGGACTCAGAAAGGCTTGAAGCAGATTTGGAATACCATTCCTTTATGCATATTTTGGATCTTATGGCTGGAGAGAAATAGAGCTTGTTTTGAAGGACAAAGAGACCATGTTTCTAGAATTAAGAACATTTTTTTACAGAATCTTTTCTTATGGTGCAAGGGTAGTCTTATTGGTAGCACAAATGAAGATATAGAGTTCTTGGATTTGCTAGGAGGAAGACAATAGATGTGGGATTTATGTTTTGATCTGCATTCCCTTTGTTACCATCTTGGTACTTTCTATAAATAAAACTTTTAACAGTGTCTAGTATTGCCTACAGATGTGGTGTCATTGTTTCCAATTAGGATGAAATGTGAAAAGGTTTGATAAATTAGAAGGGACTTCCTATGGAAAGGTAACAAAGAAACAAAGGCATTTCATTTTATTAGCTTGGACTTTGTAATCAAGGGCCAAAAAGGGGGTCATTTGGGCATAAAAATTATGAGGCTGCAACATGGAAATTTACTGATGAAATTGTTGTGGAGGTATTCAGAAGAGGACGAGACATTATGTAGGTATTTAAGAGAGGAGAGGCATTGTGGAGAAGTGGATAAAGAGAAGTGTGGAATGATAAACAAATGCAGCACCTCAATGAAATTGGTCTTCATGGATATGCTGTATGGAAGCACACAGAGATCAATGGCAAGAGTTCTCACAAGGAATCAGGTTTAAGGTTGGTACAAGAGTTTCCTTCTGGCACAATAAATAGATGGGCAATACTCCACTTAAGGACGATTGCCCGACTACTTCCAGATAGTGCAAGACTGACATTATTCGGCAGAAGCAAGACGGCAAATAAGTATGAGGAGAAAGCTAAATGATTGGGAAATCACAAGGCTGAACAACTCTTTTGTTATTGCAGGGATTCATAGGAAGGGAGGATGACAAAGATAGAGTATTTTGGGCGACAGATAGCCTAAATCTTGTTACAGGGATTAAATAGGCAGGAAGTGAATATAGCCTGAGATGGCCGTGGAAGCAAATGTCAAATGTTAAGGTATTGACTTGTGTGGCAGCATATGAGGCTAGTTAAAAAAGAAGATAAACTTGTGCAGCAGGTGCTACCTTTGTGAGAAAGAGATGGAAGATAACTGTCACATTATTCTACATTGCATATTACTCTCACAAACTATGGTAATGTTCCTGCACTTCTTTAAGCTGAAGGGGACAATGCCAAGAACTACCAGCGAGCTTCCACTCAGCTGGAATGGAAGAGGCAACACTAAGAAACAGAAAAGAGCACGAATTGTAATTCCAGCGTGCATTTGATGGACAATATGGAAGCACCGGAACTTAAGGTGCTTCAAGAATAGAGCAGAATCTGTTAGCAAAACCAAATACAACTGTTTGTATTTTACTCTCTCATTGTTGTAAAGTCGGATTGCTGTCGGATGAGTTTTTTTAAAGAATGATTCATATCGGATGAAGTAACTCAGATTTATTCAGTGCCCCTCAGAATAGAGGGTATCTGATTTGTGTACATAGTCAAACACTAGAACTGGAGGAATGCTCTTGCTTTGCCTGCTGATGTATCAGAAAAGTTCTGCTGGTGTTTCTGGATCCCTAGTGTAATTAATTAATGAAATCTTTGAATCTTTAATGATCAGAAAAATATATATGCCTCCAGCAATATGCAAAACTCCACATGTAAAGGTATCTTGTAACTTTGACATCACTAGAGAACAAGAGAGAAAGTCCTATTTAAGAGGAAGTAAGGAGGGAGAGAGAGATTATTAAGGTACCTCATAACATCGACGGATGTGGAGCCTTTTGAGGTTGCAGCATCCTCTGGCAATACAACATATGGCTTCGTCCCCAATACTCGCACAATCTACCAAATGCAGAGCTTGCAAGAACTTGCACCCTCTGCCAATCTCAGACAATGCAAAATTACCAATTCTTTGACAATACAGCAAGGCCAACTCAGAGAGATGCCTACATTGCGATGCCAAAACTCAAATTAGGACCTTTTGACTCTTAAAAAAAAGGGAAGGAAAAAACTCAAGATAGGACCAGGACAGAATTTTAGAGAGGTACAAACTATCAGGTCAAGCAATGAATGAGATTCATGAATTTCATAAGCATTTTTAATAAGATGAGTCAGGTATAATATAAATAGCAGTAATCAGTCTATCAGCGATAACATGATTGTAGCATGAGCTTTGGAATAACAGAGAACTCAATTTGGTCTAACTTGGGAGTACAGCTTATGTAGAAATACCTTCTTCTTTTTTTAGATCAAGAAAAAGATGTTTTTCCAAAGAGTGTTTAAAGAAAATCACGTTCAAAATATTATATAAGCACTCCATCTATAATTCATGAATTTCATAAGCATTTTTAATAAGATGAGTCAGGTATAATATAAATAGCAGTAATCAGTCTATCAGCGATATCATGATTGTAGCATGAGCTTTGGAATAACAGAGAACTCAATTTGGTCTAACTTGGGAGTACAGCTTATGTAGAAATACCTTCTTTTTTCTAGATCAAGAAAAAGATGCTTTTCCAAAGAGTGTTTAAAGAAAATCACGTTCAAAATCTTATATAAGCACTCCATCTATAATCTGCTGTAATTGTTCTATGAAACAATTTTTCTGTTTAATTTACAAAATTAATCTCAAGCAGGAGCACTGCATTTCTATTTGATAGAATAGCAAATTTTCTTTTAAATAGCCCCTAAAATCCTAAGTGCAAACATTGTTCCATAAGCACCAATTTTCAGCTTCTTTTAGTGCTTATCTTTTCGAAACCTGACTGTAACGGTAAACATTTAATAAATACTCACAAAGTGCTCATGTTAAACACTCCTCATGCACCACACTCATATGTACGACCTTAGAAATATAAGCAATTTGCAAGACTCCATCTTGATTTCAGAGAACAAGGAGAAAGGGGGGGAGTCAACACTAGGTCTTTTTTGCCCTTCAGTAACTAACATTCAACACTAAGGTTGAAAAGAAATTCAAAATAAAGCACGAGGCGAAAAGTTTACGTGCAAGATCTTGCAATAGACTCCAGTCCATATGTCCCTATATTGTGGCAGCCATTAATTTCAAGACGTGTGAGCCCAGCACAACCAACTGCAACCGCTTCCAAACCTTTGTCACTTAAGAAAGTACAATCATTCAAGGTAAGAGACTTCAATCGTTTGCACCCTTTACCAATAGCACACAGACTCCTGAAGAAATATGCAGAAAGATATAGGGTCAGATTGTTGAAACCAATCATCCCTCTTACACATGCTTGGTTAAATTTTTGCTTGAAACTATTGCCATAAAAAACAGACAGTAACTCAAAGTTTGAGTCAAGTTATTATCTATTGTCTACATTAAGGAATTCTCTTTTAGCAAAGACGGCGTTTCAAATTTACAGATTAGATATTTAGTGTAAAGAATGAATTTTGGGCCTAACTCAACCCCAAAAGCTAGCTTGTAGGGTGAGGATTGTTCAAGTCCATATAAGAAGTCCATGTTCCCATTCCATATCCGATGTGGGTCTTAACATTTAGATTGCATAATCTGAACACTGAAAAAGCTATTGGTTAAAAGGAATATGTTTAATGCCTAAATGTAGATGTATATTACAAAAGCTTACATGAACATAGAAGTTATCATCATGCTGCACGTAAGTAAAGATAAATAAATCCAAATACGGCGAAAACCAGAATAACAACTAACTTGTCCGTAAATATTTGGAAACTGTAAAGTGCCAACAACTCCAGCGACAAACAGCAAGTGCCAACGTCTTGCAGAGCACCATCTGTAACATTCACGCATTGTAGCTTCAGAACCTTCAACTGAGGGCATCCTTGGGCAACAGAAACTACACCTTTATCATGGATAAACTCTGAGTCCAGTGACAAGGACTCCAAAGATCTACAATGAGATCCCACAGCTTCCAAGGAGGTGTCAGTTATTTTTGCACAGGCAGCCAAACTAATCGATTTCAACGTCTTCCCGGAACCAGATACCAATTTAATCAAGCCTGCGTCAGTTAGTCCTTCACAGAATCGCAAATTCAAATCTTCAAGTTGCTTAGAGAACTCCCCAACAGCTGCTAGACCTTGATCTCCAACATAACAGCCCTTTAAGAGGAACAGGAAACTAAAGCTTCTAAGACCTTTGGTCCAACATGCACATCATACCATTCAATTCCAAAACAGCTTGAAATAGATCAATGGAATAACCATGTGGAAACCAAAGTTTACCTGTAAATCCAAAGACTTCAATAACATACACTTTTCCGCTATAGACCTCAGCCCCACATGTGTCACATTGGAGCACCATATTAAGCTCAGCTTTTCAAGCATAGTGAAGCCAGCAGCAACAGCAGCCAACCCAGCATCTGACATACAGTAAGATTCTGTTTCGTTGTCTTCCGAGCCATTTGTTTCAGCCAGGGAATGGATCTTGAGAGATGAACTCACGGAATGATCAGTGCCGCGCCTTCTTCCCTGCAATGGGTATACAAAAGGAACAATATGTTTAGACTTTCAAGATGAATGTAGCTTCCAGGTACAAGCTCAGAAATTCGCTTGTGAACCAAACATATAATATAGCACACAAACCTTTAGAAAATGGTGTTTTGGCACCAGAAACTTGAGAAAAGCATAACCCAAGTCTGTCAAACAAAAGGTAGAGGATTCACTTGTGAACCTAACAAACAATGGAGTCACTTATATTACCACTAAACGTGATTTTTTAAACCACTAAATGTGATTTTTTTTTAATACCACTAAATGTAAATTTAATAGGTGATTGTTTCATCCGAAGCCCTTGGCCCGTTGGTCAAGGATGCTAGGGTATCCAAAGGGGTAGTGTGGGTGAGCTTGGGGCCAAGGTCTCAAGTTCGAATCCCCCAGTACCTTCGCCTCTTGGGAGTCTGTCACACCTGGCTTGCCTAGTGTGGTTAATCTGACGTGGTTTTCAGGCTACGCGTCAGTCCGGGGTTTACCCAGAGCGCACCTACGGGTAGGTGTTGCGGGTTCCCTTGTCAACAAAACAAAAAAACAAAAAAAATAGGTGATTGTTTCGCCCAGTGAAATCAGATCTCCCTGCAGAATTAATCTCAGTAAATGCGTCCAACTCAAACATTGCAAGGTGACACAACAATTAATAAAGGCAGCTTATCCCCAATAGTTTAGGATTTCTTACCTTGTTTTTGGGGCTTAAAATTATGTTAGTCATAAGCCCTCCATATCTGAAGATAGATGGATAGATGGTGATTATTTTCCACTGAAATCAGATCCACAAGATGATAGCCTCAAAGAAGGTGCATCAATCTTTTTCTTATAAGGGACGAAGGTGCATTAAATCTTGATTTACCTGAATCTTTACAACACACTCATACAAGCTGGGGTAGGGAATTAAATTAATTTTGGAAAGATATTTGTGTGGAGGACTTTCTTGAAAGCTTTATACAACAACAACAACATACCCAGTGAAATCCCACAAAGTGAGGTCTGGGGAGGGTAGAGTGCACGCAGACCTTACCCCTTACCCCTTGAAGCTTTATACCCAGAAGAAAAAAAAAAAGAAACCTTTATACCCTGAGTTATATCCTTTGTAGTGAATACGGAAGCATATGACTGATTACTTGACTCTCCGGGACTTTGCAGTTATTGGGTTATCATACTTAGATCACACAAAGATTGGAAGCTTCTACACTTCTTAAATCAGGAGTTATGCCTTCACAGTTTTAATTTTAATCACAATGATTTGGCAGTGCAGAAAGGGTCTAATTACTGTATCTTTTCTGTTGGGCTCTTCTATAATTTTTCTTAATAAAGCTGATAAAACTCATCCTTCTGGAAATCTGTATGAAAGAATGAAGTTGCATAACAACAACTACTACTGTTGTGCTTCAATCTCAAGATAGTTGGGTTAGATTATATGAATCCTCAATGGCCATTTCATTCCTTTTGAACCTATTCATTCCAATCTTCAATAACTCGGGGCAAAATCTTTGTTCCAACTGCTGGATTTGGAGTAAATTTAATACAGACAATCTCCGGAAGAGGATAGAAGGTTGGCTAACAAATATATGTGCCAAGATGTATTTGTTATCACATTTTACTTAATTGTGTTTCTCTCTTTTTGGCAATGAACAGGTAGTGCTTTGCTGAGTTCAAGCATGCATCGAGTCTACCGGCTAGGACGCACAGCAGGAAAAACAGATAAAAGCAGTAGACTCTATGGTCCCAAAACACGCTTTTAGCTAGATGGCAATTGGCACACCAATATGCCCACTCACTTCTCGCTAGCTCATGTGGGCTAATTGAAGAGAACTGTACATGTATTGAGGACTTATCCTATTTTGTTGTATATGCTTTGTTCTTTTGAGAATCACCATGATATCTCGACTCTGTAACTTCTTGGTGCCCATCTGCATTGTATTCTCTCTCACCGGTCAAACGAATATGTACATCTCACATAAGACAAAGGTCAAAAGACTTCTCAAAGCAAAGGTCGTTAAAGTTCTTTCAGAAACGTGATAACAAGTTCATTCACATTTTATATCCACCCAAACACGATAGGATAAGCTCGATAAGTAAGCAGTTATTTCTCAGAGACAAGCATTCAGAAGCTAAACTAAAATGTGACAATTTAGAATCAAGCAACAAAAGTCATGTATCGAGCACCATAATTTAACTATGATTATGTCAATCTGCTTTTAGTTCAGCTGAAAAAATGAGGGTTAATATGAGACATCAGGATCACCAATTCCCAACTCGATGGTAAACTTTGAAGTCCTGAGCTAGATCCTAGAGTTTCTATCCTCAATTCTAATACATAATTTTTCACCAGTTATATCTCAGAAGGATATACACAATAGCAACAGAATGAATGACGCTGATAGAGAAAAAAAACTACCTTTCCAAATCATTCAGAGCACAACTAGAATTCTAAGGAAAATGTTCCCAATTGGAATGACATACATATCCCAATATTCAATTTGACTGACACCATAATCTAACTATGATATTGTCAATCTGATTTTATTTCAGCTGAAAAAATGAGGGTTAACATGAGACATCTCGATCCTCAATTCCCAACTCGATGGTAAACATTGAAGTCCTGAGCTAGATTTTAGATTTCTATCCTCAATTGTCAAATACATAATTTTTCACCAGTTATATCTCGAAAGAGATACACAATAGAAACAGAAACGAATAATACTGTTAGGCAAAAAAAAGACAATTTTTCCAAATCATTACGAGCAAAAGTAGAATTCTAAGCAAACTGTCCTCAATTGGAATGCAATACACATCCCAATCTTCAATTAGAGAGCTAGACACTCGAAATATCAATTCTAGATGTTGCATTAAAAGCCAATCGATAAATATCAAATAGTGACATAAGGAATTCAAAGGCTTACAAGTTGTTGGTGGCAGGTAGCAGGCCTTTGGAATAGTCGAGGTATAAAAAAAAAGATATACACAATAGCAACAGAAATGAATAACGCTGTTAGGCAAAAAAAAACTATCTTTCCAAATCATTAAGAGCAAAAGTAGAATTCTAAGCAAAATGTTCTCAATTGGAATGCAATACACATCCCAATCATCAATTAGAGAGCTAGACACCCGAAATATCAATTCTAGATGTTGCATTAAAAGCCAATCGATAAATATCAAATAGTGACATAATGAATTCAAAGGCTTACAAGTTGTTGGCGGAAGGTAGCAGGTATCCTCCTTTGGAATTAGTCGAGGTATTAAAAAAAGATATACACTAAGCAACAGAAATGAATAACGCTGTGAGGCAAAAAAAACAATATTTCCAAATCATTAAGAGCAAAAGTAGAATTCTAAGCAAAATATTCCCAATTAGAATGCAATACATATCCCAATCTTCAATTTGAGAGTGAAATATTAACTCTAGATCGATAAAGGTAATCAAATAGTGAATTAAAAGGCTTACAAATTGAATCGGCAGAGAAATAGACAGTCTCTCGTCGACAAATACATTGCGGATATTGGCGAATCGGCGAGCGAGTAGCTGGACAAGCGCGTCGGGGCAACCGGAGGCACCAATACGTAAAGTGAGACGACTGAGCCGCTCGAGACGTAGCCAACGGTTACAGACGAGTGCACACGCGTCGCGGCTTGACTTCGATTCCAGATGCCGGAAAATCTCGATAATTAGCTCATCCGGCAGGATTAGATTGATCCAATCACGACCTCTCATGCTCCGAATCTATATAAATACACAAAATTCAGAGATGCAGGTTTAGTTTCAGATGCATAAAGAGAGGAAATGAGAGATTCGATGAGTGAGGGGAAGGGTAGTCGGGTCGGTGGAGCTTGCCGTCGGTTGTTTGACATGGAGCGATCGGCGAAGGTAAATTTACGATTTTAGCCTTGGGAAATTTATTCCTTTCCTGGATAGTTAGTGCAACACATACGGGTGTCTTTGTAATTTCGTATATGGATATAATACTACTACTATGAAGTATCCGTATAAGATGAGATCAACCGTAAAATACCGATACCGAATTGTATTACATGGTTAAGTACTTTTTAATACTACTGTTTTTTCTATATAACTAGTTTTATATTCTTTTTTTTTTTTACGAATGAACTCGCAGCCGCTACTCTTTCGAGTGCGCACGCAGAACTCGCCGACGCAATACCGCAAATCACGTAGTTCGATTAACCACGCCGGCAAGTCATGACGCTCAACGAAGGTTTATGCAGGGGATCGAACTCGCGACCATGGCCCCGCGCTTCATCAAGCACTAACTCTGCTACCAGGGGTAACTAGTTTTATCTTATATGTAGTTCTATTGGTGTAGTAAAATAATATTAATAATCTCATTCTTAAAATAAAGTTTTGATAAATAATTAGACGTGAAATAACAAATTTATGTGGATCATTTTACGGTGATTTATTTGTTCATGTTAAAATGATTGAATATCGTCTGAACGTAAGAAGGAACTATCAAAGTTTAAACATGAGAGAAAGAAACGCTTCTTTTGTAGTATTTTTTTTACTTCAATCTTATTGTACTTTATAGTTGTACAGGTTAAATCGCTTTTTCCTCACTTGGTTAAAATCATTTTTAGTTTTACCACTATGTGTTATTATATAGGAGTATATATTCTTAATATTATGTTGAAGGTAAAATTCATTGGGATAAAGTGATGTTCGAATGATGATAATTTCTCTAATATATCAAAGGGAAATGGGGCATATTTGTCCTCTAACTTAAGGAAAAGGGGTATATTTGCTCTCCGTTAAAGTTTGAGGACAAATATACCCTTTCGTTATTAAGCTTGTAGAATTTGCCCAAAATTAACAAAAATATCATGTGGGCGCCACGTGGGAGACACATCACAGGTGAGACCCACATCCACCTCCTCCCCTGCTTCTTCTAAGAGAAATATACCTTCTCTTTGGATCCACCACTGAATTCCAGTAGTCTAAAGTCTAAACTCCTGTAAAAGGAGCCTCTTTTATGTTGCATAAACCCAATTCAGTACAAGTTCTCTTTTTCTTTCTACGTGCTTATCATTAGCTAGTTCAGTCTTAATTGATGATGCATATATAATCTTTCGCTTTCATTGTGTTCTGCTCTTATTTAAGGTACTCTTTTTCTTTCTACATGCTTATCCTTACAAGTTAAATCATTAGCTAGTTCAGTCTTAATTGATGATGCATATAATAATCTTTCGCTTTCATTGTGTTCTGCTCTTATTTAAGTTGGCATTAGTACTGTTTAGTGATCACAATATAGCATAGTACATGTTCTTGTCATGTGTGCTCGTGAGCCGAGGGTCTTTCTGAAACAATTTTTCTAATAAGGTTTGCGTACACTCTACCCTCTCCAGACCCTACTTGTTGGATTACACCATGTATGTTGTTGTTGTAACGTCAGCGGCCCTTATAAATCGCCGAAAGTATACAACAGTTGCAAAGTAAACATATGCACAACACAAACTAAAGTATACATCAACAAAGGAGCAATAGTAGCCAAGTTCAAATATCAGTGGAATCGAACAGCTCCTTTTTATTGCCATTCGTCAACCAAGGTTTGCTTGAGTGCTCCTGAATCGTGAATTCGTCCATGCCTGAGTGATGTTACACGGGATGCTAATACTAGCCAGAAGCAAATCGGGGTAGCCTAGAACTTGTAAGGTGTTGTCTTGACATTCAGCTTGCAAGATCCAGGCTTTGCCATCTGAACCTGTATAAACCTGCCATCTAAGAACTTGACAGCAAAGAGATTATCAGATGTGGACGTAACGGTGGATGCAAACCAGGAGTTATACATATATAATTGCTACCTGTCCATTCATCTCTTGGACAGCAGATTGTGCAGATTCATTATCGGGAAACCAGATATATGCAAACCCCAAGGATTGCTTACTTTTCTTATCAGTTAGGATCTTGACTGCAACACACGGGGAAAAATAATATGACCTTAGCAGTTAGCATGAATAATGCAAACACCAACGGTTGCTTAGTTTTCTTATCATTTATGATTTGATTGCAACACAGAGAGGAAACAAAAAGTAGGAGCTTCTTAACATGAATAACTATCAACAGGAGATCTTATAACATATGATTTTTCTCGAGAAAAGGTGAATACAAAAATGTATACATTTCAATTCCTTGATAAAGAATATGCACCTCGGTTGACATCTCCAAATTGTGAAAACAACACCTTCAATCTTCCTTCTGATGTTGACTTTGCTAGTCCTGCATCAATCAGATTCTGAAATGTAAAACCCAACAATGAGGAGTATCAAGGCTTGGTAAAACAGAATGCCTTGTCAAAAGTTCCTGATCGATTTGTTGTTGACCGCTCAGACCAAGCTTCCTAGCTATAGGAGAAGACTAATAAACTAGAAAATTAACATCAGCATAGCATCTCTTTCATATGCTTTCAATCAGAAAAGCTCAGAAGTTCAGACTTCAGATTATATAAAATAATGATAACAACCTTCCACAAACATAAAGATTTCCTCAATACCCTTTATCAGCGTATAGCTTTTGTGCAGCTCAACCCCACCCCAAACATAAGCTCCACTGCTATAGAACCCCACCCAAATTAAGGGCGTGTTTGATATAGCTAAAATATTTTCCGAAAAATGTCTTCTGGAAAACATTTTCCTTGAAAGACTTTGCCTCACTATCCAACACTCTCTAAAATTTAGGGACTATTTCAAATGGATTATCGGAGAAAAATATAATCTATGAGAGGTGTTTCTCTCCTTTTAATGGAAATAATTTGTGGTGTTTGCTTACAGAAAATTATGTTTTTCCAAAATATGTTTTTCTTCATATAAACACACCTAATGTAAATCATCATAGACACTCCACAGATATGCCTGACCCAGTTTTCTCTCCTCATATGAGCTGCCAATACAATTGAAGGGTGTATTTCACCTGCTAAGGTTTAAGGCTTCATTAAAACACTATTCCTTCTTCAATCGACATAATCATCACCTCATTGCATTAAGTTATTGATATTAGACTCTAATTGTAGGGAATTTGTCAGTGTACCTTTGAGGAATATAATTGTAGTAGAATTTTCATCATTATGTGTCTCAACTGAAGAACCCAAGCACTCGGGTTTGTTCTGAGACGGGTCAATTAAAATACTCGGCTTAAAGTTTGAAACTTTTTCGAAACTAAAAATGGGGAGAGAAGGAAATAGGGGTTTGAAAGCCGAGGCATGTCGAATTGCAGATGATGAAATTAAGGAGGGTGAGAAAAACAGAGCCATTGCAAAACCCTAAATTGAATTTGGGGGGAGCATAAATTTTCACAAATTAACTCTTTTGGCCAGTTTTTTATTGAATGATTTTTTTTATGGACCTTTCAGAATACGGTTTAAAATTTTATTTTGAGTTCTGAAATTAAGAAATACTCTCTCAGTCCACAATACATGATTGTCTAAGAATACAGTATTTTATTAAGTGATTGTGATAGTTTATTAATATATTTTATAATCATTATAAGCAAATCAATCATTACATATTACTTCATTTCTAATCTGTCAATATTAAAAGGGGTAAAATGGAGAAAATAAAATTAAAATTACATTGAAATCGTAAACAATCAACTATTATGAAAAAATAAAATAAAAAAAGACAATCATGTATTTTGGAACGGATAGAGTATTATAGTAACTTTTTAAACATTAGATAACATTATATTTTGTCTGTCCTAAAGAATGTAATTGTTAAATAAGGACTTAAAAATGGATATTTTGTAAATCGGCTTGAACGTGTGTGACATATCATGGGCTTTCAACACTCAATTACTTTGAGTAAATATTTCACGAGGCATTTATTTGGGGGAAATTACATAAATGACTCTAAAACGAAAGTATTTATGTGTGCGTGCCTCTATTATTTTAGATATCCCCTAAATTATTTACGTGCTATATCCCCCAAACTTTTACCCTGCTTCAGCCCCAAACAAATCTCTACTATAAAATTGAGTGTTGCAACGTGAACCACCCCAACCCTTCACTGAGTTCAAGCATCTTCAACCCACAATTGAATTACGAACACTGCAAATTATAATTGAATAACTGAATTCGAGCATCTCCAACAAAAATTTCAGTTCAAAAATAAAGCAAACTTCAACAAAAATTAAAAAGTATGATTCAAAATTGACTTTGAATTTTCAATTTTGAATTTAATTTTGCGATTTCAAATTACTTTTTTGTTCAATTCTCAAACTCAAAATCGATATACTCTTCAACTTGATTTACAGATCTGCAAATTGACATGTTTTCAATGGATGATATTGCAATTTTAGTGCAACACAATGATAATTGGGATTCGAATAAGAAATACATTGATTATGATTTTGACGCAAATCTCATAAACACTAGCTGCAATTTCAATGAGCATGTTGCACAAATTGCAACTCAATTACAGTACGATCTTGCTACAACAAAGCTAGAAATCAAATACACACTTGGAGAGGGATTCCAACCAATGAAGATCTTCAACGATATGTGAGTAAAAGTGTATTTCAACTTGAGGAAGAAGAAAAACACTGTCATAACTTCGTATTCATTGTCAATCTCGTACAAAAATATTGTTGTCGACGTAATCACTCCATAAATTAATGTTGATGAAACTTCATAAAAACAGAACTGATCAATTCACCAAAATTATATGACGATGATGACATAGATATGATTGACAATGTCATTCATCAACCGTAACACATGGATCACAACATCATCATTACTGATTGACTCAAATAAGCAATTAAAGTTGACCAAAATTATATTGACAAAAACACAATAATTGTTATTGTGCGACAATATTCAGTATAAAAGAAATTCGAATATCAAACTAAAGATCATGTTACAGAAGGTTTGTGCCTGATTTTGTCAATTTTCTATACAATTTTCTATGATACCTACTGTACACACATGATACCAACATGATATATATATATACATATACTAAGATGATATCATGAAGGACTGTGTTGCAATCCTTTAATGAGAGACTCCACTCATTCCACACATGATACCATCATGGTATACTCATATACTCAGATGGTATCATGATAGACTGGGTTGCAGTCCTTCCTTCAATGATGGACTCACTCAGTCCACATATGATACCATCATGATATATTCATATATTGATATGGTATCATGAAGAATTAGGTAAAGTCCATCAATGTGAGACTACATTCAGTCCTTCATGATAACATCATAGTTATTCATATACTAAGATGGTATCATAAAGGACTGAGTGTGGTCTCCCTCAGTCCACGCATGATAACATTGATATGGTACCATGAAAGAATGAGTTACATCCATCAATGTGAGACCCCTTAGGCCTTTATGATACAATTCTGGTATATCCATATACTGAGATGGTATCATCACGGACTGAGTTGCAATCCTTCAATGAGAGACTCCCCTCAGTCCATATATGATACCATCATGATATATTCATATACGGAGACGGTATCATGAAGAATTATTTCAATCATTCACCCCATGTGCACACCCTTTATTTTGCTCTAAAAATATTCTCATGATGCAACCATTATATGTAGGTATTATGTTGCTTATGTCAAAGAAGGATGCACGTGGAGTCTTAAATCAGAGAGTGTATGGAACTCAAATATGTTTTGAGTGTCATATTTTAATGACGTCCACTGTTGCCCAAAGAATGACAGAAATTGCTCAGAAAGAATTGTCATCATGATGTTTGTTAATAGTATCATACAAGAAAAGCTTGTTGATTCAAAACACAGTATATACACCATCAGATATCCAGCGAGATGTCAAAAATGTACATGGTATCACTTTGTGCTACATGCAAAAGAAAGGGCCATTGAAATTTACAAAGGAAGCCCAAAGGATTCATATAAACAATTGCCAACATATCTGTACATATTGGAGTATGCAAATTCAGGGATAGTAACAAGACTAGATACTGAACAAGATAACTATTTCTTGTATGCTTTCGTAGTACTAAGTGCATAAATTCAAGGTTGAAAGTACTACAAACCTACAGTAGTAGTCGATGGTACCTCCACTGATCTGTGATACCCCCATAGTATAAAAATATACTTCATGGGAGTATTTCTTCACACATTTCAAAGAGATTTATATGGATAGGCATGTATTGTGTATAGTCTCAGATAGACTGTTTCTCTTGCGTTACTCTGTACTCTTGATTTACTCTTGCTTTGTTTTGATTACCATTGCTTGTGATTATGCTTTGTTTTGAGCCGAGGGTCTCCCGGAAACAACCGCTCTACCTACCAAGGTGGAGGTAAGGTTTGTGTACATTTTACTCTCCCCATACCCTCACGGTGTGAGATTTCACTAGATATGTTGTTATTGTTAGTCCAAATTTGTAAGAAATTATGGTGAAACTTCATAATTTAGCTAAAATAATAGAGTTCAACTATGTATTTCTCTCTTCTTTCGCATATGTAATGACTATTTAATTTAATTATTTATTTATTTATTTTGGGTCAAATTTATAAATATAATTTAGCTGAATTCTATTATTTTTAGCCTAGATAATGAAGTTTCGGCATTTTGTTTTTACAAATTTGGCACAAAAACTATTAAAAAATATAAATTTTTAAATATATTTATTTTCTTAAAAAATCCCCGGATTCCCTTCCAGATTCACCGAGACTGGACCTTATATTTTTACTAATGATCTCTCCATTTTCTCCTTACGGGCCTTATATTTCTTACCCATGCAAATTCAAAGGACCGGATAAATTCCATAGTCCATTATTTTGCCACCATTTTTACTCGTTGAACCATCTATCAAATTTTTGGCAGGGAAAAATCTAGATCCTTTAAGCTATAGTTACTCAACAAATTTAACAGGCTAATAATCAGTAAATAGTCTAGTCTTTTTAATTTCATCTTGTGTTGTGTATTCTTGAGTTTGTTATTTCTGTAAAAATATGCGTGAAAATAAAGGAGAGGGGATTAGGGCTGGCCAACGGGGCGGGGTTATCCGACCCCGCCCCGATCTCATACCGACTCCATCTGACCCTGTACCGGTATCAGATATCGGTATTCGGTATCGGTATGGGATCGAGAATTTTTCTAGACCCCGACACCGACCCGCCCCAACTCCACCCCACCCCAACCCCGCTCCGACCCTTTCCACACACACCGACCCTCTAGCCATGGCTGCCATTTGACCGGCGTGCACTGGCCAAATCCCCTCCTCCTACCCCAACTCCCTACCCCTAATATTTTTTTTAACCCTTAAGTTATTATATCAATACTTTAATCCAATTTTTCAACTATAAATACCTCATTTTCTTTTCATTCTTTCTCACAAATCTTCATATAATCTCTCTAATAATCTCTCAATATATCTCTCATTCTCTCTACATTGTCTACTAAGTATTCAATTTATTATTTATTTGGGAGTGAAGTTGACAACTAGCTTGAAGATCATCCATCGAGCAAAGTTTCAATTTTTAACCTCTCGATTACACGTCGACGTTACGTCGGCGTTGGGTACATTCATTCCTTCATTAAATTATTATTGTGTGTTTATTTTATTTAACGCACTTAATTTTATTATCTTTAATTATTTATTTACATAATTATAATGAAAGGATTAAGATGTATGTTTAATGGTAATGGTGTTTCTACTAGTAGGGATAATAAGGGCAATGGTACTTCCTCTAGTCATCTTATTCCTCCATATCCTCTTAGACATGACGATTTCATTGATACTGAATTATTTCTTGAGGTACCATTAGATTTAGACGAGGAGCTTTTTTCTGGAACTCAACAAAAATTTAATTTAAAAGATAATCTAGATGACACACCCACTAATCTAGATGACACGTCCACTCGTGCACATCAAACTACACCACATCCTATTCCCCCAAGTATGAGACGAGGCCCACCTCAACGAAAATTTAAATAAGATGTATGGCCTTTTTTTTATAGGGACGTAGAAAATGAAGCTGTTAGATGCACAATTTGTAAAATTGTTTATAAAATTAAAATAGAAAAAGGTCAAAGCGGGACGGGAGGTTTAACTACTCATTTGAATAACAAACACAAAGCTAGGTGGGATGAATATAAGGCTAAAAAAGGGTTATGGCGCCTCTCGGAGACAAGCTTCACATACTGTCCCGACTGCATGTGGTCAAATTGACCACATGGGCAACAGAGGCCCTAAATACGATAAAAATAAAGATAGGAAAGCATTATCAAAATTAGTTGTTGTGGATAGTTTGTCTTTTTCATTTCCTGAATCTCCTGATTTTATTCATTATATAAGAGAAATGTACAATCCTGCTTATAACGGTTTTTCTAGATCAACTGTTAGGAGAGATGTTTTTAAATTTGCACACTAATATCAATAATTTTACGTTATTTTTTATATCATTACCCTGGAAAAATATCTATCACATCTTGTTACACCCCGTAGTTCAGGTCATGCGTATGAGAGCGTACGAAAGGGAGTAAGACTTAAAATTTTCGAAAGATAAGTTGACGGATTGTTTCGGACGGATTTTAGTCAACTTTGGGGCGGGTTATGACCCGGTACATTGAAAGTTCCTAGGTGTTTCAAAGGCCTAGTGCGTATTTCGTTGAGTCTAGTTTCCAACGCAACCAACCGTTCGTCGATAGAACATCGGAGTAGGAAGTTATGGGAGTTACAAGTTCAGTGCGCAGATGGACAGAAAGGTGTTTCGGCAGAGCTGGCCGCGCGGAAAGATCTGGGGCTCGAAGTTGCAGCCGTGGCGCCGGAAGCAGGCCGCGGCTCGAAAGTCCCGAGAGGTGAAGATTCAGCGTCGCGCGCTGCAGGCCGCGCGCCGAGGCGGGTTTTGCGGCCGAGTGGAAAATTCTGACCGCTTTGTTTTAAAAGAGGTCATGGGTGGGTGACAAGTGTCCCCCCCATCTGATTTTTGCATGTCTTATATATTGACCAAGTCTTGAAGACTTGGTCATCTTTCAAATCTTTCTCTCTCTCTAAGCTAAAACTCTCACTTCTCTCTAGAATTCCAAGAGGAATTCAAAGCTTAAGGAAAGTCTGAAAAGTTAGGACCAGAAGGAAGCTTGTGGCTAGCTTGTAGGAGTTATTGTGGTGGTGTTCTTGGAAAAGAGGCTAGCAAAATTGTTGAAATAATTTTGGCTAAAGCTCTAAGGTAACAATTCTTCTCTTGTAGCTAGTTATTGATGTTGCATGTGAAGAAGAAGGAACTTGTAGTAGTAAATAATGCTCTTAGATTCATTGCATGTAAGAAATATGGTTTGGATATGAAAGGATTGATTAAAAAGGTTATGTGAGCATGTTGTAGCCAAAAGAACTACCTTAAACTTGTTAAGTTAATTGTTGTACCTTATGGGGCAGAATTTTACACACCCAAGTTTAGGTGTGTAATCCCCTTTGAAATGTTGGATTGTTGGGCCTTAAATATGGCGTTTGGATGTTGAAATCGGCCTTGAAAAAGGTGGCAAAGTATGTAGAAACAAAGGAAATGCTGCCCGATTTTCCGAAGATTTAGTGACTTTACACTTGGGATATTCTACGTTGAAGCTAGAGGTTAATAAAAGTATTATGGTCGTTATAGGTTGACGTACTACGTGCGGAATTTATATATTGGACTTGGAAAGTGGATTGACCCGAAGAGGTATGTGATTCTTCCTATTCTCTTGAGCATGATTATTTGTAAAATATATAGTGCGGTAGACGCACGTGTGTTAAAGAAGTTTGATGTCTTTTTTGTGTCCTTGATTTGATTCTAAAGTTAAGTGACTTGATATGAAATGTTAAGGACCTGAATTGTGTTAGAAGTTGTGAAACCTCGTTCGTGAGTAATGGGTACTTGGTCTTTAAAAGAATAAAATTATCTTGATTTCGGAAATGTGAGTAATTGTCCTTGGTTGGTTTAAAAATGTAAAGTGTTATAATAGCTTTATGAGAAGTTAGTTATAACGACTTTATGAAAACGGAAGAATGGTTCTATCATTGGATTTAAAACGGTAACTTGATATTTTTAAGAAGTTATGAGGCTTAAACCATTTTGAAAAGTATATTGTCACTCGACTTTCAAAAGGAAAAGTGTTTTAGTTTAAAAGGGAAGACATGGTATTGTCTTGAGTTGGTTTTAAAAGAAGGCATGGGTTAGTCTTGGTTTATTTAAAAGGAGGGTATGGACATTGTTTTTGGGTTACTTAAAATGATAATTACTCTATTTTTTATACTACGGGTATTAGTATCGTGTGACCTTTTGAAAGGAATGAATATTTTAAGGAGCTAAAATACGTAATACTTTGGGGTTAGAACCCGGATTTTTGGCATAGTATGAAAGTACCTTGAGTGTGAATAACTTGCCTATGTTTGCTTGTGATAGTCTTGGTGTACAAGTATTGTATCCTTACGCTACCGCGTCTCTCGATGGAGGGCCGGTCAGGTTATTCTCGATCATGTTTGGACATACTGACACGTTGGGTGGCCCACGGGTATGCTTCCATGGTAAGTGTTACCTTGTTATTTCGTTTGGGCATACTGACTCGATGGATGGCCCACGGATATGCGGCCATGATGAGGGTTCGTTCCCTGTTGATAGTGTTATTCCATGGACTAGCTCTCCATGAGGTTCATCACGCAGGTGGATATGGTAGCTAGCCTCGTACTTGCCGATTGTTCCGTGATGCAGGTGGATCGGTGGTTAGCTGCGTGATTGCCTTGCCGACGTGACGCAGTCGGATCCGCAGAGGCTATCGTACTTGCCGGCCACCGTGATACATGTATTTAGTATTGTTGCACGCGGTGGGATCTCGTAGCCGCTTTCGTACTTGCCGGCCGATTGAGGACGCAGAGTGGATCCGTAGCTATGCCTTCGCATTTGCCCGTGCACGGTTCTTATGACACATGTAGGATCCGTGTTCATGTACTCCTTGATGTTGTTATATCATAGACTGTCGGCAGTGAGGAAGGAATTCCACGGGCATGATTGATATTGTGGGCATGAGACCCATGGTTATATTTGAGTGATGACTTAGAGGGCGTGAGTCCTTGACTTGACATGACTGTGTATATGTTGTGTACCGTAGTTTGGCTATCATACATGTCTCCTGCTTTATATAGACTATTATGATTTCATTACAGTATTTTCGGGCCACATACTTGGTACTGTTATCGACCTCCTTCGGGATGCGTTCACGCCGCAGTCGAGGTATCGTAACTGGCGATCCGCACTCTTGATCACCGCTCTTTCGAAAGCTCAATTTCTCTGGAGGCTTTGTCTTTTGGTACGGTTCCCTGAAGTTGTAGACTTTTGTACATTCAGGGGGTATGGCGGGGTCCTATCCCGCCACAGTTGTTATTCCTAGAGGTCTGTAGTCACGTTGTGGTTGGTAGTAAGAACAAGTCAGATCTGCTTTACTTTTGATTAAGTTTATTTTATGGAAGGCGGTCTTGTCGGCTTGCCAGTGATGTTTACTTTATACAAGTTATGTGTTATGTATGTTCCGCTGATATTCTCTGATGTTGTATCACGAGGGTGCCCCGGTAGGGCACCAGTCGCGGCCCCGGGGTCGGGTCGTGACACATCTAATATAGACCGTAGTACTACGACCATGATTATTTAACGGTAACATGTCATTGGGTAGATTATAAATGATGTATGCAAAAACGTATTTTAGCATATAGATATATAGATAGTAGGCACACTGGTATTTTTATTCAAGAAAATATTTTTCTTCTGTTTGCGATTATTATGGCATAACTGATAAAATCATGATTATTACATTAGATAGCACTTCTTCTAATATTTCTGCTGTTAGAATATTAAAAAACGTCTTAACTCCATATTTTCCAGATCATTTTCATATAAAATGTGCATGTCATATTTATAACTTAGTTGTAAATGATGGTATATTACTTTTTGAAGACATTCTTGAAAAAATACAATTTGCTATAAATTATATTTTAAAAAATAATAGAATACAACGACTAAAAGAATATAAAAAAACTTGTCACGATTGTCAACTACCTTACAGAAAAACTCCCGAAGAAGTATGCACTAGATGAAATTCTTTATACAATCAACTACGTGTTGCTTATGATTATAAAGGGCCTATAACTTTATTTTTAATGCCCGTAATCGAAATCCTGCTGATATGCTTATAGATTCTGATTGGGATACAATTTTAGAACCTATTACATTTTTAGAGAAATTTTATCTAGCTACTAAAGAATTTTTCGGTATTTATTATCCTACTATTTCATCAATGTTATTTTATATAGCTCTAATATTTATATTACTTAGTGAATATATAGATAAACCAGCTTATAAGACACCTATTAAAAATGTTTCTAAAAATGAAAAAATATTTTATTCGTATTCCCCCAATTTATATGATTAGTGTTGTATTAAATCCCGCTATTAAAATAGACGGTTGTAAAACATTTATTGAAATATTTATGATTGCATAGATAAACTTCCATCTCCATCTCCCAAAAATCCAAATGACCCACCACCTATTGAAAAAACTAGATAAGAAGTGTTATCTAGCATACAAGATGAATGTAAAAAAGTATATACGCATTACCAACAAGAAAGTGCTAGCAACCAACCGGCTTCCATGCCATCTTTTTCTTCTTCAACACAACCTCAAAAATGACATGTTGTTTCTGCGGCTAGTGTTCAAAGCCTCAGACATATAATGTTTAGTGGTAACATTTCTAACCAAGTTAGCGAGTTTGATGTTTTTGTTTTGCAGGGTGTTGTACCGTACCAATCAATTGAAAATGAAGAGAGACGTGAAGACTTGCTAAATACTGGAGGTAGAATGAGAAGAATTTTCCAACACTATCTAAGATGGTCCGAGATGTGCTGAACATTCAAGCGTCATCAACAGCGTCTGAAAGCGCGTTTTCTGTGGGAAGATTTCAAATAAGGGAGCACATACATTCATTGACAGAAGACTTATTAGAGTTTGCAGCTCTATTCAGAGACTAGATTCGTGCGGAGCGTAGGAGGTGCGGAGATCAACGAAGAAGAAGACTACAACTACAACGAAATCTTATCCGACGGATGTGCAAACGACGTCGACCAATTTGACCAATATATACCAATTCCAACCGAAGAACCACAAAAAATTATAAAGAAACTAGAAAATGTGTTTCTTAAAATGTAATTTTTTTAATTGTAATTTTACTATGTTATTTATTTGCAACTTTCAATATCACGAAGTTGCAAATTTGAAATTGTATTACCAAAAAAATAAATCATATTTCTAGTCGAATAATATAAGAGGCACAAAAATAGCATTGTGATGTTTTTATTAAACTATCTTGTTGTGTGTGTGTGTGTGTGTTATTTATTTAATTTAAGGGCAAATAAAAAAATGACCAACCCCCGACCCGACTCCAACCCAACCCGACCCCTCTGGATCGGGATGGGGTGGCGACAGAACCCGCCAGCCCCGCAACCCCCCGACCCCGCCCTACCCTACCGCTGCACTTCTACCCCAACCCCGCCCGCCTGGCCACAGAGGATATATCACTTACCTCGTGTTTGGATGGTTGTTTCCCGCGGTTCATTATTGTATTGCTTTTTATGTAACTATGTTATTTTTAAAATTATGTTATATCATGTTGTAAACCCATAGTAATTTCGTGGTTAAATAACCATGAAAAAACTCAATTTTTATAACCACGAATTAAGTGATTTTATATTTTATTTTCCCATTATACCCACCCACCCACCTATATTACACCCAAATCCACTCACCCCTACCACCACCTACTCCACCACCATCCTACCACCACCTACTCCACCACCATCCTACCACCCACCCCGCTCTATCACATCCAAAACCACCAACCCCAATCCTCTACCACCCACCTCCACACTACCACCACCAACCCCACCAACACCCATCTCACCCCACCCACTACCCCCACCACCACCCATCTCAAACCACCCACCCCCAATCACCCCATGACCCTTCACTACCACCACCCACTAACCCCCACCCCATACCACCCACCCCTCCACCCTCCCCCTACACCACCTACTTATTTTTTAAATTTTTTATTTTATCCTTTATCTTAATTTTATTAATATATAAAAATTAATTTGTAATTAAAGGTGAAAAATATTTTAGTAAACTTACATGTCATTATACAAAAACATACCATCAAACCAAATAATAAAAATATCATTAAATCACAACAATGATCCAATATTATGTTTATTAATAAAGTACAATACAACATCAATGATCAAACTATAACATACCATATTGTATATTAATGAACCAAGGAAAACAATCATCCAAACAGAGTACAGTAGTTAAATAAACTAATCAATTGGGCGGACAGGTCTAAGCAATATAAGGCCCAATTTAGTTTTTCTTCTGCCTAATATATTATCATTGACGTTGTGACTGGAATTTTTGGTCCATGGCGGACTTGAGCCTATTTTTTATCTCTCTCGTCCTTGTTCTCCCTCTATCCCTCCTAGCTTTCCTCGCCTTCATCGTTCGACCGCGGCCCGTCAAAATCCCAATCAAAAATCGCCACGTGTTCATCACTGGCGGCTCAAGCGGCATCGGCCTAGCACTAGCACAACAAGCCGCTTCAGAGTGCGCACAAGTCTCAATACTCGCTCGCAACACTAGAAAACTCGAAGATGCTAAGGAGTCAATTAAGCTTTCCACTGGTCGTGACGTTGCCATTTTCAGCGCTGACGTCAGAGACTACGAGGCCGTTAAGAAGGCGATCGAAGAGGCGGGACCGATCGATGTGTTGGTGTGCAATCAGGGTATATTTGTACCTCAGGAATTGGAGACACAAGATGTTGATGAGATCAAATTCATGATTGATGTGAATTTGATTGGGACTTTTCATTTGATTAAAGCTGCTTTGCCTGGAATGAAGAATAGGGCCGACCGTGGACCTGGATCCATCGCTATTATGTCGTCACAAGCTGGCCAGGTATGTTATACCTTCTGTTCAAGTTTCAATTTTTATTGTCTAGCAAAGATCTAATCTTATAGATGTCTGATTTAGAGGTTAAACTTACTTTTAGAGTGATTAAAAATGGAGGAAAATTGTTTTCTTGTAATGTAGCTAGAGTTGAGGCCTGTATTATTTGAGTACATACACTTGTACATATCTTTTTCCCTGGTAATAGAAAAGCAACAACAACAACATACCCAGTATAATCCACAAGGTGGGTCTGGAGAAGTTAGAGTGTAATTGTAAAGGTAGAGAAGCTCTGGTAAGACCCACAAAGGTGGCTCAGTTGGTTGAGCATGAGGCTTCCATAATGGAGGTCTCACGTTTGATACCCTTTGCCTACGACTGCAGGGGATTTGCCTTCTGGGTCGAGCTCGTCGCACGGGGCTTGCCTAGTGTGGGTTATCTCTCCTGTGTGGTTTGCGGGCTATTACACAAGAGCGAGTTTTACCCTGTGCGCACACCCTGAGTGTAACGGCTGCTGTTCCCTTGTTATAAAAAAGAGAGGCTCTGGTAAGAGAACCGGTTACCAAAACAGAAATGGAGGAAATTTTCCTTCAATTTTTTATTTTCTTAGGAATTCTTCTTAATTAGGTATAGTCCTATAGAAGTAAGTGATGTTACCAGTGGTAGAAGGACTATGGTATGGTGCAATATATCTTTCTAGGAGAAACCAATTTTCACAATGTAAGGTAACCAAGCATCATCTACCAAGATATCATTCTTCCGATTTCTTCTTCTATTATTGGAGACGTATGAGTAGCCGTTAGATGGAGTAATTTTATTCTTCTTGAAGCAAAGTTGTTACCAAATATTGTTGTATAATTCCAAAATTTGGTAGCAGTTTGCTGGCGATTTTAGGTATGTCAAGAATTATCCTTTTAAATAAATTCTGTAATGATTAATCTTGTCATTTTTATCCTTTGAGTCGACCATTCTCCAAAAGGGACAACAGTTCTCTCTTAGGCTTGAAATCTAGAAAAATTATGTCCAACAAAGTGTTTTTCTTATCATCCATTGGTTAGAAGGTAGTGGTTTCATTCTAAGATATGCTTTTGATGGATTTACTGTGTAATTGAAATGTTTTGTTTTGTCAGATCATTTTATTCTTCCGTGCTCTTTGTTGTCAAGGTCTTGATACTTATATGAGTTGTGACATATCATCACACCTAAGGTCTTAATGAATCCAAATGTATTGATAAAGATAATGTTCCATGAATTTGAATGTTAAAAGTAAATTACATCAGCATCTTCACTAACCTGAAATTAAAAAATACCCTGTATAAAAAAGAAGAAAAAGTTAGATGACAACATGATAAAAGCACAAAACACTTCAATCATAAAACAATAATAAGCTTTTATTTTTAGCCTTTTATCCCGTTCGTTGAGTTCTTTGCTTTTTGCACTCTTAATATATGCCCTTTGTTTTTGGTTTGCACCCTATCCTCTTATTTTTATGATTTGCCCCTTAATGTATTCACTTGTTTGCAATACTATTACTATATTATGGTTCATTTTATAAAGGATAAACAAGGACTTACATAATCATATGCGTTCAATAGCTTTCTCTCTGGCGTGAACCAAGCGAGCTCTTCTTCTTAGGATATCCTATAGGTAGAATCTTAATAGCAGTAAGGTTCATTTAGATTAGAAGAGACTATGGATTTCTATTTCACTCATAAAACATATAATAATAATTAGTCATGTCAAGTGCAATCAAGGCAATAAGTTCAATCATATTCTACAAAATCTCACATCATTTCAATATCAAAATATTCATAGAAGTAACAGGAGAAAACATTTCTACCAAAGTTTCTTATCGTCTATGTGGATAAAATTCTGAACTAGAAGCATCTGAAGAAGCTCCTGCAATACTATTACGAGAGTATCTAAACACTAACTTCTAATGGTATTAACATATGTTTTTGCAGATAGGCAGTCCCTAAAACTTTTTCATGCTGAAATTATTAGCAAATGCCTTTTGACTAGGGCGAAGTATAGGAATGGGGTAGACATTTTGGTAGACAACGAGCTAGATCAGGTGGTAGAGGTTAGGAGGGTCAATGACAGGATGATAATGAGTAAGTTGGTAGTTGGAGGGTTCACTATGAACATTATTAGTGCGTATGCGCCGCAGGCGGGCTTGGACGAGGAGGAGAAAATGCGCTTTTGGAAAGATTTGGACAAAGTGGTGGGAGGTATACCACTAGGGCTGTTATCGGTCCGGTCCGGGTATCGACATATCGGAACCGGACCGATAAGGTTACCGGTCCAGACCGATAAGAATTCGATCCTGAAAAGAGATCCGGGATCGGACCGATAAGGTTACCGGTCCGGTTCTGGATACTGTTTTCGGTCCGAAATATTAAAATCCCTGCTTTACTTAAAAATATATGCTTTACTTATATCTTTTTTTATAAAAATCCATGCTTTACTGCCTTTACATACTACATATTAATAAAATTAAAGCAATATATAATAACAATATTCCAAGGATTGATAAGATAGTTATTGGGTATCAGACCGGGACTGATAACATATGTTATCGGGTAATTAGATCGGGTTACCGGACCGAATCTTTATCTGTCCGAATCCTTATGTCTGGTACTTGTATCCGGACCATTACTTTTTCGGTCCGATTCTCGGGTGCATCCGGACCGATAACAACCCTATATATCACTCATTGAGAAATTATTTGTAGGAGGGGATTTCAATGGACATATTGGGTTACTCACGGGGGTTATGACGATGTGCATGTAGGCTTTGGCATCATGGACAAGAACGTGGGAGGCGTTTCACTTTTGGAGTTCGCTAGAGCTTTTGAGATGGTGATAGTCAATTCGAGGTTCCTGAAGAAGGAACACTTGGTGACTTTTCGTAGTTCGGTGGCTATGACTCATATATACTTTTTGCTTCTTAGGAAGGTTGACAACGACCTTTGTAAATATGCAAGGTTATTCCGAGAGAGTCTTACAACCGAACATAAGCTTTTCGTGATGGATTTGGAGATCAAGATGGAGAAGAAGAGGAGGGTTGTGGATGACAGGTTAAGAATCAAATGAGGGAGTTTGACCATGGCTAGTGTAAAGGAGATGAGGGAGAAGTTGATGGCCAAGGGGGCTTGGGGAGTAGTGGGGATGCGACCGATATGTGGGACAAGACGACCAGTTGCATTCGGGATGTAGTTAGAGAAGTGTTAGGGGTCTCGCGGGGTACCGTGGCGGGCATCGAGGGGACTGATAAAATTCAAGAGAAGGTGGAAGCAAAGAAAGTAGCGTATGCGAAATTGGTAGAAAACAAGGATGAGGTGGAGAAGTGGCCGAATAGAGAATTGTATAAGATGGCGAGGAATGAGACAAAACTAGCTGTTACGACGACTTTTGTTATGTACGTGGAATTAGAAAAAAGGCGGGGAATAAAAAATTATACAGGCTAGCGTGACTTGGATCACGTGAGGTGCATCAAGGATGATGACGTCAAAGTATTGGGGGAGGACGCACATATTAGGCAGAGGTGACAGTCTTACTTTCATAAACTCTTGAACGAAAAACGAGATAGAGACATTGTGCTGGGAGTTCTGGAACAATTTGGTAGGTACCGGGATTTTAGGTATTGTAGAAGCGTTAAGGGTGTTGTTCGCAGGATGCGCATGGGACGAGCGACCGGACCTGATGAGATCCCGGTTGAATTTTGGAAGAGCGTAGGCAGGACAGATTTGGAGTGGCTGACTGAGTTATTTAACGTCATTTTTAAGACGACGAGAATGCTCGAAGAATGGAGGGGGAATACAATGATTTCTTCGTATAAGAATAAAGGTGATATCCAGAATTGCAACAACTATAGGGGTATCAAGCTGCTAAGCCACACTATGAAAGTTTGGGAAAGGGTCGTGGAGATGAGGGTGAGAAGAGGCGTGTCTATTTTCGAGAACCAGTTTGGATTCATATCGGGTTGTTCGACTACAGAGGTCATTCATCTTATGAGGATGTTGGTGGAGCAATATAGGAAGAGGAAGAGAGACTTACATATGGTTTTCATCGACTTCGAGAAGGAATACGACAAAGTCCCTAGGGGTTCTATGTAGATGTTTGGAAGTTAGAGGCGTACTTATGACGTACACTAGGGCGATTAAGGATATGTATGATGGAGTCAAGACCAGGGTACAAACAATAGGAGACTCGGAACACTTTTCAGTGATGATGGGGCTGCACCAGGGATCGACTCTTAGCCCTTTCTTATTTGCCTTGGTGATGGATAGATGACGCGACAAATTCAAGAGCTGGAGGTTTGGAGACAGTCTTTGGAGTCTAAAGGGTTCAGGCTGAGTAGGGCCAAGACAAAATACTTAGAATACAAGTTCAGTAACGGGAGCGACCTTGAGACGGGCGTGGGGTGAGACTTGGTACTCAGGTCATTCCAAAGAAATGAAGTTTCAAGTACTTCGGGTCTGTTATGCAAGGGAATGGAGACTGGTGATGATGTCATACATCGTATTGGAGCAATGTGGATGAAATGGAGGCTCGCATCTGGAGTCTTGTGCGATAAAAATGTGCCATCAAAACTGAAAGGCAAGTTTTATAAGGTGGTGGTTAGACCGACTATGTTGTATGGGGTGGAGTGTTGGCCGGTCAAGACTTCGCACAATCAAAAGATGAAAGTTGCGGAGATGAGGATGTTGAGATAGATGTGTGGGCATAGAGGGATATAATTAGAAATGATGATATATGGGATAGAGTGAAAGTGACCTCGGTGGAGGATAAGATGCGGTAAGCGAGGTTGAGATGGTTCGGACACGTGCAGAGGAATGCCCCAGTGCGAAAGTATGAGAGGTTGACTATGGACGAGTTCAGGAGGGGTAGAGGTAGACCGAAGAAGTATTGGAGAGAGGTGATTAGACGAGATATGACGCAGGTGCAACTCACTGAGGACATGACCTTAGATAGGGGGTTATAGAGGACACAAATTAGGATAGTGGGTAGTCCAGCTTAGTCATACTTACGCTTACAAACTGGTAGTTGTAGTGTTATTATTATAGATCCGCTTAGCCTATCATACTAGTAGACGCAATATTTCTTTATAGTTCTCTGTCGTATTTATGTTGCTATGCGTTTTCTAGTGTACTTTATTTGTCTTATTTACCTGCATTAGTTATTATTTCTTTTTCAGAATGCGGTATCATGACTTAGTTATTTTTTATACCAGTATTTTCATGTTTTAAATTGCTTGTCCGGGGCTGACCGTCTCTCTTACTTTGTTTGTGTTTGTGCTTTGTTTTGAGCCGAGGATCTCTCGAAAACAGCCGCTCTACCTACCAAGGTAGAGATAAGGTCTGCATACACTCTACGCTCTCCAGACCCCACTTTGTGGGATTTCACTGGGTATGTTGTTGTTGTTGCCTTTTGAGTAGGGTCTTTCATCTGGCATCTTTATTTAGAAAGAAGCTGTTTGTGTATATACCTGACTCACTAAAAGTTTGGGATTCATAATTCTTTGAGGATGGTATTTTGAGAAAAGCGTGAGCAATCTTATGATTTTGCATTACTCAAGTTAGTACATAATTCGTAAAGACTGATTTTTGCAACGAAACACACTTTCAGCAGGAGCTTTTTTCATCTTCTTTTCCTATTGATATCTAATCTCTATAGCAATTTTTTATTTGTTATTTCGTCTAGGAGTTTATAGAAGAAATGATTGTCCAATATAACTTATAATGTTTCCCTCTATGAATTCACATGTACATAAATTCATCATAAATTTTTTAACTGAAAGACCCACCACTATGCTCCCTCAAATAGTAGTTTAACCTGAAAGAGTGGAGCTTTCATGACATATTAAGGGAGAATGCGTGTTTTTAGCCACGACTGCTATGTTTCCTCAATTGTTTAACCTGAAAGACTAGAGCTTGGTCTGTGATGCTAAAATATGGTAGAAAAAACGGAAATTCTTTTCCGTACAATTGCGTTAATGAACTTTAACCATGTTTCTTTTTCTTCCTGGCTAATTTGGTTTATTTGGTTTTTTTTTATTTTGTCTTAGGTAGGCATATATGGTTATACAGCTTATTCAGCCAGTAAGTTTGGCCTCAAAGGACTGGCAGAAGCATTGCAGCAGGAAGTTATTGGTGAAAATATTCACGTATCACTAATATTTCCCCCGGACACTGAAACTCCTGGATTTGCTGAAGGTTGGACCTGAAAATAGATCCTACTCTGTTTCTTCTGGTTGTTATTGCTGCACGTCACACGAATTGGATGCTAGGTTACAGGTTTAAAATATTAAAACTGGTTGGTTTTACCTTTAATTTTATGAATAAATCATTATGCAGAAGGGACTGTAGGCAATTATTGAGTACTGTTAGTTGTAAGCATGGTAGCACAAAATTTTTAGCCAATTTGTCCTAGATGTTTGGAGGAGCAGAACCACAAAATATCTGTTCCTTGATTATGATATAATTCATGATGTACTTCACATATTCAATATCCTTTATGGTAATGCAATGAGCTATTAAAATCTGTTTCTGTCTTTTATCTTCTTGAAATAGTTTGATGATTCCCTCGAACATGACAGGATGTCAAATGGTGCATTTTTGGTCTATTTAGATAGTACAGGTCTAGAAATGTTTGAAGCTTAATGTGTTTGATCTCTGCTTTGTTTTAGTATAAAAGAATGTGGTCGAGGGGTTGACATGCTTATGCGAGCTCTAGAGTTCCATGTTGTGATATTTAGGCTGTGATGCTTTTTTCTGTTTTATTTTGTATATTTAAGTTTCTTCGTCTTGTCTCTATTCTCATTTAATCCTGATAACATGTAGCTGCATTGTTTTGTGTGAACATGCCTGGTGCTCTCTTTATTTTATTAATAGTGCACTGTTTACCAATCCAAAAGAATATAAAAGAAGAAAAAATGTGAAGTGCACATTGAGATATGGCTAATATTGACCTTGGGAGACATCAGCATCATTGTGTGTTGTTGTTGTACCCAATAATTCAAAGCACTTGAAATGTAATCTTAGAAACTCCCAGTTCTTTTGCTTCGGAAGCATGTGCACGATGTCTAGTGTACTCAATAGGTGTTTGAACTTAACTGATTGATAATCAGTTTACCATTTTTCTCCTCCTGTTTGAAAAAAATTATGAAAGTTTAATTCTTATTGCAGAGAACAGGAGGAGGCCACAGTTGACTAGTATAATAGCAGCTTCTTCTGGAGCCATGAAAGCGGATGAAGTTGCAAAGAAAGCTTTGAATGGCGTTAAATCAGGAAATTTTATTGTCCCCTGCAACTTTGAGGGATTCTTTCTTTCCATAGCAACTACTGGTCTATCTCCTCAGAGATCATTCCTGATGGCATTTGTCGAAGTGATAGCTGCTGGAATATTACGTGTTGTTGGTCTATGCTTCCAGTGGAACTGGTATGGGAGCATTGAGAAATTCCTTAGAGAAAGGAAATAGGGAGCAACTACTAAGCACAGTAACAAATAATTTTTGGCACTTTCGTCAAGAATTGGTAGTTTGATCGAACAAATGGGTTTCGACATGATAGTTATGACAGAAATTGAACTTTTTCTTGATTCCTTATGTACCCCTAAGTTGTCCAATTTTGAATTGGTTTTGTGCTAGTGAACTAAAACTATGTAGTCTTTGTTCCTCTTTGATTTTTGTCCATTACCAAGTGTTACTGGATAATTTGTCCACTTGGCTGAATTTTTTTCTATCTACTGTGCTTAGAGACCATAGATTTCTTGTTAACTGATAAAACTGTAAGCTCTCCATCAACTGCTATAAGCTCTGCTGCTTGATGTACCACTATCAGTCAATTATTTATTTTGAATTGCAGATAACTAGATAAATTGCTTTTCTACAGGCAGATGAGCATTCTACTTCTCCTGAAGAGTTTTTTCCATTTTTGGGCTTTTCTGACCTGTACAATTGGTTTAAATATAACATATCACCAAGTTACTTGCCGGTCCTCAGTTTTTAGAGGTGTAGGGATTGTTGTTTGCTTCTTCTCCACGTAGATGTGGAAAAATTGGGTGGAAAGCCACTTTAAGGATTGTTGTTTTCTTCTTCTCCACACTTCAACATGTGGTTTGTTTATGCTAGATGGTGGCACGTTTGACCTGAAATGATCTGACCATCTTGTCGACTACCACACTACTACATTCTTTTTAATTTCGTGTCAAAGAGATGTTCATGGACACATCCTCCCAACTAGTGTAGGACTTGCTATTTATATACGACTCAACTACAAATCTTATAGCTAGACACAAATACTTGTAAATAGGGAAGCAGAGTCCTGGACAGTACAAAGCCTGAGTCTTGACTCATTCTTTGAATTTCCTCACTATTTACAAGTATTTGTAATATGAGGAAATTGAAAGAATGATTCAAGATGTGATATATCTGTATAAGTCAATTCTGGTATGCATGACGGATTGAGTTTGCTTGATGTGAAAGAAGGATTGATAAAAGTTCTTCTCCCACCGGAAATCATTGTTCACAAGGCACTATTGATCGCACATGACAGTTGTAAGTACAATCCTGTGTTTGGTATAAGAAGCCAAGTGTGATATTTGCTGATGACACTCATTTGTTTTCACCTTTTATTTGGGGGAAAAAGGTGATCTCGCCCCCACCCCCACCCGACAGAGATTGGTGGAGGAGGTAAATCATGGTGACTTAGCGGCACATTAGGTGGGAACCACGCGGTGCAGTGCCCAATGAGCCATCCTCAAAGGAGGAATGAAACTCGCACTGCTGTGAGCTCGAACTCGCTTATTTGAGGCAATCTGTAACTAATCGAGCTACGCCACGCTGCTTTCACCTTTTATTCTCGTGCTATCAAGTTGTGACTGATTGAATTTAAGTACTTATCCATCCTGTTAGCTCCTTCCCTGAGATCTCATTTGCAGAAACAACTTCCTTGATGAGAATTGTTTGATGGAGAATGAAACTCCCTTCTTCATCAATTGAACAGCATTGACAAACATTCTAGGGATGGCAACAGATCGGATCTGGATCGGATCCTACTAGATCCAGATCTGTTTTCATACATGGATTCATAAAAATCAGATCCAAATTTGGATCCATCGAATCTACCGGGTCCACAGATAGGATCTGGATCCACATGTAAAAAAAATTGCATTGAATAATATTCTCAACTGTTGAAACTTTTTTGACAAAATGAAACCCAATCTGATTGAAAAAAATGCTTGAGTTCATTCAATCAAATGCAAGATATGACGAAAATTGAACTCCTCTATTTTCAAATGCAAGAAATATATAGCTCTAAGTTTTGCACAATTCATGTTATTATATCAAAATTACAAAGAATAAGATCAAAAAGTCCCATATTTTTTTCTTTGACAGTCAATTATACAACTTAATAATGTAGCAAAAATAAAATAAGCAAATAAATTTGACAAATCGACAACAAAATATAACGCATTGTAAAATAAAACATAATAACAATCGATGTTTGATAACGAATCTGATCCGCAAATTCTATTCAAATCAGACATACAAAAAAGTTAAAATATAAAATAAATTAAAAGACTACATCTTTACATTAAGAGAACTAATAAATGCACTTCACATTAGAAACTAAAAACCGGAAAAGACACGGTAATCAAATGAATTATTTTCACATATTTTTTTCCAACTTTGATCAAATATTATTAAAACACATACTAATAAAAATATTTTAAAAGTTACTATTTGAAAACTATTTCAAGGAAATGTTATGAATAATAGATTTGCAAGATCTTATAGCTAATTAGGAAGAGCAAGAGGCTTACAATGTAAAATGAGAAATTTTGACTGTCAAAGTTGGAGTCTGGTAGGGTTTCTAATTTTGAAAGAAAAAGCAATGAGGGTTTCTGATTTTGAGAATTGGAGGCTTGGAGCTTGTTGGGTTTCTTTTGTTAGAGATATGTTTTCGCTTAGTTTTTTATTGGGCCTTTTTCAGAATTATGGGCTTAAACGTATGGATCATTTAAAAAATAAAGTCCAAATTTGAATGTAAAATACATAAATTATGATTTTTTTAAAGAAAATACTTATAAAATTACATTCTAGGTTATTGATATATTTAATAAAAAACGGATCCACGGATCGGATATGAATCTCAAACACAAGATACAGATCCAGACCCGATCCGTCAGAAACGAATCTGGGTCCGATCCGGATCCGTCATATCTAAATTTTGAAGATTCATATCCTATAAAATGAATCTTGATCCATCGAATCCAAGATCCACTGTCATCTCTAAACATTATCCTCATCTTAGCAAGTTATTGCTGATGATGACCATTTTTTAATAAAGATCATATTACATAATATACCCATTGTAATCGTATAAGTGGGGTCTAAAGAGAGTAGAATATACGTAAACCTTACCCCGATCTCAAAAGATCATAGTCCATTAACTAAACAATTTTGACAAATGCCATTCGTGCATTTTGCTTTCTTGGATGTCACTGTATTGTTCTCATTTTCCCTGAAACTTCTGCAACCATATGCTCATGCATTCTCACCAGGACGACCCTGGGGCGGTCAAGGTGGTGCCGCCGCACAGGGGCCTCCGGCCGGCGGGGCTTCTGCCCCAGAATTTTTATTTTTATTTTTATTTTTATTTTTATTTTATATGTATCAAATATTAAAATATGTATTAAAATGTCTCTAACCTTATCAATGAGATCTACAGCTTAGCGGTTGAGGGCTTCTTCCAAAAGTCATTCTTTAGTGAGAGGTCGCGTGTTCGAATTCATTGAGCAAAGTCCCAACCCAACCTGTAGAAATCTCAACTTCCAAGTAATTTTTTTTTTGGTAATTATTGTTTTGAGAATTATTTTGCTTTAATTCACTATTAACATGGATTGATTGCGTCAATGTTTATTCCATTTTGCTTAGGGTTTCAAATTTCTCAAATCTCAATATTATATTTAATTTAGGATTCTCAATATTACATTAAATTAATTGTGTTTAGCTTAAATTTTACATTACTTTTATTGGTAATGTATGTAGTGGATGACTTATATTTTACATGATTACATTAAATGTGAGACTCTTAACATTCAATTTATAGATGTCCAAAACTTTTTCTCCAAGACAAGGAATAGTCAAATTATATTTTCTTTTTATGAAAAGTAAAAGCATTTATGGTAATACATTGACTTTTTTTTAAAAAGAAAAAGTAAAACTCAAATATAGAAAGAAAATCAGGGCAAAAATCATAACAATCTCTCCTTTTGGCCTAAATTTTCTGACAAAATAATCTTCATCTTTCTTCACATAATCTTCATCAGTGTTGTTTGTCATGGTTACAAATATGTATGATTTAGGATTGGAGCCATATCGTTAAAAGTAAGCATGGAATAAAACTAATTTTTATTTCTAAAGATGCAATAGCACGATTAATGATAATATGATTGAAAATTGTCTCCACATATTGTACTCCACACACACACACACACACACACACACATATATATATATATATTAAAATTTCATTATCGTCAAAATTGTTGCTCTTGATTTGAACCCGCCTTGAACATGTCCTGAACATCACTGAACCATTTGCTCTTATACCATTTGTTGGCATCGAAATAACAGGGTGTCATGAAGAAGTTAACAATTGCATATCCTGACGGCGATAAATACACAGAAACTATACTAAAATAAGCATAATATTTAATATGATTTGGTCAAGTGACCTACATATTGGGAAAATTAATATAAAGCATAAAAACTGTTGAGAGAATAATCTCTCCCTAAACAAGACTCTTTAATGAGTACATTGTTGATGCTATTGAGTTGTAATTGTGGGAAGGAGTTATTCAACTTATAGATGTCCAAAAAATTTTCTTCCGAGACAAAGAATAGTCAAATATGAAAGAAAATTGTATTCAGAAAATGTAAAAACGTTTATGGTGATACTTTGACTTTCCTTCCAGAGAAAAACAAAACTCAAATATAGTAAGAAAATCAGGGCAATAACTCTAACATATAATTTGTGTATAATCATGTATATATACTAATTATATATTTGTTATAGACTGACGACAATTGCAAATGTTAGAATTCTAAAAGGAATATATATATATATATATATATATATATATATATATATATATATATATATATATATATATATATAAATAATAGTGTTTTTGGATCCTTATTATGCAGTTTAGTTTAAGTGTTTGTAAAGCTTTCGGTTAGTAATTCATCAACTTATACTTCTGCATACCAATAAAAGGGTGAAAATCCAGTAAGTTAAAAACACTATTTGTCTAAAAGCTAATATTGTAGACAGTGCCGGTCCTGAATTTTTCAGGGCCCAGGGCAAAAGTAAAAATTAGGCCCTATATATATTTAAACTTAGTGATGAACTCACTCTTATTTTTCAATCAAGATCTAACCTGTTCAAATTAACTAAAAATTTAACATTCAAGCCAAATAAATTATATCGATTCAAACTTCAATATATTAAAATTTAGAATAAAAAGTTATAATATATAAACAAGATAAATACTTATAACAATTCAATAAGTCTTTTTCATCCGGCAACAAACAACAAGCCACTTATTTTGCCCTTCTTGAACTGGATAAATGGTACAACTTAACAAGCAAAAAGTGCATCATTTTACAGACACTAGGAAAATGATGATATGGATGACGACAAGTGGGACATTTTGACTTCATAAATGGATTTATGGACTTAAATGTACATCGGAAATAAGTAATGTGTACAACACCATAAGAGCAGAAAAACTTACTTGAAAAAATGTATTCTTCCTCAATAGCCAAAGCAAACAACAACAACCTACTTGAAATCCCTTTGAATCCTCAACAACCAGCAAAATATCAACATCATCACCTGCAAGATAAGGTGAAAAACAACAGAATCACAACTAAAAAGATATTATTTAAATGATTTTCTTCTTGCATTTTAAGAAGCAAAATCCTCAATGATGCTTTTAAATTCAAATTTTTCTAACGTCTCCTTTTCAAATTCAGTTCCTACTAATTCTTCCACATGATTTTGTTGTTCAGATTTATTGACTAAATCATTATCAATTCCTACAAATTCTTCAACATGATTTTGCTGCTCAGATTCATTGACTAAATCTTCAGTTGAGTTATCAAGTGAACTATTTATTTTGTTTTGATTTTTTTTATCCAGAGCTCCCTTTTGAGATTGGGTTAATTCTTCTCTCTGTCTTTTCTTTTTCTTTTTTGACTTCCAGATTGGTGTTTCTTAGAGAACATTGTTACTTAAAAACAGAAACAATATACAAGAAAAGTCAATGCAATTTTAATACTTCAAAGAATAAACAAAAAATAACATAACCTGAAATTTGAGAAACCCCCTTCGAGAAACCCCTCTCCACAGAAACAAATTTGATATTTCCAAGAAGAAGAAGAAGAAGGAAAAGCGCATGACAATTGCTAATAAAAGAAAAAGTGCAGAGCAAAAGGAATGGAAGTTGAACAGATTGATTTAGGAAATATGATTAATAGTTATAATAAATCTAATATAATACTTACTAAATTTTTCTTTTGGGCCCCTCTAAATTTTGGGTCTGGGCAGGGCCGACCCTGATTGTAGAGTATGTATGGAAAAAAACATAAATGAGATGCAAACATCATCCAATATATTTGAGTTGAAGTATAAATCACACCGACGAACGGGACAATATATGATCTTCCATATAGTCATCGAAAGAAAAAAAATTAAATATAAGACCGCTTGACCAAAAATATTTATACTTGCTAGTCAATATACATTTTTTTTATATACTAATTATAAAAATATTATACATTTGCTAGTTATTTTCTTAGATGAACGGTTGTGTAAGTTAGTTTTCCGAAAATAATAATTGTGATTCCATTATGCTTCGATCATAAGCTTCAATTTCTGGATCGAGTAGTGCTGTGTTGAAATTTGAATTATCGTCTTATCCAATAGTTTAATTCTAATTTAACCAAAAAATGTATTATGAAAAATTAAACATTAGGGCTGACTATAAATCCTTAACCACACAAATAATGGCTTAGGTCAAAGGAGAGAAACATGAGGTTACAAGAATCTCTAGTTGTACTACTTTAATGTAGGTACCACTCGTGATCATAAAGGGCGGCATTCATTGTCCTTTAAACAAAAAATTCCAATTACATCCCAATTTTTCCTGCTATTGCTTTGAAACTTTTAACACATTAATCCATCACAACAAAAGTTGTGGTTTACAACATGCGGCTTTTATTCCCTTTTATACTAGGATATTAGCTTGTCTTTGTACATCCATCATAATCATCTAAATGATGTTTTCATAGGAAAACAAATTATTCAACCATATGTGTGCTCCAAATTATATTAATTTATCATGATAAACAATATTATAAATTGAAGTTAGAATACATATTAAATAATTGTGATTTTTTTTATTTGTCATTCAGTGTTCGATATCCGCTTTAGGCTCAACTAATCCAAATTCGCGATGCGTAAGACTCACTAAAGAGGGAAACACTCCCCCACCCCTCACATCTTTTTGGACTAAAGAATCTCTAATAAAATCCCTCATATAAACTCAAATAAAATCATTAACCCTAGCTAGTTCAGAAATTAAATTTTTTGTTTCGTTTCCATCACCTTTGTAGATGAGCTAAGAGCCTCTCCTAACTTTCTTATATCAACCTGAACTTCTGCGCCGATAGGAAGTCAAACAAAATCAAGAATTCAAAACTCTAGGTCCCTAGCACTTTAAATTTTCTCTGCCAGGTATAGCTCTAAATCTAAATTATGTGTTTGTTTTGTTTTTGCTCTCTATTTAATTTAGATTTTTGTTTTTGGATTTTGTTGAAGGTTCATGAGCAGTATGTAACTAGATTACTAAGTTTTTATTTTTTTAATAATAATATGGATTTTTATAGATTTTTTGTTGTTCAATCAGGACCGCAATGATTTAAGTTTTTTGTTGTTCAATCAGGACCGTGATTATGAGAAAACAACCGTCCGGTGCTCAAAATAGACAGAAGAAAAAAGATAGGGATGAATTCGCAAAAGAATATGCTAAAGGCGGTGGTCTTTATAGGTTTGTGAATCCATGAGTTAAGAGTTCTAAAAGAATGCATTCCCGCGAAAATAAAAAAAAGCAATTGAGATGTTGATCTTTTTGAAGAGTATGGAAGGTTGCTACCTGAATGCCACAATTGCTTATAGAATTTTGTTAACTATACCAATGACAGTCGCTTCCGGAGAAAGAAGTTTTTCAAAACTGAAGTTGATCAAGTCGTATTTTCGTTCGACTATGTCACAAGAAAGATTGAATGGACTAGTTATGATATCAATTGAGAAGGAAATGCTAGTGAATTCCAATTTCGAAAGCTTGATAAATGATTTTGCTAGCAAAAAGGCGAGAATGATAATGTTTCAATAGCATTAATGCTCGTATACTCATTAGGTAATATTCTTGTTACTTAGCTATACAATTTTGAATAAGACTTCAACCTCTATTTTTATTATATTAGGTTAATAATTATGTTAATTTTTTTATTCATGTGTTTAAGTAAATCTAGCTACTTGTTAACTATTTTTGATGGGTGAGTGGATGAGGGGGGCAAAAAAATTTGTGATGGCTTAGGGCAAATGAGCCTTATACCGCGAGTGGTTCATCGCCTTCTACTAGCATGCGCCTAGTAGCCTATGATTAGAGTGAGCGGTAGCCGGTATATCCTAACCCTCTAGAGTTTTGGTATGCTTGTTATAATGGTCTCATTATTATGTACATGTACGAATAGCGTTGTGTTAATTGTGAGTTAGAAAACATGCTTAGTTGTGAGGATACGTATGGGGCATGGTAAGTGTGAACCTTAGACTATGTCACGGCCGAGACCTTAGGGGTAAGGTCGTCTTGAGTTGAAGATTTATTTTTGACCCTTATCGAGTAGTAGTATACGTGGGATTTATTTGTGTGATAAGTCAGTGGGTAGTGTGAGATGGAAGTGGTAGCTTTCATGATGTGAATTAGTAAGATTGTTCGGATCGGGAACAAGAGTTTGGCGCATTGGGGGTCGGGTTGAGGACCATTTGCGGTCAACCGTAACCCGGTTTGGGGTGGGGTCATTCTGGGTGGTCGCCGGTGGTAGGTCACGAGGATGCTAGGCCCAGTTTGTATGACCATCGTATGAGTTGGTGGATATGTTCGACCAAAAGCGGATCGTGAGGCCGGAGCGGCCTTAGAGAAGATCGAGGTTAGTAAGATGACCAAGTTTGGAGGTAGTGACTCCAAGAGTTGGAAAGCGAAGCGTTGTAAGTATGGTACAAATACTAGAAAGAGTTTGAGTGTTAGAAAGTACAACAAGATAGGGAAAAGTGAACGTGTGTGATCGTTTCTTTTGGGAAAGGAAGGTGTGGGAGTATATTTTAGACCTCGGGTAAGGGGTTTTGTGATGATTAGAGGTGTTTCCTCATTGACTTGGGTTTAAGTATTGGTGCGTTTGTTATTTTTATGGCGGTGTGGCATGATTGTTTTCGTGCGTATAGCGATGAAGCGCTATACTAAGCGCGTGTTTGTGTTGAGACTTGAGAAGGAACATTCGGACGAATGTTTCTAAGGAAGGAGAATGTTATACCCGCATTTCGGAGTATGCGTGGGGCGTGCGTAGAGAATTTGAGCCTTAAGTTAGGCAAAGGATCGAATTTTGGGCACAAGTGCGATCGAGTCGTTTTTCGAAACGTTTCCACGACTACGTTGGGAAAATTCCGGCTATGTCATTTAGTATTTTTGCGGATTTTTCCGAGCAACGAAATGTTTTGGACCAACGGGAGGTGACATTTGTCACCCTCATTCGGGCGATAATGGGTTGGCGGTTGGTCACGGGTTGGAGGCCTATTGGCTCCTTGTTTTGGCCTTGTTTTGTGGCTTGTTTGGTGCCATGTTTTGTGCCTTGTTTTGTGGAGTAGGGGTTAGGGTGCACTTGGCTTGATCAAGGCCATACACTTGCCTGCACATGGCTTGATCTTGGCCATTGGTTGGCTTTTGGTTTCCTATAAATACCCCCCCTGAGGGATGAACTTCGTCATCCACTCTTCACTTGTCTAAGCCTTGAAAACTCTCGTGCCCCTTTGTGAGCTCTTAGCGAGAGCCTTCCTCCCCTTTTCGTGTGGCCTTTGGCCGGGGTTCCCTCCCCTTTTGTGGTGCTAGCAGTGGGGTACCCACTAGCCTAGTTATTTTCGTATAATACCCTCCTCATGTGGTATTGAAATACTTCTCCTAGTATTGTTATAATGCCCAAAATACCTTAGCCTTGTACCTTGTAGTATTCCAAAGATACCTCTATACGTAGAGCCCGTAAATACTACCTTTTGTCCTTTTAGTCTCAAACCGAAACCCTAAGGAAATCTTCATGGTTGGTTGAAGTATTTGAGTAGAAGTTGGTTAGAACTTCTAAGGGTTGTTTGGAGGCGGATTGAGCGCACGGAGTAGGAGCTAAACCTTGCTCAGGATCGACATTATAACTTGGATAATTTTGGGCTTATCGAGGTAATTATCTTGTACCTCTATTGTAATTGGAGATTACATGTTGTAGGATTATATAGTTGAAGTATACTATATATAGAATCGAACATTATTGTGGCAATGTCTTTTGACTTAAGCTGAAGAATAAAGAAATCAGTATTTACATAGGATTGCGATGAGACTTGTGTAGTATTCTGTGTAGAATTGTACACGTCAGGTTAGGCGTGTAAACCCCACGGTTGGCTTGGTGGCAGGCCTCGATAGAGAGGAGATTTACGCTGTTGTGTGGGAGGAGTCTTTGAATTTTCGTAGAAAAATGGGAACTTGTGTTTTGGGGTTAATAGACGTTTGTGACCTTTATAGGTGAAAGTGCTAAGAGTAGCGTATTACTCGAGGAGTGGAAAGGGCTAGCAAGGTTGTAGTACTTGGAGCATTTTGCTTATTGTCGATAAATCGCGCGAGGTATGTGAACCTCTTCCTATCTTTTCTAGAATGATTGTTGTGAACTATGTAGTGCGGTAGACGCATACGTGCTAAGTGATTTGGTTGGTTTAAAACATGGTGTTATAATAGCTTTATGGGAAGTTAGTTATAACGACCTTATGTAAGTGAAAATGGTTTCTTGATGTTAGAAGTTAAGAGACTTGATCTTATAAGATAAGAGACTTAACTTATTTGTTTTAATGTGGATGTTTGTGTGAAACCTCATTCGTGAGTAATGAGTACTTGGTTTTAAAGGGATAATGTTTCCGATTTCGAATCGAATGTGTATCGATGCACCATTGCAGCGTTAATAAAGGAAAATGTATTGAATAATGATGTATTAAAACCGGTAGAAACCTCCATCTGCATAAGCTAAGATGAGACAAAATGATATTACATTTTCTAGATCATGGTCTTTGTAATAAGATCGTTATAAACAAGAATAAACTACTCATATATATGACATATGTTACTCAATTGTTTTAAAAGAGATTAAGACTATGAGTTATGAAACCTTTCTAAAATAAGTGACTTGAGCATTTGAAAATGAGAAGCTTGAGTAATTGAAACTAGGCAACCGGAACTTAGGAAAAGAATGTTGTTACTTGATTTTGAAAAGGAATGTGGGTTGGTCATTCTAATACTACGTATCGGGTGACTTTTATAAAAGTAATGGATCTCTTTAAAAGAACTTAATGTATGTAGTACTTTGGGATTAAAACCCGACTTTGGCATAAAATGAAAGTACTTTGAGTTGTGTGAAACTTACTATGCTTGTTGGTGTGAAACTTGCCTATGCTTGTTGTTGTGAAACTTGCCTATGCTTGTTGTTGTGAAACTTGCCTATCTTGTGATGATAGCCTTTGTTGTGCAAGTGTGGTATTTACGTGTTACCGCGTCTCGATAGAGGGCCTCGACTTATTGAGAACTTACTTGGGCGTCTTGGCGGTGATGGAGAATTCCACGTATGTTTCCATTTTGATTCTTGTCTTGTTGTTGATGTCACATGGACATGTCTACACCGATGCAGATTCGCGGCACGTGCGGTCGGGTTGATTACGCGATATATTGGTATTGTGGTTACATGGACGTGTCTACCCCGAGGTAGAAGTCCGGGGGCATGTGGCCCTGGGGCAGTGGGATTATTGTTGCATCATGGACTTGTCTACACCGTGCAGAATCCGGGGCATGCGCCACGACGCGAACATGATTGATGTTGTGGCGTGAGACCCATAGTTATATTTGAGTGATGACTTGAGGCGTGAGTCCTCGATCGATATGATTGTTTTTATGTTGTGAATCAGTAGTTTGGTTATCATACATGTCTCTCGCTTTATATAGACTAGTATGATTTCATTACGATATTTTACTGAGCCACATACTTGGTACTCAGATCGACCTCCTTCGGCCGCGTCATGCCGCAGTAGGTACATCGGTCGTGGATCCCCGCTCTTAGGATCACGATTCAGCGTATTGGGAAGCTCCGCTTTCTTGAGGCTTATCTTTGGTATGTGTTCCCCGAGTTGTAGGTTCTTGTACATTCGTGGTATGGCGGGCCCTGTCCCGTCATAGTCGTTGTAAATCTTAAGGTGCGTAGTAATCTTGCAGGCGTGGTTGTAAAGGATTAAACTGTTCGTGTTTTATGTATATCGAAGGCAACCGCTTTGGTTGCTTTGTTTATAATTATATCTCTTGTTTCATGACTCATGTTTTATTTTCCGCTGGTTTTCTCTGATGTTGTATCACTAGGGTGCCCGGGGTAAGGCACCAGTAACGGGGCCCGGAACGGGTCGTTACACAAGCATTCATACCAATATTGAATAAATCTTAACCAAGTGAAGAAAAAATCAAACTAATGCATTAATTCATGAATAAGAGTTTCAAACGATTCAATAGGAAAGCCCTAATAAAGTAATTAACTCCTAAACATTGTCTTGTCAAGAACTAATGCAAACCAACATAAACTGAAATAAAAACAAAGAAAAGAAAATAAACTTGAACCAAAGTTGTGTCACAACCCAAATCACGAGTCGTAATGACACCTACCTTATTCCCCCGAGTAGGCGAACCACGTTCTCCGTAAATCAACGGAAAAATAAATAATGAAAAAGAAATTATAAGTCTTAAACACTTAATTTTCCAAAATCTGATCAAAAGGGTACAAGAGCACTAACAAATTTGAAAAATAGAAGTCTGAAAGAATGCCCGAAGACTACATACTGTCTGTCAATAACCAAAGAAAAATGGAATTAACTAAGAAGCCTTTCAGGGGCCACAGACGACCAAGTATCTCACCCTGAATGACTAGAAGATGTCCACCACGCGAATCAGCCACGGGGCATAGAACTGGAACCTGGATCGTACTCTGCACTCAGCAAAAGTGCAGCAAGAGTAGTATCAGTACAACACTAGTACCGGTAATCATCATAGGCCGACAATGATTAGATAACGCATGAAGAAGTTGAAATCAACAAGTAGCACATAGAGCAATCAGGCATGATCACGTATCATATACAAGTAAAGCGTAAAGAAATCATGAAATCAACCAAGACAGATATAATTCACCAAATGATCAGTCAAAATATGAGTAGATGAATGCAATGCAATGCAATGTCACCTCTCTCACTCCCGCTCTCCGGCAGAAACCTCGGAGGCTATCACTCCCGCTCTCCGGCAAAAACATCAGAGGCTATCACTCCCGCTCTCCCGCAGAAACCTCGGAGGCTATCACTCTCGCTCTCCGGTAGAAACCTCGGAGGATATCACTCCCGCTCTCCGGCAGAACCTCGGAGGCTATCACTCCCGCTCTCCGACAGAAACCTCGGAGGCTATCAATCACGTTCAATCTCCGACAGAAACCTCGGAGACGATCAATCACTCTCAGCCTCTCACCTCACCATCATCACAAAATAATATGGAAAGTATGTAAGACATGATATCAAGTCTCAACAGGTGTCACCAATATACAATCAACAAGTACACGTCAAATCAGGTGATAATCACATAAAATAACACATATGACGACAAGCCCACATAACAGCTGACGGAACCAACGTAATAGTAATTCATCTCCACTTCCTGCCCCATGGCCTATCATGCTATCCCCCTCACTTCCTACGACTACATACGATTCTCTAATCAGAGTTTAACTAAAGTAAACCATAACCTACCTCAATGCCGAGCGGGTGCCACGAACAATCAAATAAATGTCTTCCCCTTGCGTAGAGCCCCTGAACGATTAAAATCTAGAAAATATATGAACTACATTATAATACGAATCTAAGGACACTCATATTGTTATATTTATATTAACAATATCTTTACCATTTCCATTGTATGACTAAACTCATACCCCTATAAAAAATATTAGCATAACTTCAGGACAAATAAATAATATTCATTTCTTTTAACTTTTTCGTATCTCCCGTTTGTGAAGGATATAACATTAAATTCGTAACTTCAAATAAGGTGTTTATTGTACCACATCAAAGGCAACACTAGGATCTCTTATTATGCCTAATCCCATCTGACAATACTTAGTGTAGATGGTGAAAATTTACGAAAGAAACAACCCTATGAAATCTGTGTCGCAAGAATTTTTGTAAAACAAGGCAGAAACTTTAAACAGTCATAACTCCCAAACCATACGTCGTATTTTTCTCCGTAAGGTCTAAAACTGACGGGAACAGAGAACTCTACAACTCTTATTCAGCACATATTCTTATATTCCTTACGAATTTGTACAGTTTTTATGTTTTACATGCTACTCGTCTGGATTCGGTTGAATCGGGGCAGAAACTTTAAACAGTCATAACTTTCAAACCATAAGTTGGATTTTTCTCCGTAAGATCTCAAACTGATGGAACAGAGTAATCTATAACTTTCATTCAACTCATACTTTTATATTCCTTACGGATTTGTACAATTTTCACGTTTTGCATGCTGCTATAATCATTATGCCATGATAAATCCCTCAAGTTTCTCTATTCAAGTGGACTGTGAAATTTCCGTGTAATGACCTCTTTAAAAATTTGATTTCAGGATCATGAATAGATTAATTCAACCATATAACATAGAATCTAACCTGAACTTAATTGAGCGTTTCCTCCTTGTCTTCTAGTTACTAGGGTTTTTTTCTCTTCTTTCTTTCTCCTCTCCTTCCCTCCCTGCTGGCTGCGCACGTCTCTCTCTCTTCTACCTAGTAGTTTTTTTTCTTTTTTCCATTAAAAAGAAATAAGGAGTTTAGGTTAATTAAAACAAAATCTGAATTTCCCTTGTTACACTTAGGTCCCTAAAATACTACATTTAGTCCATCATTGTCTACTTAAATTAAATCAATCCCCCAAGTAATTAAATCTTAATCCAAATTCTTTTAATCTTAACTCCCGTTTTCTTTAATTCCCAAAAATTTCATAAAGCCTCGTATTCTCAATGTCATATTTTTTTTTCGTAGTTTAAAGTGCTAAATGACCAGACAGGTCGTTACATTAGATACCAATCAAACAATCGCTCGTCCTCGAGCAACAAGGTAGGGGTGGAGGAAAAGAGGTACCTGAACTGTCGATAGAATACTACAACCTTGCTATCCTACACCAAATAGGTAGCCAAATAGGGTCTGTCCTAAAAATAGCTACAGATATCATGAATACCACTAAAGAGCGATATGCTAGATTATGTAACCTTGCACAATTAGCAAAATTCCTCCCTGCCGATATACTACTACTACACATTCCCAACAACAATTAAAAATCGAAACAATTATGAATCAGATTTTTCCAAGACAAGAATCACTTTGAAACCCCAGAATACAACCAATCTTGATGCAAATGGAATAGGGATTATTTTGAATGGCACGTCCAAAGGTAAAACTCTATTTTTGAATGTCAAATCCAAATGTGAAACTCTATTTTTGAATGTCACATCCAAATATGAAAGTCAACAAAATTCTGTCTAAAATTTGATCTCCAAATTTTCGGCGTCATCATCAACAACTTCAAATGTGGATAAAATAAACTACATCCTACCCCCACACATAATCCATCCTATTCATACTTAAAATATCCGACAATATTCCTTCTCAATCAACGACCCCACCTAAAATTAAGACCATGCCCTACGAAAATAGTCTGGAACGAAAAGCCAATTATTTGAAGAAAACTATTAATGTACAGTACACGTGACCATTACTTCATTAAAAAGCTCACTTGACAATTCTAACAAGCCCAACTGGGATAAGCCCTTCCCACGATCTAGTTAGTGATTTGGGTTCAAATATCTCAGACAATAACTTTTTATTCTAATCACTCTCCATAGCAAGGGATGACCCACGTAACATAAATAGCAAAAAAAACACATCAAGATCTTTCACTACGATGTAAAGATTTCACTCCGTGTGCTCTTACAGATGGTACGCATATAAGTCATTCTCACCCACATATACAAACTCCTAAGCTATCCTCCTTTGAAAACAATAGCCACCATGTTCCGCTTTAACAACCAACCTCCACGCCACTGTCACCACCAAGGCCAAACATCAGGATCAAGCCATCATCGCAACCACGAACCTTACCCACTCAACAACAATGTCAAGTATCCCCAATTTCCCCTACCAAACAACCATTAGCACCAGTTAGATTTCATTTCGACACCAGTGGGGCTCTCAATGACAAGCTACTCTTACAACCCCTTCCAATTCCCTCAAATACTAGAATTTCCTCCCTATGTCTCCCTAATCTTGTATTCAAGCACCTAACAAATCTTTTCACACCTTTTACGTTTAAAACAATTTCTTGAGTTAGAAATTATTTTGTGCACTTTTGCATCTTATTTGGCAGCTTCATGTCGCTCTTCTTCCAACTCTAATTATTGTCTCACATCATAAAATCTACTATTACATTTATTATGAGTCAGGTGCATTTGTATATGCTCCTAAATTTGAAGCAGGAAATGGATAATCACTTGAACTTGGTGCTCATTAGTCAACTTATGACCTAAGTCTGGCAACCGTAGTGCTACCACTTATATTCGAGAGCATCCTACAAAGTTTTGATAATCTATGAGTAAAATTTCATGTAACATCTTCACAGCTTAAAAACATTATGCGAGTTAGATATTTTTTCAAACATCATAGGCTTTATCCATGACATTATTTACAATTAAAAGGTTCTTCCAACACATATATTTTATAATTGTTACCGTTGAGCTTTTTATTTTTGATAAGCTAAAAAGGACAATCTGGTGCGCTAAGCTCGCGCAATGCGTGGGGTCCAGGGAGGGGGTGAACCACAAGAGTCTATTATATGCGGCCTTACCTTGCATTTATGCAAGAGACTGTTTCCACGGCTTGAACCCGTGACCTCCAGGTCACATGGCAGCAATTTTATCAATTACTTTTGATAAGCTCTACAACAATATTCTCTAAAGCAATAGACATGGTATTATGAAACACAAAATTTCTACATATTTGTAAAACATAAAATTTCTACATATTTGTAAAACATAAAATTTCACGCTTAGCATAAAAGCACGCATGTTTAATGTTTTTGCATACACATAAATATAACTTTAGTAAATTGACAGGACTATTAAACATAAATATAAATCCTAGAGTAAAATATTCAATATGTTCCCAATTATCATTTAAGGATAGATGTTAAATGTAAAATAATCATATCAACTCAAGCCACATCACAAAATATTTCAATAAATATTTTCATTTCTTGATTAAAAAAGTGGTATATACTCCTAAATATATACAATAAAAAACAGATCTTATTCTTGATACACTTGAATATCAACAAAAAAAATTGTTAGATCTGAGAAAATAGTTTTCATACTTTTCCAATAAGAAATCAAGGAGAAAATCAATATTCATACCTAATTTCACATAGAAAATAGGATATTTATTTTTTATTGACTTCCGGGGAGAGTGTCACATAGACATGTTCTCTATATCATATAATAATTTTATATATTTTTATTTTAGTAAAATAGCATTGAAAATAATTAATATGGAATTAACATTTTCATAAGTATTAATGAGAAAAATATTTTTCTGTCCAAATATTTTTTTAAAAATATTAAAAATTTAATTTCGAGCAAATAAAAAACATTCATAAAAACAGAGCTGGGGTGGGCCACACTCGCCGATGCAAGTTTGGATCGAGAGTCGCTTCGCAGAAAAATATTGTTTCAACTCTTCTTCTTCACCCTGCTATGACCCAGGTCTGGAAAATGGAAATTTTCGCAATCGGAATGAATTTTCTTCATTTTTAGGCTATTTTGATCTAATCAAAACACTAAATTTTGTCCCAAACATATTTAGGATTGATTTCAAGCACCAATTGCTCCAAATATCATAAAAAGTTGCCAAAATTGTGAGTAATAGTTAGAGTTTTTCTTAATTCGGGTTCGTTAGGGTTCCGTCAAAACATTATGATTTTCGACCATTTTCTTCAATTAAATCACTGATTATATACTATACGGTTTTATGATTTATTTAAACCTCCAAATCAAAGTAAAATCGCCCAAAGATTGATCCATATGATAAAAAATGATGGGTTTTACACAAATTATAGCGGGTTTTCTTAAAATTCTACCCAAATCTTCGATGAAAATCACAATTGATTATATGATTTTGCTCGAAATCATATGGGTAACATATTACTCAAGTCAATTCACATAAAATTGCTTAAAAACAAGTTTATTGATTTTTTTATTAAACTCTAAAACTTTAAAATTCAATATCTCACAAATTACAAGGCCAAAATATGATCCACATATCGACGGAACGTTCTCTATGAGATCTATAAATCCCTAAAGGTTCATGCAAAAACTAGGCACTTACAGACATGAAATTAAGATTCGAGATTATTCATAAAAAACTCATTTTCATGTATTGCATATGGTCATGTCTCAAATCGGAACACGAGCCTATGGCTCTGATGCCAATATAATATTTTGAATTGTAAATACTATTGAGGATACTTACGGATTTTTCCATAGCGGAAGCAGATTGCAGCAATCACGACTCGTGTCACCGGTCGTTGGAAATTCTCACAAAGTGGATGAATCTCCATGTTTCCACAGCCTAGATATCCATCTAACTAATGCAGAGATATATTTTATGTGTGAACCCTATGTTGGTATAATAATCAGAATAGTAGTACTCCAAATTCCGGTAGCAACGAACCACTCAACGACAGTATATCACACAGAATGAAATTTTCGAGTTGAAGAGCAACTTCAGAATTTCAGAATTGATTAGAGTATGAATTGGTTTTGATAAATTCTTGAAATGATCAAGAATTTATAGGGTTAGAGGTACTGATTCTGAATAAAGAGAGGGAGAGCCGGATGGGTCGGATCGGGTCGCGGGTCGGATTTGTTTTTAATTAAATAATTAATTAATTAAAGAAATGTTTGTCCAAAAAGATTATCAATCAATCGATCTTTTTCCAAATCCAAATCCAAATCCAAATCCAAAGCCGAAGCCGAGCGAGCGACGACGACGGCGCGAGGGGTCCTTGCCCTCTCAACCCTTTTAGCAGCTCGAGAAGGTGTAATGTAATATATACACCTCTCTTTCCTTCCATTTTTTCGATGTGGGATAAAAGAGTCTTTTACCCTCTTTAATTTTTATCCCATCATTTCCTATTCACCAATATCAAAACCCAAAAATCCCCCACATGAATGGGGAATGATTATAAGATAGAAGAATGTACGGACGAGTGTGATATACAAGCGAGAATTGCGTGATCCGATAAGTAGGTTTCCTTTGAACTTTCCGTAGTGAACTTATATCGGATATACTCGATCAATCGGTAGATTTGATATCTTTGAACCGTCGAACTTTGTTGTATACCTAGACAACATAAGACACACAATCAACCTCAACCGCTTTATGGTTCTCACGGTTGTGTTCGTTTCACCATGAACACCGCTTTGGTCTCACGAGTGCATAGAGAATGGGCCTTTACCGTCATTCCCTTTAAAGCGCTTACACTTAACACTCACATAGGTGATTTCTAAACATGGTCCTATAGCCACATTATCCGGTCATACATCGCGATTTAGATAACCATTAAAAACCTTAATGCTTTATTAACTCTTTAACAAGCCATAAAGTCTTATCCTTATTTCAACATTGTCTTCATCCGAGAATGGGTTGAGTTATTTGACAATGTTGAACCGTCTACAACTTTGTTTGATCTCCTTGAACCTAGCTCTTGGGATCTCCACCGCTAGGTAGAGTTACCGCCATGATGACTTGTCCTGACCTTAACCCCATTCCCATTGATGATCTACCAACTCTCTCTAGATAAGCCTTTTGTAAGCGGATCCGCCACGTTATCTCTTGACTTTACATAATCAATTGTGATAACGCCACTAGAGAGAGTTGTCTAACGATTGTGTCTCCGTCAGATGTGACGAGATTTTCCGTTATACATTACGCCCCGCCTCTACCTATTGCCGCTGATCACAAAGGTATACATATAGGAGCCAAAGGTTCAGCGAATGGAATATCTTCTAAGAAATTCCGAGCTATTCAACTTTTCTTCACCTACTTGTCTAAAGCTATAAATTCTGATTCCATTGTAGAGCGGGCGATGATGTCTGCTTTGATGATTTCAAGACATCGCTCCGCCAACAAGTGAAAACATATCCACTGTGGATTTAACTTCAAACGATCCGGTGATCCAATTTGCATCACTATATCCTCAAGTCATGCGGATATTTATTATAATGCAAAGCATAGTTTTGGGTGTGTTGTAAATATCCCAAGACTCGCTTTCATTGCCATCCAACGAGTTTGATTGGGATTACTCGTGAATCGACTCACCTTGCTTATAGCACATGCTATATCCGGTCGTGTACAATTCATAATATACATCAAACTTCCCAAAACTCACAGATAGTCCAATTGTGAGTCACTTTCACCTTCATTCTTTTGAAGTGCAAAACTTACATCAATTGGAGTCTTTGCAACATTGAAATTTAAATACTTGAACTTGTCAAGTACTTTTTCAATATAATGTGACTGTGATAATGCTAGACCTTGTGGAGTTTTATGGATCTTAATTCCTAAGATCAATTGGCAACCCCTAAGTCTTTCATGTCAAATTTGCTAGCGAGCATACGCTTCGTAGCATTTATATCGACAATATTTTTACTCATTATCAGCATGTCATCAACATACAAACAAACAATGACTTCATGATTTGGAGTATTTTTAATGTAAACACATTTGTCACACTCATTAATCTTAAATCCATTTGCCAACATTGTTTGGTCAAATTTTGCATGCCATTGTTTGGGTGCTTGTTTAAGTCCATAAAGTGACTTCACAAGTCTGCACACTTTCCTTTCTTTACCAGGAACCACAAAACCCTCAGGTTGTTCCATGTAAATTTCTTCCTCCAATTCTCCATTTAAGAAAGTTGTCTTGACATCCATTTGATGGATTTCAAGACCATATACGACGCCAGGCCACTAACACCCGAATAGATGTTATTCTGTCACCGCGAGTATGTGTCAAAGTAATCAAGACCTTCTTTTTGTCTATAACCTTTGACCACAAGTCTTGCCTTGTATTTGTCAATAGTGCCATCAGCTTTCATTTTCCTTTTAAAGATCCATTTTGATCCTAAAGGTTTATTTTCAGGAGGAAGATCAACTAACTCCCATGTATGGTTGTTTAAAATCGATTCAATCTCACTATTGACTGCTTCTTTCCAAAATGTTGAATCAGAAGATGACATTCCGCTTTAAATGTTCGAGGCTCATTTTCAAGCAAGAATGTTACAAAGTCCGTCCAAAGGAAGTAGATGTCTTTTGACGCTTGCTACGCCTTAGATCCTCTTTGCTTGGTGTACTTTCCTTTGGTTCTTCCCGCGGTCGTTTAGATCTTTCACTTGACGACTCACATTCAGTTTTATACGGATAGATGTTTTCAAAGAATTCAGCATTATCTGATTCAATTACCGTATTAACATGAATTTCGGGATTGTCCGATTTGTGAACCAAAACCGACAAGCTTTTGTTTGTAGCATAGCCAATAAAAACACAATCCACGCTTTTGGTCCGATTTTTACCCTTTTGGGCAAAGGAACTTGGACCTTTGCTAAACACCCCCACACTTTGAAATATTTCAAGTTGGGTTTTCTTCCTTTCCATAGATCATATGGAATAGATTGTGTTTTGCTATGGGGTACTCTGTTGAGTATTCGATTAGCTGTAAGGATAGCTTCCCCCCACAAGCTCTGCGGTAAACCGGAACTAATTAGTAAGGCATTCATCATTTCCTTTAATGTTCGGTTTTTCCTTTCCGCAATTCCATTTGATTGTGGTGTGTAGGGGGCAATAGTTTGATGAATAATTCCATATTCCAAACATGTCTCTCGCAAAAGGAGATTCGTACTTCCACCCCTATCACTTCTAATCATTTTGATCTTTTATTCAATTGATTTTCCACTTCGTTCTTGTATTGCTTAAATGCATTAATTGCTTCATCCTTACTATTAAGCAAATACACATACGATAAGACGAGTAAATACAATGAAAGTTATAAAATACTTTTTCCCTCCACGAGATGGTATTGACTTCATATCACATATATCTGTGTGAATTAAGTCTAAAGGATTTGAATTCCTATTAATAGACTTATATGGATGTTTAACAAACTTAGATTCAACACAAATTTCACATTTTGATTTGTTGCACTCGAATTTAGGCAATACTTCTAAATTGATCAATTTTCGCAAGGTTTTGTAATTGACATGTCCTAAACGAACATGCCATAAATCATTTGACTCGATAAGTAAGCATTTGAATTTTCATTAATATCACCAACAACCATTACATTGAGTTTGAAAAGGCCCGGTGAGGTAGCCCTTTCCTATGAACATATCATTCTTACTTATTACAATTTTCTCACTAACCAACACACACTTAAACCCGCTTTTTGACGAGTAGTCCAATGAAACTAAATTCTTCCGAATTGTTGGAACGTGCGAACATTGTTGAGAGTCGACCTTGCCTAAGTCATCCTCGAAGTATCTTCCCATATCCTTCAACCTTGGTCATAAAGATTTCCCATAAACATGACTCTCTGGTCCAAGGGAGCATATGTTGCAAATGCTTCTTTGCAAAGAAACATGTCGAGTGGCACCAGAATCCAGCCACCACTCTTTTGGGTTTCCAACCAAATTGCACTCTTCCAGCATTGCACACAGATCACTCAGATCAATTGCCATTATTTGTTTGTCACTGTCAAATCGACAAACTGTTTTACTTAATAAAACCATAATAACAATTAAATCACATCAAACGATGAAGATTTTATTTCTTCAAATCGAGTATAATTGTGAAACTTAAACGATGAAGATTTTATTTCTTCAAATCGTAATTTGAACGATGAAGATTTTATTTCTTCAAATCACAGTATAGTTATGAAACTTTAGTATTCCAACGAAGCTTTTATATCTTCGAGTCAGAATACTAATATTCATATGGAGTAGAAAACTACACAAGTTTTAATCTCCTTAAACAGAACGATGAAGATTTTATGTTCTTCAAATCGTTGTGTAATTATGAAACTTTAGTATTCCAACGAAGTTTTTATATCTTCGAGTCAGAATACTAATATTCATATGGAGTAGAAAACTACACAAGTTTTAATCTCTTTAAACAGAACGATGAAGTTTTTATGTTCTTCAAATCGTCGCAACAAATATCATACACAACGGCGAAGATTTTATTTCTTCAAACCGAATCAATTTTGATAGAAACAAATATAATACACAACGGTGAAGATTTTATTTCTTCAAACCGAATCAAAATTGATAGAAACGAAGTGCAGTAGATTGTATGTTGTATACTTGATGAAGTTTTGATATCTTCAAATCAAGTATCCAAATGAGTAGAAAGTTATGAAAACTTTAATCTCAACCGGAGTAGAAAATCCGAAGATTTTAGTGTCCAAACAACATACAAGAAAAACACTTTTTTTTTTCTTTTTTTCCTTCCTGAAAAAAACACTTTTTTTTTTCCTTTTTGGAAAACACTTTTTCCTGGATTTTAATATTCCAACGAAGTTTTTATATCTTCAAGTTAGAATATGAAATTTCATACGGAGTAGAAAACCACACAGGTTTTAATCTCCAAACCAGGATACAGATTATTCCCCTCACAGTACTATTCTGGTAAGATAATCGTTCTATCCTGGGAGGCGATATTCCGTTAACCTCGAGTACTGTGAGGGGAATAATTTCCTTAAGATTGTTGGTATAATAATCAGAATAGTAGTACTCCAAATTCCGGTAGCAACGAACCACTCAACGGCAGTATATCACACAGAATGAAATTTTCGAGTTGAAGAAGCCGGCCGGCCGGCCGAAGCCGGCCGGCGGCCGAGCCGAGCGGCGACGACGACGCGCGAGTCCTTGCCCTCTCAACCCTTTTAGCAGCTCGAGAAGGTGTAATGTAATATATACACCTCTCTTTCCTTCCATTTTTTCGATGTGGGACAAAAGAGCCTTTTACCCTCTTTAATTTTTATCCCATCATTTCCTATTCACCAATATCAATCGATCTTTTTCCAAATCCAATCAATCGGCCGAATCCGAATCCAATCCGGCCGGCCGGCCGCCGGCCGGCCGGCCGGGCCGGCGAGCCGAGCGACGACGACGGCGCGAGGGGTCCTTGCCCTCTCAACCCTTTTAGCAGCTCGAGAAGGTGTAATGTAATATATACACCTATCTTTCCTTCCATTTTTTCGATGTGGGATAAAAGAGCCTTTTACCCTCTTTAATTTTTATCCCATCATTTCCTATTCACCAATATCAAAACCCAACACCCTAACCATCTCTATATGATGAATTAACCCTCTTAAATAATCATAATTATATTTATTTAGGCTAATTCTAGGATTTAACGTGAAAAAATAATTATTGATCTCATGGTCATTTAGCACCCCTTATGAGTGGATCCGACCCAATAATACTTTCCAACAAGAAGGTTCAAGGATGACATAAGAAGCTGACAATTATCTCATATGTTATATACTATTGTCTTCACTAAGACAAATATGACGAGCATGGTAATATCTTTCCATAACAATCATCCTTCATAAAAATAGTATAATCATTAGTTTTCTAAAAATTAATTTGTATATCATTTTTTATTTCTATAATAATATTTTACATATAACGACAACAAACTTCATCATAACACACTACTAAAAATGTGTGTTTTTCCGAGGAAAAATCGTTGAAAATCTTTCGGTAATCATGGATATTCGACAAAAAATCGACAGATAGAGTGTTGTTGGAAATTAACATATCGGTGAGAAAAATTCACAGACATCATCGAAATATTTTGATACTCTAAATGTTAATTAAAAAGAAGATTGTATTTTCTGATAATTGGGAAAATTAAACAAAAATTACGAGAGTTCCTCAATTTTCTTAAATTACACAATCATATTTACATCACTAAACTCTAAAAAGGGAATTGAACCCAGTTGTATAAGTGACGCGGTATTATTCTACCACTAAACCACTTGTGCTTATTTGTAAAAGGCTTCACTTTTTAATAAATTTGCTTTTCTAGAGAAATTATTTTAACCAAAAATTGAAATACGAAAATATTTCCCTCCATACCATGGAAGGTTAAAAGTAAGAAAAAATACTCATCGTTTTTCCTTTTTAAGGTAACTAACAGTGACAATTCTGATTCCAATAGCTGATGAAACAAGGGATCAGCCATGTGCAATATTTTGTTTAGCGTCTTTAATTTTGATTATCTCATATCCTTATCTCTAAACAAAGGGGCGCAATCTGACTTTGTGGGAACTTGTGACTTGTGAGCACCTTTAACAGACAATATTAAAAAATAACGATAATAACTACAAGAGCCGGTCCTATACTTTTAAGGATTCGGAGAAACAAAAATAGACCTTTTTATTCACATAAAATATTAACTAATTATTTAAAGAGGGGGATAACTGTTTGGACTTGGGGCCAAATTTGATTTTGTGTTTTTTTAAAAAAAATGTCATTGGATTCAAACATACGACCTCTCACTAGGGAAGAACTTTTGAAGGCAGCTCTCAACCGCTAGTCTACAGTTCTCGATACATTTTTAATATATATCTTAATATTTAAAATTAATAAAAAAAATGAAAATTTTGAGACGAAGACCCGACCGGGGGCCTGTAAGGCGGCAACGCCTTGACCGCCACGGGGACGGCCGTGATAACTACCATCAACAAGCTTATAGGATAAGTCTATATATGTAATGCATATATGGAAGCAGGGGGAGTCAATCCTTTTAACTTCGAGTTCGGCAGAATTTAGTGTATTTGGTTTATATTTTATATTAAAAAATTATATATAAAGAGAGAGAAAAACAGAAAATAATTATGATTTAAAACCCATAAAACAAAAATTCTACCCTTATATATGAAAGATATAACATAAGATAAAGAGTGACAAGCAAAAACAAATGGAATTTTAGAAAAGACAAAAGTTTAGGAAGTAGCCACCCACAAAGGGTTCCTCCAATCACAAAATTTCTTGTTGCACCTTCGTAGCCTTTGACAATTCCCTATTCCAATTTCAACCTCAGCATCATAACTATTTCCATTCATGTACATGCAATTTCCTTCTTCATCTATTCGTGGTTCCTCATCGATAATTTCACTTTCAAATACGTCGTTTTCAATTTCTAATTCTCCGTTCTCTTCATCGGTCAGTTCCATTATGTCAAATTTTGAAGCAGAGCTTCCATCATTAAAAAAATAGAGCCTAAGCCTGCCATTGCTTCTTTCAACTTGAAAATAAGTATGCGCTTTCGGTGCCTCGAAGGCTTTGATGACTAATCTACCTCCTTCTCGGTGTGGCCGAACTTGTAGTGAACTCGACCCTCTTAAGGTTGTCAAGGTAGGTGGAAGTTTTCTGCAGCTCTCAACCTTAATGTAGTTTGTTTCTGAAGACGATGGTGATTCGACTAGATTGTCTGTTTTTGGTGGTGATTGCTCTGCTTTTGAATAGTGCGAGGAAATTGAGAAAATGCTGCTTTGATCAGTTCCCGTTTCACTTCCCAAATTTTCAGTGCATAATGCAAGGCTCTGTGATGACGAGGGTAGTCGGTTTGATAAAGGGTGAACATAAGAGTTTTCCCTTTCCGTCGAGTCTTTGGAATTCAAAGAATCGGTGGAGATGCTTCGAAGGGAGCTCCACCATTTTTCATTAGTAATATTTCTTTGTGGATGAGGCACAGTGGTTTGTCCTTTGAGCTTAAGGGTAGTTGTTTCAATGATATGAGACTCGGAACATGACTGCAAATCTTGATACACTGTGGTTGACATGTCCAATAAGGTAGTAAATATTGAAATTCTATAAGGAAAGAATCTTGAATATGAATTTTGCTAGGGAGTTTAATTTTTTTGTTCTTTGCTTTTGTGAAGCACAAGCAAGAACGAAAGAAGATAGAAAATTGAACGAGGTATTAAGTGAGGGGTTCGGTCTGAATTTATACTACTCAAAAGTGTCCATGGCTTGCACCACTTGAATTGTACAACTGTTGATCCCAATCCCATACCGATGAAAAAGAAAATTTAATTTTCAAATCAATGAAAATATTCCAGTGTACTATTTTATTCAATTTTTTATGGTATCAAAAAAAGTAAAAGGAAATAGAACTTGAGAGTACTTTTCTGCCGGCACAGTTTTTATTTTTTTAATCAATCAATCAAATGTGGAGAGAAATGTGCTTGATGAGAATGTCCAAGTGAGTCATGTGTATTTGTATTACTAATAAGTAATAAAGGTGCATGAATGGTGTAGGGGTCCATGGATTAATCTATGGATAAATTAAAATCAAACGGTAAAACAGTATGTTGAAACAGTGTCGAATGTCAGTAAAAATGTCGTCTGACACAAGTGACGACGCGAAAATAAAACTTAATAAAATCTTTGTAAGAGTTTAAAATGCAGCGGAATAAAATAAAGAACACAAAGGTTTAATTTTCATAGGTTATATATTAATATAACCCATGATGGTCAATGACCAAAGGTATTGTATATATTTATATACAATTGAAATATTCATTCTTTACAATGTTACAAGAAGATACAAAAGAAATAAAAAATGATTAAGTCGCAGATGACTTATGCCTGAAAAATCTATCTAAAATAGAAGTGATCAACACCTCATTACAATTGCTCCTCAAGTTATGCAACTTCTTGGACTTGGTCTTCATTGATCCTGATCTGCTTTGAAGACTCCTTACTAAGTCAATTTTCCACGTTTAAAAAAAGATCACAGTTACTTGGAAAAAAATTGTCCGTGAAGATAGGCAAAACTGTTTCCAGAATGTCGGCCAGAATGTCAAGACATTTGTTCCGACATTTTCTGTTTTGGACTTAGTACGAAAAATGATATGTTAGAGAAAATGCCATGACACAGAACCTAACATTAACATTCTTCCCCTTTTTGCCTTTCTTCACAAAACCTAATTGAAAAAGTACACGTGATCTACAGCAGCAACAATATTCACACAACTACTCCCCCTCAACCTGTGATGGTATATAATAGCAAGACATATACAATATGCACACATATATATATATATATAGGATTAGAAACAACTATCAGACAAGGATAAACATCCCTGGCCTTACACTAAGGTTGTTAAAACAATTTTACAACCCAAACTAAATAGATCAACCATTGTCTTAAATCTCCCATTGCTAAACAATTCGACTTTAGCACATAATCAGTAACAACTATGAAAAAGAACTTCATCCAGCAACATTGTTGACACCCAATTTTGACCCTCCCGTCTAGTCATTAACTATAAAATTACACTAATTTTCCAAATAATTTCAACGATTTTTATAATAATAAAATTCAACAATAAAACATTGATACAAGCACAATAAGCGATTAATAACGACACCACATTTTTATGTAGAGTATTTTACACACTTTGAGTCTCACGCCCGCATTTATCAATTTTAAGTCCTATTCTATTTCCATTAATTCTTAATAATTATAAAATAAATAAGTAATTTAGCAATGACGTCGTGTCAAATAGCATAGTCGCATTTACTAATACGCAAAGCAATTTAAACCCAAGCTAGAATTAATAAAGCACTTAAAGTCATGTTAAGATAATTTAATTTTAACTTAAAAAATGATAAATACGCATAATAAATAAGTTTTAATAACGGCATCGCATTATAAAATATTAAACACTAATTAAATAGCACGCCCACATTTATTATTGCAATAATAAAATCCAAGCTAAAACTAATAAACACCTAGGGTTAATTTAATTCACCACAAATTAAATAATACACCTAAAATTATAACACACTACCCAAATTAAATAACTAACACCCAATTAATTCAGCCCACAAACCCCTAATCTCGCCCAGCCCAATTACCCAAAAATTCCTGGAACATTTAAGGTTCCTCTGCCTATGATTTTGCTTTTGCCACCTCCTCCATTGGTAACATTACCTCAATTTAGAGTCTCGTAGTCTTTTAGACACTCTTTTGTTCCCGTCATATGTCGAGAACATCCATTGTCGAAGTACCACGAACCTGAAATTTTAGTCCTTAAAGCAGTTAAAACAACATTACAACGCACATTCATTCTGGGCATCCAAACTTTTCTTTACCTTTTTACGGTTTCTTGATTCTGGAATGTCGCAACGAGTGTTGTCTGGAATGTTGGACAACATTCTCGACGACATTCTGCTCTTGGACTTGTGCAATTTAAAGCAGTAATGTTTTAAATGGCCAGCCTTCTTACAGTAATGACACACGTAATTCCTTTCTTTTATGAAGCCCATTGTCTCGTTTTTGTCAAACAAGTTGGAGCATATCGCATTGAGGGAGTTCTTGTAGCCTAAACCTGCATGTTGTGGTTGACTAACACTTAGGATATCATCTAGTTTGGAAGTACCTGTGTTCAGCTTTCAGAAGGTATCTTCGGCCAGATCCAATTTCGCACTGATCTTACCAAGTTCAAAATCCTTCTTGGTAAGGGTAACCTCTTGTTATACCCCGTATTTCCAGAGTATGTACGTGAGGGCGTACGTATAAAATTTGAGCCTTAAAGATTTGGCAAGTTTGAAATTTGGGCACAAGTGCCGAAAAGAATCGTTTTTCGACGAAACGTTTTACTAAACTTGCGAAGGGAAAATTCCGGCTATGTCATTTATAATTTTTGCGGATTTTTCCGAGAGACGAAACATTTTGGACCAACGGGACGGTGACAAGTGTCACCCTCACATTGGCCGTGACTTTGGGCGGTATTGGACGAAATAGGTGGCATGGTTAGGTAGGATATTTTGTGCAAGTTGGTGTGGTAGATGGATAAGGTGCACATGGCTTAATCCTAGCCCTACACTTGCCTAACACTTGGAAGAATTTTGGCCATTGGTTGGCCATTTCTTGACCTATAAATACCCCCCCTTGTTGAAGAGTTATTTCATCCAAACTTGAGCAATCTTTCTAAGTCTCACAATACTCCCTCCCTCTTGATATTTCGTCCAAGAGCACCTCCCCTCTTTTTAAGCCTTGGCGAGAGCCTTTCCCTCCCCTTTTGAGAAGCTTGGCCGAGGGTCTCCCAGCCTAGTTGTTTCGTATAATACCCCTTGTTGTGGTATAGAAATACTCTCCTAGTATTGTTATAATGCCCAAATACTCGCCCAAATACCTTGTAGTATTCCCAAGGTTACACTTATACAAAAGCCCGTAAAATACTATTATACTTTCTTTAGCCACTAAACGAAACCCTAAGGAAAATCTTCATTGATAGTTGAAGTATTTAAGTAGAAGTTGGTTAGAACTTCAAGGGTTGTTTGGAGCGGATGGAGCACTGAGTAGGAGCTAAGCGTTGCTCGTGAGCGACTTTAAACTCGATAATTTTGGGCTCATCGAGGTAAATACTATCGCCCTTCTATTGTAATTGGAAATTACATATCGTCAGTAGAAATGAATATAAGATTCATAAGAGAATTGAATCGTAATAGAAGGATATTACAGAATAGACTTGAACTGAAATCACATCAGAAGAATTTAAGTAGAAGTTTAACTGTACTTACATAGGACTGTATTACAGTAGACTGATAACCTTTATTGGTTGAATGTTTTGCAAGTAGCATGTGCTACTTAGAAGGTGGACAAGGCTAGCCGTTATAGCCGCGAGCGTTTTGCTTATAGTCGATAATCGTCGCGGTATGTGATTCTTCCTATACTCGAGCATGATATTTTAAAGGAAGATATATATAGTGCGGCAATGTCTTTTGACTTAAGCACGAATAATATATAGTGCGGACGACGTGTGCTAATTGAACGTGGTTATGCGACAAATGTCTTTTGACTTAAGCACGAATAATATATAGTACGGTAGACGTCGTGTGCTAATTGAACGTAGTTATGCGGCAATGTCTTTTGACTTAAGCCCGAATAATATATAGTACGGTGACGCACGTGTGCTAATTGAACGTGGTTATGCAAATGTCTTTTGACTTAAGCCCGAATAATAAGAAACTTGAAGTATGTCACAAGAGTTAAGAAACCATTTTTGAAGAGTAACACTTGGTTTTAAAGGTTTTAAAAAGAGTTATACTAGCTTTATGGGGAGTTAGGTATAACGTCTTAAGAGAGGTAAAGAAAATGGTTTACTGATTTTAGAAGTTAAGAGACTTGATCTTATAAGATAAGAGACTTAACTTAAATGAATTAATATGAGTTTTGTGTGAAACCTCATTCGTGAGTAATGAGTACGTGATTTTTAAAAGGAATAATGTTTTACTGATTTCGGAAATCAGAATGTGTATCGACAAACCACTGCAGCGTTAATAAAGGAAAATGTATTGAATAATGAAGTATTATTAAAACCAGTAGAAACCTCCATCTGCATAGAAGCTAAGATGAGACAAAATGATATTACATTTCCTAGATCATGGCTGCTTAATAAGATTTATGAACAAGAATAACCTACTCGCCTATGGCATATGTTACTCAATTGTTTTAAAAGAGAGTAAGACATTGAACTATGAAACTTTTCTAAAAAGAGACTTGAGTAATTGAAATTAGGCAAACTGGAACTTTAGGGAAAAGAAAGGCGTTGTTGTGTCTTAAATTGGTTTAAAACATAAAGTGTTATAACAAGCTTTATGGGAAGTGAGTTATAACGATTTTATGAAAAAGGGTTTTATCATTGGTTTTAATGTGGTAACTTGACTTTAAAAAGAGAAGTGTTTTGGTCTAAAAAGAAGGCATGGTATTGCCTTGATTTGGTTTTAAAAAGGAAAGTATGGAAGTTGTTTTGCTTTACTTGAAAGATGTAAGTCACTCTATTTGTATACTACGGGTATCGGGTGACTTTTATAAAAGGAATGGATCTCTTTAAAAGGAATTTAACGTACGTAGTACTTTAGGGTTAAAACCCGGACTTTGACATAAAATGAAAGTACCTTGAGTTATGTATAACTTGCCTATGCTTATTGTGAAACTTGCCTATGCTTGTTGTTGTGAAACTTGCCTATGCTTGTTGTGATAGCTTTTGTTGTGCAAGAATTGTGTTTCTATACTACCGCGTCTCTCGATGGAGGGCCGATTGACTTGTTGAGAACTTATTGGGACGTGCCGGCAGTGACGGAGAAATTCCACGGGTACGCTCCTCTTGATAGTGTTATTTTTGCTAATCGCTTTGGACATACTGACACGATGCGTAGCGCACGGGTATGCTTCCATTTTGATTCTTTGTCTGGTTGTTCCTTTTTGGACATATCGACACGTAGCGCGCATCGTATGTTTCCATTTTGGATTCTTTGTCTTCTGTTTCCATTTTGGATTGCCTCATCGCTTTCCATTTTGGATTCTCGCCTTATTGTTCCTTTTGGACATATCGACACGACGCGTAGCGCACGGTATGTTTCCATTTTGGATTGTCTCATTGTTTCCATTTTGATTCTTTGTCTTGTTGTTCCTTTTCGACATACCGACACGATGCGTAGCGCAGGTATGCTTCCATTTTGGATTGTTAGTACGGCTTTGGCATCGGTAGGACTTGGTGTGCAGTGTACTTCGGTGTTATCATATCATGATCGCCAGCTGGCGGAAGGTATTCCACGAGCATGATTGATGTGAGGCGTGAGACCACGACTTGATATAAGCGTTATATGTGTATCGTAGTTTGGTTATCATACATGTCTCTCGCTTTATTAGATCGCTATGATTTCATTTATAGTACTTTCTGATTTCACATACTTGATACTGTTAGATCGACCTCTTCGGGCTGCGTTACGCCTGCAGTAGAGGTACATCGGCCGTCGATCCCCGCTTAGGATCACCTTTCGTCTTGGGAAGCTCCGTTCCTTGGAGGCTTATCTTTGGTATGTTACCACAGTGCGTAGGTTCTTGTACATTCGTGGTATGGCGGGGCCCTGTCCGTCATAGTTGTTGTATAAATCTTAGAAGTGCAGAGTTGGTGTGCAAGGTGGTTGTAAGGATTATGCGTTCAAAATGTCTTTGTATATATATATGCTAAAAGGCAACCGTTTTGGTTGGCCTATTTTCTTTCATCTTGATCCATGTCTATTTGCATGTCTAAGTTTTTATTTCCGCTGGTTTTTCTCTGATGTTGTATCACTAAGGTGCCCGGGGTAAGGCACCAGTCACGGACCCGGGTTCGGGTCGTGACACCTCTAGTCGGGTTATTGTTCCTTTTAAACCTGCATTCTCAAGAGTTAAACTTTTTACCTTTGAGTCAAGTTGTTTGGATTCAATAATTAAGTCATTGCAAAGTTCTTGCAATTCTTTAATCATGTCGTCCTTCAAGTCGCTTGAGTCCCAGGGTCAGATTCACAATTAGAAATAAAGCCACTAAAGCAGTTGACATCAGAATAGTTAAAAAATTCATACCTGTCGGATATTACTGGATCTGCAGATGTCATCGCTGATGTTGCCGAAAATGTTGTAACATTCGGGACAACATAGTCAGCGGCATTTTCATCATCTGATAGTGACTGTTCGAAAACAGTGGCTAGCATATCTTGTGACTCCATTTCTGGATCCTCTTCCTCTTCACCTTCATCGTCATATAGAGAAATCCATAGACTTTTCCTAGCTTTCCTTAACGTGTTTGCGCACTCGTTGGCATAATGGCCCGTCACGAGCCTGCATGACATTGTACACTTTAAGCCGCAGGATCAAACCTTGTTCGGTCTGAGCTAGTTCTCCTAAGTTGGTTTCCTTTTTGTGTTGTAGGAAGGGTTTTAGTGAATCGTGGATTGAAGTCTTGACTTTGGTGCTCTTTGGTTTTAGATTTATTATTGTCACTGTTGATCCTTCTCAACATCGTATTGAATTTTCGAGTGAGAAGGGCAACGTTAACACCATCCCCAATCTCTTCAAGATTTTCGTCTTCTTCATTGACTTGCATCTCTAAAATTTTTGCTTGAAGTGCAACATCTTTGCCTCTATACAATGTCCTTTGGTTTTCCATATTCATTTCATATGATTTGAGAATGCTCATTAGCGTATGGAGGTCCATTGTAGCAAGGTTGTGGGCTTCTTCAATCGCACATATCTTAATATTGAACTTTTCAGGAAGAGATCGAAGTGCCTTTTCAACAAGTTGATTGTTGGTCAGTGGAGACCCAAACACTTGACATTCGTTAGAAATGTCGATCAACTTTTCAAAATAAGTTTTGATATCCTCCGTCTCTTCCATCCTTAAACGTTCATATTTACTCATGAGCATGCGGAGCTTCATTCTACGAACACTTGAGCTACCTTCACAATGGGTTTGTAAGGTATTCCAAGCATCCTTGGCAGTTGAGCAATTTTGGATAAGTTTGAATATATAAAGATCTACACTTCCAAAAATAGCATTAAGAGTCTTTTCATTGAAGCCTGCACTATTGGTTTCTTCCACACTCCATTCGGCCTCAGGCTTAGGTAATATGTCGCCTTCCTCGTCCGGTGGGAGGATAGGAACAATATATCAATTTATAATAGATCTTCATGCTCTCACGTCAAGGAATTTGATATGAGAACGTAGGCGAATTTTCCAATAAGGATAATTTGATCCATCTAAAATAGGAAGTCTACCAATACTTGGATTAGCCGGATCCATAGTTTAAAGTAAAAGGACCTTAACACTTATTATGTTAAGTGTCGGCTCTGATACCACTTGTAGGGGTCCCATGGATTATACTATGGATTAATTAAAATCAAACAACAAGCGATTATCTTTGAAAGCGATGTCGAATGTCGGCCAAAAATGTAAATCGACACAAGTGACGACACAAAGATAAAACTTAATAAAAAACTTTGTAAGAGTTTAAAATGCAGCGAAATAAAATAAAGAACACAAAGGTTTTAATTTTTATCGGTTATATATTACTATAACCCATGATGGTCAATGACCAAAGGTATTGTATATATTTATATACAATTGAAATATTCCTTCTTTACAATGTTACAAGAAGATACAAAAGGAATAAAAAATGTTTAAGCCGCAGATGACTTATGCCTGAAAAATCTATCTAAAATAGAAGTGATCAACACCTCATTACAATTGCTTCAATGAAAGAACAAATCTAGAATCTAGACATCACTTGTAATGTCGTACAGAATGTCGTCACAAATACAGACAACACTTGTTGATCCAGTTTTCGATCTTAAAATCTGGAGAGCTCTCTCGATCTTTTTTCTTGTAAATTCTGGATATCGGATCCTTGAAGTGGTCTCTCTATTTATAGTAGAGAATTCTCTTAAAAGACTCCTCGGTCAGTTGTGTAGGTTCAGCAAAATATGGATCACGTGGGCAGTAGCTTGAGGCTGAAAAAACTCCAACTGCGTGGACTGTTTCTTTCACGTCTTGCTCCTCAAGTTATGCAACTTCTTGGACTTGGTCTTCATCGATCCTGATCTGCTTTGAAGACTCCTTGCTAAGTCAATTTTCCACGTTTAAAAAAAAATCACAGTTACCTGAAAAAAAAACTGTCTGTGAAGACAAGCAAAACTGTTTTTGCAGAATGTCGGCCAGAATGTCAAGATATTTGTTCCGATATTTTTTATTTTGGACTTAGTACGAAAAATGATACGTTAGAAAAAATGTCATGACACAGAACCTAACCTTAACAAATGCTAACATTTACTCCTAAACTAAGCCACTTTTGATTTTTATTTTTCCTATTTTACCAAATATTTACTAGAAAAAGCCAACAAATTAATTAAATAACCAGAATATAAAAAGATTCTTCCACATATTTTTGAACAGGAAAGCAGCTCTTCAACAACTTTTGGTTTTAAGTTAGGAGTAGATTAAATAAGAAAAGGACCATTCCTTCATGCATGATTCAGACTTGTTGAAAGTCAAAATCGGTGTTTCATGTCTATGTATCACCAAACATCACAAGCCACGCTGTTTGAAATTTCTCGGAAGCACCAATTAAGGAGCGTGGGGAGGAGTCAAGGATGAGTGATACTTTTTCATTCTTACTCATAAGTCTCGGATGAACTTTAATAATGAGAAACTTCCGACTTGGAAACACATTTTCTTTAATGAATCCTTTTTATTGAGTGGATCCAAATTAATCGGATTAATGAATTCTAGCTATCATATGATTTTAAAATATAATTCTTGGAAGTGAAGTAATTAAATCCATCTGGAATGCATATCATTCATTCTTCCTTGGTTGTGCATAAATCCATGCTGTTTCCATGAATCAAGCCCAAAAACTTTAAAGGATACCTCTGGGGTCATTTATTTTGTTTTTCTTAACTAAAAATAGTTTTATTTTTTGTAAGGGTACTCGTATTACTCCGAATTGTCAAACTTATTTTTTAGGGAAAATTGTTAAGTTGCCATTTGTAGAATCTAACAATCATATTTTAATGTCATTTGATATTATTCATAATGATCTATGAATGTCTCATGTTCATAGTTCTGTGGGTTGTTCTTTTTTTGGATGATTATTTTAAATTTTTATGGATGTTTTCGATAGCGAAAAATCTCAAATCTTTTCCATATTTCTAAAATTTAGAGCATTTATTCGAACCCAATTCGAACAGGAAATAAAAAATATTCAATATGATAATGACAAGGAATATGATAATGGGTGTTTCGGGAATTTTATGCTAATATTGGGATCAATTTTCGGTTCTCTTGTCTTCATAGTTCACAAAATGGGAAAGCCGAACACAAAATTCGTACCGAACTATATTAATTCATGCTTCCGTACCCCTCTTTTTGACATCATGCTCTCTATAAATGGCTACATATCTTCTTACCATGCTTCCTTATGGGGTAAAGGGGGGAGTGTCGACCGAGAGCCTCACGGGGGAGGGAGACATATTTTAGGGTTTGTTTTTTTTTTTTTTTAGTAAGTGTTTAGGGTTTTGGTCAAGGGGAAATAAGGGAGATGGGCTAGGAAATAGGGGGCTGGCCGAATTAAAAATAATTGTAAGTTCATAAATAACTAAAAGTAAATACTTAAACAACTGAATATTTTGTATCAAAACGATAATCACATATAGTAATTACATCCTACACGAGTTGCGAGAAAATCAATAACATATCGTAGAAAACACTCAATTTGATGTATTTTTCTTAGAATGATACTTAATAAAATTAATCAAGATATTTCAATGTACGACATATGCATTCCTAAAGATTACATTGTTATTAATAATATGAGATATTAATATTATAACGTACCTCTTAAAATAGTCTCGACTAATGATCATCGAGAATGAAATATTAATGATATGTGATAAGTCGACATGTGGTATGCATCACATCCTTAGAGGATGTAATATGTCTCACCTGCTACGAGTAATGGATACTCGTGGTGGACACATGAATACTTTGAAAGTATTGGTATACCCTACTGATATACTATTTGTTATACATGTCTAAAGTATGATAAGTGTGTGAGAGATAGAAGTCCTTGAGATCGATATGCACCTTGTCTACAGATTAATATACATTGATCTTGTCTTAAGCTCAAATGCCTTGTAGGTTGAGATACGACTTGTATTGGGTACATTACGATGTGGATTAAAGGTGGTAGTTGAGTCAAGATTAGGATTCATTCCTCGAATGTATATTCGATAGAGCAATCAGTTTCTCTGTGATATTAGGTTGACTAAGTCGTTGGCCAACACAGTAGACATATCTAGAATATGGTCTTGTTGTCAACCAATATAGACGAGATATAATGATCAAGCCATTTGGATATACACTTGGAAAATCTTAAGCTTGATCGAGTGTGTCGTGAATTGAAGGATTTTATCTTCCCACATAGAGGTTCAGTTTACTTGATTTGTGAAAATATACTTCATATATTGAGTTCGTCTTTCGACGCCGTCTAGGAGTTCCGTGTAGACCCTATGATTAGTGTCGATATGTGAAGACCTGTAAGGTAACACTAAGTCAATTGTTTCTTCGATCTAAGGATGTAATGAGAGAATAAATGTTCGATTTATAATTGAGACATTTGAATGAATAATGATTATTTAATTAAGTCGAAATTGAATTTCGAATTTAATTAAAATGAAAATGGGATGACGTTCCACATTGGATATCAAGGGCCGCGGAGCCTGGGACATAGGACCGCGGCGCCTCCCATTTGAGCCGCGGCGCCTGTCAGGCAGTGGACCAGTCTGAATGACCCATTGCATCTCATTTTCTAGGCCTGGCCCACGAGAAATTCTAGATGCGTTTAAACCTAAAACGTAGCTATAAATAAAGGGCTCCTATTCATTATTCAAGAGACAACACACATATATTATTCTAAGTCTTAGAGATCTAGAATTAAACTCTATTTCGAACCTCTGTCGAATTTCCTAGTTGTTCGAAGGAGGAATACATTGGAGTTCTTGGAACTTGCTGTCGAGGATCAATTGTGTGCGCACCTTCAGATAATACTAAATTAAAGACTTCAGAGTTTCAAACCGTAAGTATTCTATTAAAATATTATGGTTATATACATGTGTTGACATCCAATTTTGACCCTCCCGTCCAGTCATTAACTATAAAATTACACTAATTTTGTAAAATAATTTTTATGATTTTTTATAATAAAATACAGCGATAAAACATAAATACAGGCATAAATAAGTAATTTAATAATGGCACCGCGTCTTACGTAGAGTATTAAGCACTTAGAGTCTCGCGCGTTCATTAATTCTTTGTCGTAATTCTTAAATTAGTAATAAATACGTAAAATAATTAATTTGACAGTGACGTCGTGTCAAGTAGCATAGTCGCATTTATTAATACATAAAGCATTTTAATAATTTATTTTTAATAATAATAATAATGCACAATAATAAGATTAAATAAATAGCGCCGCATTCTAAAATATTAAGCACTAATTAAATGGCACACCCGCATTTATAACAATTAGATTGATAAGGCACCTAAATAATTTGATCACATTTATTAATTTAATTTATCACTAATTAATTAATTAACTCCTAATTCTACCAATTTCACCTATTAACTAACTTGACCCATTCCCTATTTAACTCCCTCTAATTAATTAACAGCCTTAACCTATTTCTATCCAGGCCCAACCCGACGCCCCTCTACCCGCAAGCCCAACGCCCCAGCGTTATTTCCCTTCAGCCCATCTCCCCTAAGCCCTTATTTCCCTACTCTTCCTCGTCGACAGCCCTTAGAAAACAAACTTAAACCTAGAAACCAGTTCGCCGCACCTCGCCTCTTCCCCTCCCCATCGCAACACCAAGAGATTCTCAGGAGAATCAGAGCCTTCCCTTACCAGCACCACTAGCCAGCTCTTCTTTCCATAACCAAACGAATCTTTCCAAATCGTTTACCTTATCATATCAAGTACTAAATCGCACGAATCAAGCACCAAATATCGTCAAGAATCAGCCTTTGTCTACTTACCAACATTAGAATCCAACGAGGGCTATATAAGTCACATGCAAAGGCATCGATGGGGGCGCAGCGGCGATTAAGAAACACATCATCGATCGAACATAGCGGAATACGGGGAAAGCACAATACGAGAAGACATCAGCGAGCTTCGGTTAGAAGTCGTGACATCGATTCGACATCCCCCTTAGCAGCAGTCGACAACTCAGGAGAATAGGTAGTTTGAATCCCCCTTATTTCAATTCCAACCATAATCAGCAAACAAACCTCGCCTTTCTATTCGCATCGCAAAACCAAAACCCGTCGAGTGGACCGACGACTTGATACGCTGCCCCGGTTCGCTGCCCGGAGAAGGTAAACCCAATCTCCTTTTTAACCTCTCGTATAAATTGCCTAATATGATGTGTTTACGCGATTAACAATAGTTAGATTCATTTTAAGTTAATAGACATGTTAGTTGGTTGCTCGAATCTGTTAGATTAGCTAGTGAGCATGTTTAGTTAAGTCAGGCATTTATTGGTGTTTACTAGTTGATTCTTAAGCATGATTAGATATTATTTATGTCTGTTGAGTAAAATCAAGCAGTGTTATTGACTGATTGTGATTATTAAGTTAAGTGATAACTTATTTGATCTCCGATTATAACTAATAAGCTTATTAAGCTACTATTGGCATTTAGTGTGATATATCCAATATATAGTCGCATTGTGTATTGTTATGTTTGTAGAAGCTTACTAGAGGGATTATTAATCATGTCCAGTCGGCGTTATCATTTTTGGCATGTTTAAGATGAGTTTGGCTACTGTTTGCCTAATTATTAGAATGTTTATTAACCTGCTTAGTTAGATTAAGTATTCATTATGTTAGTCTAAGATAGTATAAATATATGAATCTCCTTGAAATTGCATAATGTTTATGCAGGCTACTTGCGATGCGGTCTCATGTTGTCTAGGTAGGATTTATTCACTATTCATTTGCTGTTATCGAGTTATGAACTCCCAGTTTATGCTACTTGGCCTTCATTATAGTTGAAAGTTTGTTCGGAGTTCTGTTTTCCTTCAATTGTTAGTTGGGATATTATCTGCATTTCTTGGACAAAGATTATTAGTATTGTTAACTTGCATCAGGAGAATATAGAAGTTGCTGTTTGTTTACCAGTTATCCATATTTTACAAGTTTTCTTTTGTATGTTTAGTTTGTTAGCTTGAGCCGATATGAACATCCTGAGCTTTGCATTTTGAACAACTAAAAAAGAGGCTTTCATGTTAGGTTGGCAACCTGTTTAATCACATGTATACTGAATCTGCTTTCCTATTGACTCTAAATTATGGTTTAAGTCAATGTAATCAGCTATCTACAATCTCTGTATACTTGTTTGGATGAATGTCCGCTTTGTTTGCCTAAAGTGTCCATTTGTATCTTTGTTTTGACTATCTGCATTTCTTATTCTTAGTAACACGTGCTTAAAGGAATTATGATTACGCCATCCACGTTTATTATATGCATCTGGACTGTTAATGCTCAAGTACATCGTGATCATGCTCTATGTGTTGTATTTCATTGTCTGATGGCTCGTCTGGCATTATCGCGATGAAAGCGGCCTCGATCGATTTATACCTCGGTCTTTGTTTGCGTACAAGCATAGGTCATGTGTGTGTAGATTCTCTTATGATTCAAATAACTTAGATATATACTAATCTTTATCTTCGTTTATTTTGCATGGCACGCATCGGAGCAAAATGAAGAGTCTCACGGCAAGACTCATCACAAGCTACTTCAAATAATACCCGCATCTATGTGCATTTCTCTATCCGCATCAGAATTCCAAAGCCGCAGGCGAAGGACATCGCCATTCCTCGAGTCCTTCTAATTATTTTCTACCCCGCCCCCATTCATTTATTTGTTGTAAATTATATGTCTAACGCTACATTAATTAGTAGAATATTCATAATAGTTAAACCTTGAACCAATAGACTATAAAGTAGCTTGACATTAGAAATTTGCTTTCCCCCTTTAAGTTAATTATTTTAGCTTGCTTAAGTTATAATCAAATTATTTAGTAATCCTCCACTCGCATAATTATTTAGGTAGTCAAAGCATTATTAGTTATTAAATTCTAGCATGAGAAGATCATTTTTTATGAACTCCTATTAGCACTCACATAGAAAAATTTATTTAAATCGCAAGATCGTTGGCCTTCGCATAATACACATTGTCATATCCTATAAGCATATATTTTGTCATAGCAGATTTTACATTAGTACCTCTATATTATACCTTATAAGATAAATTTCGTACGTTTTTTTATTACTTCATAAATGCATGTTTTCAACTAGAACTAACTTTATATATTTTTTTATATTTTATGTTGGTCAAAAATACATCTTTTACTTACAAATATCTTTTGCTTAAGTACTTTCAAAACACGCATTCTTAGCAACAATAATTAACCCTAGATTTGGCAGGACAACCGCAAGTTAGCGGATCTTAGAGGGTGCCTAACCCCTTCCCTCTAGATTAATAAAGAACCCTTACCCAGAATCTTACTAAGCTTAGCAGACCATTAAAATGGAGTTAATGTTTTACTTTAAACTAGTTAAACATTTAGGTGTCCTAATTCACCCAATTAATTAGGTGGCGACTCCGCGAACCCTTAGCACTTTAGCATTTCTAGCACCCCTTTAACATTTAAAGTTTTAAACACCCTTTTGCACTTTTAGCACCCTTTTATATTTTAGCACCCTTTTAATATGATTTAGCATTTATTATTCATTTTCTAACCTTTTATTGAGCAGGAGCCATTTTGTTTTAAAAAATGTCGCGGCCGGAAAAGGGCGTGACAATATGTTTGTATTTATATGTATTACATTACTACATAATCATCCTGCAGTTGGTCGCTTGTTGATTTGAAACACAAATTTTTAAATTTCGCTACGTACACGAACTCAACAAAACTGTTGAGATATTTAGATTAAGTTCATTAGATATTTTGTTAAGTAGGATATTATTAGTGGGTCTAATATTTCCTATAAATAGGACTATTTCCTTTGTAATTCATTTGAGCAAAATAAAGAGAACGCAGAAGAGCACTTTGCTCCCAAAACCTTTTTCTTCTTCTCCTTCATATCAACTCCTTCATCTTCTCACTGTTCTTCCATTGTTGATGGATTGGCTGAAATTTAACATGGTATCAAAGCTATGGTGATCGAATCAAGGTGATCGAGAATGAAGGAACAGAGAATCGAAGAACAGAAGAAAAAAAAAAAAAAAAATATTGAAATCGCGATTGAAGATTTCCTTTATGGAAATCAAAATTGCGAAGGAACTGAACATCGAGGAGTTGATCTTTAACATATTGAGGTGAAATTCAGAAGCTATTGGAAATGAAATTCGAAATCGCGATGCGAAATCTGAAAGTCGAAATCGCGATTTTCGACTGAAAATCAGAATTGAAGATTGATTGAGAGATCGAAGAGGTTGTTTTCCAGATTAGAGTGACAACACAGAGTGATTCTCTCAGGATCGATCGATTTCTGAAACATATTGAGGAGAAATTAGCGATCGCGAAGGGACTGAGGATCAGAATCGCGACACAATCGAAATCAAGAAATCAACAGAGTATTGAGGTAATCTCTGTAGGATATAGAGGATATAGACCGATTCTGTTGCGAGTGACACAGGATCGACAGAAAATCGAAGTTCGCCGAAAATATTTCTGAAAATCATTTTCGTAGCTGTTGTGTTATTGTTGATGTTGTTTTCTGTTCAGTACTGGTTCTGTGTTGTTAGAATTATATGTGCGTTGGTGACTCGACAAATTGGAGGATAATTATCGAGTTCGTCATTGTCGTGTTGGTGTGTTAGTATTGCTTAAGTTCCGTGCTGATTTCCTGTTGGTGTTGTTACTGAAGCTGCAGGGCAGAGTATTGCTCTGCTGAAGTTGATGTTGTTGCACCAACTGTGGTTCATTACTGGTGCTGCTATTACTGTTAATGCTTAGGTGTAGTAGAGATATTGCGGCTGTGGTGTAGATGCTGCTATTGCAGCTCATGTTAGGGATATTAATGAATTTCTTTGGTTGAGAAGATCATAGAATAGGAAATGTCTATCGATAGAAGGATCGAGGAGTTCTTAGCGACAAATAGACTAAGAATTGAGGGATACTTCGTCGAAGATGATATGGATTGAGTTGAAGCTCAATTCAAGGATTCAAAGAGTGTTTGACAGGTTGATCATTTATTAGATTGTTTGTTTCATATGTGTAGCTTGCTATAGGAGAATCGAGGGATTCTCTAGTCCGAGCGAGACTATAGAACGATGGGATCTTCATAGCATTGATATAAGAGAATCGCGGGATTTTCTAGTCCGAGTGAGACTAGGGAACGAGAGGTTATTCGTTATTGTTGTGGGAGTTGAAGCTCATAGTTAAATCTGGCTGGCGATGTTGATGCTTTTACCTACTGTTATTATTTCTTAGGATCAGTGGGAATTTGGTTGCTGGAAATAGCTGCTGGAATTAATATGCAGCTGCTGAAAAATGTTAGTTGTTGCAGTAGAAGGGAGAAACCGAAAGGTGATTGGTGATATAGGGAATTCTGGCTACAGGTTGCGTGGTCGAAGGAAAACCACTTCCTCATAAATGTGTGGTTGTTAATGTATGGTTGGGCAGCTTGAAAAAGAAGCCTTTGGGCGAGAAGTGAGATAGCTACTGATCTTTCTCTCTTGTTTGCTGGTGTGCATTTGGTAGCTGAAAAGGGCATGATGCTGCTGGTATTTCATGTTGCTGCAGGACAGCCACTGAAATTGATGTTGTGGGGGATTCACCTTCAGGTGAATCATTTTGTGACAAAGAAAATAATGATAGTCACTGGTAATATTACTGGTGTTGCTTACTGATGTTGGAGCTACTGATGTCGTGCTTCTGATATGTTGAGAAGAAGCTCATGGTATGAATGTTGCAGAGTTACATAGTGATCTCGGCAAGCGTGTCTTTCTGTGTGTATGCGATTTATGAAGGAATGTGTGACATTACATAGGATTATGTTGTCGAAAATGTTATGAAGCTTTTATATGGAGCTTCTTTGGTTGAAATTTATTGCTAGTCTTTATTTACGATCTTTGCTTTGCACATTGCACTGCGAAATACTATTACTACACCATCTATCTTAGTTGGTACTGCTGAAACGTCTAACACAGTGGAATGAGAAAGAAGACCAGTTCAAGGAAGACAACAGAGAACTCGGCTTACTGCGACTGATATTTGGATATATGCTGCACCAGATGGGAAACTACTGATATTACTGTTGCTTGTTTTTGTTTCTTGTTTCCAAGCTAGGACTGAAATCGATGTTTTCAGTGCCTAGCTTGAGGAGGGGCTGTTGAGATATTTAGATATTTTGATTAAGTTCATTAGATATTTTGTTAAGTAGGATATTATTAGTGGGTCTAATATTTTATATAAATAGGACTTTTTCTTTTGTAATTCATTTGAGCAAAATAAAGAGAACGCAGAAGAGCACTTTACTCCCAAAACCTTTCTCTTCTTCTCGTTCATATCAACTCCTTCTTCTCCTCACTGTTCTTCCATTGCTGATGGATTGACTGAAATTTAACAAAAACCCTACAATATATACATCAAATATCAACTTAAAATAATATTTATGGTCAGCGGAGGGAGAAAATTAGCCCAAGGTTTATACATGATAGTTTTACAAGTTAAGAGGAAATACGGGTCAAATACAATGAAAAAATGAACCAATAATAAATTTATTCCAACTTGCTATAAAATTCCTGCAGATACATCATCTATATTGTTGCTATGTGCCAGTTGTTTTTTAGATAATATGAAATATTTTCCTAGGTATTTAATTCGATCCTAGTTTCGCCCAACTTGCAAGAGATAGAAACGCGACATGAAGTGGATAATTCAAACAAGTTTGAAGCCACCTCACAATTCAATATTTAGGCAGACAATTTAGTGCAAAACTTTAAATTATCTCACCGTCAAAAAAAATATAATATTATCGTCGTGTTAGGCCCACAAAAATAAAACATCTCACACCCGACGAAGCACGTAATGATATAATGCAATTAAGTAATTAATAAATATATATTCTTTTCGAAGAAAAAAAAAATTCTTATGATCATGGATTCAAGCCGTAAAAATAAGTTTTTATCAGAAATGCAAGATAAGACTGCGTACAACAGACCTTTGTGATCCGATCTTTCTCTGAACTCCGCGCATAACGGAAGCTTAATGCACCAGACTGCCCTTTTTTATATCCTTTTTGAAAAAAATAATTTAAAAGAGATGGTCTCTAACACACACACACTTCAACGATAAGGAAACAACTAAATCGTAGTTTAGTTGGTTTCAGTTGGTGCACAGATTCCAAGAGGCATGTTCGACACCAGCCGAAAGTTTCATTCCTCCTTTGTGAGGATTTACTATGAAAGATCGACATTGTGCCTCCCGCCTAGTTACCGCTGAATCACCATAATTTACCTCCTCCATCAATCTCTATCGGACCGGGGAATGAGGCCATGTGGCGAGGAATTCGCCTTTTGCCTCCGAGGAAACAACTAAATATGAGGTTTCAATGACTATGACTATGACTATGACAAGCACTGCAAATAATCTTTTACCAAAACATTAGGTAAACGAAATGCCTTTTTTTTATTCCTACCCACACTGTCAATATAAAGTTTACTACATGCAACTAGATTTTTGTTATTTTTTTAAATTTATTGGCATATAATAACGTAATAAAAGACGGTGTGACATCACAACAAATATACTTGTATATAAATATATATGTTACATGAAAATGGCATCAAGCCTTTGACCTAGTGCTATTTGAAGTCATGCAACAAGCATGAGCGCACTTGGATCGAATCCCAAGCTTGTTTCCCATCACTTCCAAATAAAATATAATGAAAATTTAAGAATCCAACCAAATGGATTTTTTTTAAATGGCTGTTTGTGAATGAGAATAATTTTTTATTTTCATTAATTAATAAGTCTATATATACAAATATACAATTTCTAAATATGGCATTTTCCTACTATAATTTTAATAGCTTTTTCCTAATACAAGACTAATATCATAATTCCACTTGTACAAGAATTTTACAACTATGGTAATAATATAGACAAAATTCGCCCAATGATATATACGGTTTTGACCGTGTATATATCACCATATTTCACCGCCCACCATCATATCCAAGGCCATCGTGTCTGGCATCGTCCCCTAAAATCTTCAAACAAAATCAAAGGAAGACCATTAGTAAAGATGTCAGCAATTTGGTATCGCGAAGGGACATGCAAGACACATACTTGTCCACGAGCTACCTTTTCTCGAACAAAGTGAATATCCATCTCGATATGTTTAGTGCACTGATGTTGGATCAATTTTTCATAGAGATAGACCGCACTAACATTATCACAATAGACCAATGTAGCTTTCTGAATAGGAAAGTGAAGCTCTAATAAAAGATTTCACAGCCAACATGACTCAGACACCATATTGGCTACTCCTCGATACTCGACCTCCGCACTGGATCACGATAAAGTAACCTGATATTTTGCCGACCAAGAGACCAAGTTATCACAAAAAAACATATAATAATCAGATGTTGAACGTCTGGTATCTAGGCATCCACACCAATCATCATTTGTATATGACACGAGAGTAGAGATGGAAGATGTATATAAATGCAATCCATAATCAAGTGTGTCATGCATGTATCGTATAATGCGTTTGAACACATGCATGTGCTCAATCTGCGAATCATGCATAAACAAACACACATGTTGTACTGCATAATCTGGTCTCGTGAAAGTAAGATACTGAAGAGCCCCTGCAAGACTACGATAGTGGACATAATCCTCATATGGTGTGCTAGAAGTAGAACTTAGCTTCAGTTTGGTATCAACCGTAGTATAAAAGGACTTGCAAGATGACATACCAGCTCTCTCAATTATCTCAGTCGCATACTTCTTCTGTGATAAAAATAGACCACTTGCATGACGAGTTACAATTATACCCAAAAAATAACTCAATGGCCCAAGTCTTTCATAACAAATTTTAAACTAAGAAGGGACATGATAGACTTGCGCAAGTTATCAGATGAGACAGCCAAAATTATATCATCCACAAATAACAGAATTTATGCTAGAGAAGTACCACGACGATAGATGAACAACGAATAAGTAGACCCGTTGTGAGAAAATCCAATAGTAGACACATAAGCGGCAAACCTTTTATACCAAGCAATACAAGAACTTCTTCAGCAAGCAGACATGGTAAGGATAATTAGAATACTTAAAACCCAAGAGCTGATGCATGTACACTGTCTCCTTAAGATCACCATGTAAAAAAATATTTTTCATATCTAGCTAATGAATGAGTCATGCTTTCGAGAGAGTCAGACTAAGCATAATGTGAATGGTTGTCGGTTTGACAACCAGACTAAATGTCTCTCCATAATCCACGCCAACATGTTGAGTTTTATCATCACTTACAAGATGAGCCTTAGAACCATCAAAATTTTCTTTATGAGTAAAAATCCACATAGAATGAATAATATTAACACCAGGCGGACGGGGCACAAACTCCCACGTCTTATTTTCAATAAGAGAATTATATTCATCATCCATAACTATTTTTCAATTCGGGTCATGTTAGGCAGACACTGTGTCACGTGGTATGGGTGATTTGGTGGTATTAGAATTTATATTAAAATGACATTTCGGTTTAAAAATACCACGTTGGCTATGAGTAACATGCCTTTGACTCGAAATAGGTGTGGATGTGTTTTAGGTAGGTGACGGGTTGGATGAATCTGGACCAGTAGTGATTGGGCACCGCCGATGGCGTGATGCAGATGGACTCAGAGGAATAATAATCGCTAGCAGCAGCCGGGCCCGCCACGAGACTGGCTAGTATGTGAAGTTGGCGCCAAAGACGCCTTGCCGATATTCGTGAATTGGATTACGATATTGTGGGCGAGGCGATGGGCCGCTGACGATTTGGGTCATGGGACAACTCAGATAAATGGTGGATAATATACAGTAAGAGCCCATCATCAGAAAAATTATATGAACTAGACACATAACTATACAATTTTGCAAACAGAAATTGAATTTCATCAAAAATAACATGACGACTAATTATGATTTTGTTACATGATAAATCAAAACATTTGTAACCATGATGATTAGACGAATAACCCAAAAACACATAAGTGGTAGAACGGGCTTGAAGTTTGTTAATTGTAATAGACGGGAAAACGGATAGCATAAACACCCTAAGAGGAGAATACAAGGAATCTTTATTGTAAAGGAATTTAAATGGAGATTGATATGCTAAGCCTTTATTAGGGAGTATGTTAATGAGGTAGATTGTAATTTGTAATACATGATGCCAAAAATACAAAGGTAAGGAAGCATGGGCTAGTAAGGTACGGACAATATTATTAATGGAACAAATTTTTCTTCCGGTCTTCCCATTTTGTGAGGACGTATGAGGACATGCAAATCGAAAAGATATGCCATGAGTGTCACAAAATTCTCGAAATGGCCCATTATCATATTCCCTACAATTATTACATTGAATATTTTAAATTTTCCGTTCAAATTTGGTACGGATGAAAGCTCTAAATTTTAAGAATGTGGAAAAAACTTGAGATTTTTTAGCCAAAGGAAAAGTTCACAAACAATTAGAATAATAATCCAAGAATAAAACATAATAACGATGGTCCAACGAACTTAAAACGGGAGATGTCCATAAATCACTATGAATAATATCAAAAGATATCGACGTACTAGAAGTAGAAGATACAAAAGGTAATCTAACATATTTTCCTAATGGACAAGAAGGACATATTGGAGTACTATGCGTACTCTTACAATTAATAAAATTATTATTTTACAGAGAAGAAATAATAGATAACCCCGGATGACCCAAACATGCATGTCACAAAGAAAGACCAAGAGCGGCAAACGTTGAACATGTGGCTTGACTTGTGGAAATGGTGGTGGTGGTGATTGTATAAAGCTCTCCCCTACTATTATATCTCATTAGAGGTATCCCCGCTTTAAAATCCTTCACATAAAATCCAAAATGATCAAAATTAAAAGAAACCTAATTATTTGTTGTGAATTTTCGGATAAATATTAGATTTTTAATTAAGTGAAGGGCATGAAGAACACTTTTTAAACTAGAGGTGGATGCGGAAGATACAAATTTGTGTGACCATAACCACGAATTGGAATTAAATGACCATTACCAACAGTTATACCACGATTGTTGCTCAAATTGAAATAAGACGAGCATGTCATGTGAGACGTGACACCGGTGTCCATATACCAATTTGCGTCCAGGAGATTTAATCTAAGTGTATGCATCGCGGCCTCAATAACCGTAGGTGTCGGATCAGAATTTGGGCCCACAACAGTGAAGGTCTGCTGAGACCGAGGCTCGCAGCCACCGCCATACGGGCCGAGAATGTTGAACGCGAATCGGGCCTCTGCCATCGCCCGGCCACTTGAAAACACGGAAAAAAGGATATGCCGAGTTGGGCCACTAGCCCAACAACCCCACGATCAGTTAGCATTGGCCCAACGCTGCAACCAGTGGTGTTGTGGCCCAGTCGGCCCACTGCCACCACTTCCGCCACCGCCATTGCCATGGCAATTACTGCGATTCTTGCCATTATTTTTTCGATTTTGATCCTTTTTGTCGCCACTGTTGTTACGGTTTAGGCTTGAATTATCTGAGAATGAGTGAGGGTCATCAGACATGACCATCATCATGACGGAGTAAGCTCCGTTAGTCGCTTTTTTGGCCAAACCAGTCTCTTCTAACGTGAGTATGAAACGGGCCCGGTAGAATGGTGGAAGATGATTACTTTGACAAAGAAGCGTCCCAACGCCATTATAAGCCTCAGATAGGCCTGCAACCATATGAAGAACAAGACAATAATTTATGATGGACGCACCAACGTTCTTGAGTTAATCCGCCAACTCCTTCAACTTTTTACAATAGGCTGGGACAATTCGGAAAATCCTCCATATGGACATGGGAAAATTCATGTTCAAGAGTGACAGTACGAGAATTTTTGTTATCTTGGAAGATATCACGCACCCTATTCCAAGTTTCCATTGCCGTGACGTCGGGTTCAATAATCGTCTACAAGAGGTCTGTAGAGATTGTGGAATCAATCTACTGGAAAACGGTAGCATCGAGAGTCGTCCATAACACAGGATCATCGTCAGCGATAGGAACATTCTCCTTGCATGTATCCGTGGGGATGATGTGATGAAGGACTTGATGCGAGCGTGCGTGAACTTTAAATAATTCTGCCCACGTCGCGTATTGGACATTTTCCGTCCCAAGAACAATAAAAATGTGATTCTTGATGTTGGACACCGTAAGGGCATGATGAAAATTATTTTTTGAGGTAGACATAATGAAAGAACATGATGAGAATTAGGGATTTGGAAAAAAAATTGGGATGAAAACAGAAAATTTCGAAGGGAGGTATTAGGGTGGATGACGGCCACTGGTAAGGCAGCGGAAGGTGGAAAAAATTGGAGAAGGAAAAGTTTGCCCCAGATTGCTGATACAATGAAAGAGAATAATTTCTTGATTATTTTCATTAATAAAGAGGTCTATATATACAAATATACAATTCCTAAATATGACATTTTCCTACTATAATTTTAATAGTTTTTCCTAATACAAAACTAATACCATAATTACACTTGTACAAGAATTTTACAAGTATGATAATAATATAGACAAAATTCGCACAATTGACCGTGTATATCATCATCTTTCAGTTTGAAAGTGAAATTTACTTACTAAAAAAAGAGGTAGTGAGGTGTATAATTCGAGTATAATCCATATATGATCTGAATAACAGCTATGGAATATTGGTGGTCCAAAAAATTAGAGTACTCCAAGAAACTAAATAAATAAGCTTAATAACCTTTGGTGACCCTAAATGAGCATACTTTTCGATCCAAGTACAACAAAATGCTTTCTTCTTCATTAGCAAGGGTTAAAGATTCTAGATCAGCCCAACTAAGGGTCGAAAAAGCAATGAATTACCCGCAAGCAGAATGTTACAGAAGAAGAGAAATATGACCGCAAGGCCACGAGTTCAATCCTGCATAAACTTTCTTGGTTGAGTCACACACTGGCCACAAGTGTAGTTTACATGGTCGACGTGGTTTGCGTGCTATCGTCACCGGTTCAAGTTTCGTCTTCGAAAGAAAAGAATACGCGGCCTTCACAACAAAAAGAAAAAGCAATAAATTAAAATAATGCAAAACTACAAAAGTGCAAAGCTAGAAGAATCAGAGTGACGATTTTGAGTCACTAGGCATGGAATATTCTGCACTAATCAATCCTCTGTGACGCGTGGATATAAATTTATATATTTAAAAAATATTTTAAACCTCATATAGTATAATTCAAACTGAAGATAGTGGGTAGAGATGAATTGCCTATCCACAAAGTCCATTTAATTTTTAGGAAATAGGTGCAAATTTATCATTATACTTTTCGAAAGTTTTTAATTATAGCATTCGTTAATACATTCTCGCGGGCAATTTGCACGAAAAAATAAAGTGATTTTTAACATAAAAAATAAATCAGCCTACACTTATATATAACTTAATTTCGCAAGGCAAACTTATGCCAAGTGAATTAGTTACTTCATAAATTATGTCGAATAACTTGATTTTTACAAAACTGACAAAGTTTATATGAAACTTTGTTCAACAGAAACTTTGCCTTGCAAAATTATATATTTACGACTCTGCTGGAGATCGAACTCAAAATCTCTGATTTCGTAAATCAGCGAAAAAAGGTATTATGACTCATATTTTTTTATTAAATGATAAGTAGAGGCAAAAATTTAAACCAAACGGTGAAGGGAATCTGCCCAAAACATTTCAAATTAATTCGTGATGCCATTTTAGTGCCTATCGATAATTAGTAATGTTGCATAACATTATTTTGGTTTAGGACAATAAGAATGTAATAATTTTCCTTAAGAATTTATTTCATTAATTCACAATATATATAGTTGTACAAATGTGATTTTTAATACAGTAAAAATTCTAAGTTTCCTTAAATACACAACAATAATAATTATAATATATACTGTAAATATTCCAAGAATATTCGTTCATAAGGACAATTTTAGGGGGGGAGGGGGACCCCTTTGTTTTGAAATGATCTTAATTTTCATGTCATCAAGGGCATGAAGAGACATTAAAAACACTTTGAAATAATGATACATAGTTGACATCAAAGGCCATATATATGTTAACTTTACAGACAAAAATTATGTACTAGGTACTTTGATGGAATCTCCATGTGCATTTTATATACCAACTATGTATAGAGTCTCCACTGTCGCTTTATAATTATACGAACAATGTATAAGTTTATCGATTTCATGCTAATTGAGTAATGATGGATTAATGTGGAGAACCTTTTTTGTACTTTAATACTAATTGCCATATTATAAGTTAGTCATGGAACAATATAATCGTGCTGTTTAGTGAAAGTTACTGACAATGATTATTCTTTTGACTAGTGGTTTGTACGTCTACAACCCTTGACACTTGAGAAGAAATCCAAAGTATATCTTTGACAAAGATGTATGAGCTACATTCTTGACATCAAATCACATGTCCCTAAAATATTGTCTTTATAAATGATACTTTCTGTCACCGACTTTTCTAACTCTCTCCCAATCCCCATCTCAAACAATCAATTTTCTTCTCCTTTTTATGCTTTGTTTTTGCTGATTCAGTGACTGTTTGGATTGATTTCCGGTTACCCATTATTGTGAAAATGACATATTTGATTTGACTTTTCAGAAGTGTTTTTGGTGGCGAAGTTAAAATTTGTAGCTTCTGTCAGAAGTGCTTCTATCATTTATTTCAATTTGAATTTTACCATTTACTTTATTACCCTCTTTAATTTTCATCAACAACTCTATCCATCTTCATTACTCTCTTTAAATATCTAAAAATAATTACTAAAAAAAATTAAATATACTACTCATGTTCCGTTTTAATTTAAAAAAATCAAATATACTACTAAAGTTGACATTTGTTCATGTGTAATTGCAGATTGGAACTTTAGACTCCTCAAACATCCTAACGTTGTCCGAGTATACGGGGATTTCTTCTCTTTTTTCTATTGTCTTCTTTCAAATACTCTGAATATTACTACAATTATATTTTGAACAAACAAGAAATAAATATACTCAAGTTGAAGTATCGAAATTTTTTATTATTTTTAAAGAATTGCCTGAAGAGCGCCGCGACGCCTCCTCCCAAGAGTCGCGGCTCCTTCGGTGTGAAAAATCACTGGAACTTAGTATTGTAATAATATTTAAATACTATTTGCACTTTAAATTAGTATTGTAATAATATTCTACTAATATTATTAAGTACTATATTGCACTTTAAATTCTATTATCTATTTGTAATTTTTATTTACAACTTTCATTTATTAGTAATTTTTATTTATATGTATTGACTAAATGTCAATTTTGGTAATTTTACATTCAAAAGCAATTTTGATCAAAACTATCCAAACATCATTTATTGATAACAATCACTTTTATATTGTTGCATCCAAACATAAATCACTTCTGTCCATCGCCAATCCAAACAGGCCCTCACTTGTTTATGGTAACAACCCAGTACGTGGTACTAGTAGTTTAGAAAAAAATTAATTGTAGTAGATATTTTTTTAAAAATTAATTGTTGTAGATATTCCTTTTTATTATAAATGGTATTTGTTATTATGAATGTCTACAAGGAAAGTTAGGATTAGAACAATGTACCTAGACCCTATAAATAGAGATGCTACTCTCTATGTATTTGATCCTCAAGAAAAAAGAAAAGAACTCTCCTCCCTTTCTCCTTAATACTCTTGTTCTAGTTTTGTTCTTGTTCTATTATTTTATAACACTTTTAAAATAATAGCCCCCCCCCCCACACCATAATTTGGGGGCATTAGGCAATTGCCTATGTGGCCTATAGGTTGAGCCAGCACTGTAGAGAATTTGTTGATACTACTAGAAATAGATGTTTTTTCCCATTGACATTCAGTGCGAAATGTGTGTTTTAAATATTATTTTCACACTTTATTCCCATCGAATTAGTTTAATGGAAAAAAACATGGTAAAAAATAAGTTCTCATTGAAACACTGAAACTTTTACTAATTTTTCCATGTAAACATTACTATTTGAATGTAAACATTACTATTTGAGTATAGTGTGAAAAGTTTCTGTATCTTTATCTTACATGAACTATGTGAAAGTCTATAGATGCAACATTGTAAATCTTTCGTGGCAAAGACGCATAGTTATTTTTCTCTTACGAAAAAAATAAAGGAAATGTACGGCATGATTTGTTTTGGAGAATAACACAAATAAGTGAAAAAAGGAATACAGTAGTACAACATTTACTTCTCCGTCTTTTCATGCATGTAAAGTATTTTTGTATAAATTGTTGACTAGTCTAACTAATTTAGATCTGGCTATGTTAAACCTTACTCATTTCAACATCGTTTGGCTCTTAAATTAGACATCTTTAATTTTTGTCATTCACCTAAAAATTCATGAATTAGTATATATACACCTTGTATATTTAGTATATTTTGTATTAGTCTTGTACCTTAATTAGTCTTGTACTATTACCATAATTATATAGTTAGTCTCCAAATAGAATAGGGTTTTAGATATAGAATACGAAAATGATTTTCTTATTGTAATCTGTATATATACACCTTTAATCAATGAGAATAATCAAGGGATTATTTCTTTCATGGTATCACAAGTCTAGGTAATTTTTTCCTTCCTTGCTTCCGCAAAATACCTCGGTTTCCATGACCAACAAATCGAGACACTTCTCGGATTCTTTTCTCCTCCAAAAAAATCTGAAACCTCTCTCACAAATTTCCTTCTCCGAATTTTCTTGTTCTATTCACCATGACTACTAAGAACACATTTCATCATGCCCTAACAGTTTCTAACATTAAGATTGTTCTTCATATAGTTCTTGACCTAGAAAACGTTCTATATGAGACATGGGCGGAGTTATTCAAGATTCATGTAATGACACATCAAGTCCTCCACCACATAATCCCTCCGACTGCTAATACGGAGGGTAATACGGAGGAGGTTGCGCCCACCAAAGATGATGATCCAAAATTATGGGTCACTCTTGACGCAAAAGTTCTCTAGTGGATTTATTCCACTATTTTCCTTGACCTCTTACAGACGATTATGGAACCCAACTCCTCAGCTATGGGTGCTTGGAATCGATTGGGTGATATAATCCAGGATAACAGTCATTCCCGCATTGTCACCCTTGAACAGGAATTTTCTCAAGTTGCTATGGAATTTTTTTCAAACGTTTCATCTTATTGTAAATGACTCAAGGAATTGGCGGATCAACTTCGCAATGTGGGTGCTCCTCTTACTAATAGTCGTCTCGTTCTACATATGTATTATGGTCGCACGCCTGTCCGAGGCCTATACTGGCGTTACTTCGATTATTCGTCAAAGTAAACCTCTATCGGAATTTTATCAAGTCCGCTCCATGCTTACGTTGAAAGAAGCCGATTTGGCTAAAAACGCGGCTAACAGGACTCAACCTGTAGTCATTATGACGTCCTCCACAAATTCTGCAGATTTTATTTGTCACGACCCACCGGCCATGATCGTACCACCGGTACCGCCAGTATATGTCGAGAATAGCGTGAACATACATAACACATAATATAAAAAGGCAAATCACCGCCACGGTAGTGTCGCTTTCCATAAAACATACTTAACAAAAGTATAATAGTACAACCGGTTCTTATAGCCCAAAACATAAATGTGACCACGCACTTAAAGATAACAACTGTGGCGGGACAGGGCCCCGCCATACCCCCTGAATATACAAAGTACCTATAGCATCAGGGAAATCCGTACCAAAATAACAAGCGTCCGGAGGGATGGAGCGTCTGACACTGGAAGAGTGATCCTAAGAATGAGGATCCACAATATGCTTACCCTTACCTGCGACATGAACGCACTCGGGAAGTGGGTGCATACACATATGTACCAAGTATGTAAAGTCGGAAAAATCAGTAATCAGAATATCGATATCAAGTCTAAAAGCAAGCTGGAGTCATGAAAGACAATAAAATACCTTTTACTGTGCCTTACTAACAATGAGAGTGACAAGTATATATATATAATCTCGCATAAAATAGAGGCTCATGATCAAACAGGGTACTCGCGTAGTATCAATAAAACAATCCTACTCGCGGGACTATTTCACCGCACGGGTCCCGTGGACCCGCGTGAGGTACTCGCATCGCATCGCAAGACGGGACTATTTCACCCGCATAAGCCCATAAGGACTCGCTGAGGTATTCCTCGCGTCACGGGTAGCAAATCCACGAATGGTGGTATAACGATCTTGGGACTTTCCTCGATATACTCTTACCGAAGCGGATGGTATAACGATCTTGGGTCAGTACCTCGGATATACTCTACACTGGAGCAGATGGTATAACGATCTGGGCTTGCCTCGATATACTCTTATACTTGTGCGGATGGTATAACGATCTCGGATCCGCCTCGATATACTCTACATCAAGCGGATGGTATGGCGATCTTGGGGCCGCCCTCGACATACTCTTACATCAAGGAGGTGGTATGACGATCTGGGCTTGCCTCGCATATACTCTTACCCTATCTCAAATCACATCATATCATAAATAAGTTAAGAAACTTATAACTTCTTTTAGTCTTGTTCATATACTCTCTCATTTTAGTTTACTTAAGGCACTTAATCATATCTTTAATAAAAAACACCGGGAGTTTAACCCAAGTACTATATGCTTCAACTCTTTCAACAATGACTCTTCTTTATACATAAAAACCTTTGGACAATTGATACCTTAAAATCAATTTGCCTCTTCACATACTTATCTTATTTAGAGAAAATCTCTTCTCATTAACCTTTTATGAAGTTAATAAACCAACTTCCCATAAAGTTGTTATATTAACTCTATACTTTAGTAAAATCATACTTTTTCCCTAACTAAGGGAATTATACATTTTTAAAATGAAACAAGTCATTATATACTTAAATCAAGTAAGAATACCAAATCTTGTACGTCTACCGTACTACATAGTTTCATCTATTCATGCTCAAGAGATAGGAAAACTTCACATACCTCTTTGGTCAATCCACTTGCCAAGTCCAAACTACCGCAAGTAATATTTCAACCTATAATAGTCATGATACGTTTATTAACCTTTAATCTTAATGTAGAACAATCCAAGTTCAAAGTCACTAAATTCTAAGGAAAATTGGGCAGCATTTCCTTTGTTTCTACTCACTTTGCCACCTTTCTCAAGGTCGAATTTATCATCCAAACGCCACATTTAAGGCTCAATCAAACCAACAATTCAAAGGGGATTACATACCCAAAATTCTGTCCCATAAGTCTACAACAATTTACTTAACAATTCTAAGGTAGTTTTTAGGCTACAACATGCTCATAATCTCTTCTTAACCCATTCTTCATATCCAAACCACATTTCTAGCATGCAATGATTCTAAGAGCATTATCTACTATCACAAGTTCCTTCTTCTAAACATGCAACACTAGAACTAATTCTAAAGGAAGAAATGTTACCTTAAAGTTTTAGCCAAACTTATTCCAAATATTGCTAGCTTCCTTGCCAAGAACACCACCACAACAATGCCAACAAGCTAGCCACAAGCTTCCTTTTCTTGCTCTTATCTTTCAGATTTTTCTTAGGCTTAGAATTTCTCTTGGGGTTCTAGAGAGAGGGCTGGAAGTTTAGAGAGAAGGGGGAGCAATTTGAGAGAGAGAGAGTGAAGATGAAAGATAGAAAATGACCAAGCCTTGGTCAATATACTGCATGCAACAGAAAATCAGATGGGGGGGACACTTGTCACCTTCCCATGGCCTCTTTTAAAACAAAAATCAGATTTTCTAAGTTACACAGACCACAAGAGTCTCCAGTATATCTTCAGCCAGAGGGAGCTGAACTTGCGACAGAGACGGTGGTTGGAGCTACTTAAGGATTACGATGTTGATATTCTATACCACCCAGGGAAGGCCAATGTGGTGGCAGATGCCCTTAGTCGCAGATCGATGGGTAGTCCATGCGATGTTCACCGCAGAAGAGGATATGGTCCGAGAGTTACATCGATTGAGCCTGGGGTTCGTTTGGTTGATTCCGATAGTGAGGAATTCGGTTCGAGAGGTTGCCGAGTCTTCTATCATCGGCGAGGCGAGGCGAGGCGATGAGGATCCGATTTTGGTACGGCATCGAGATGCAGCTCTCCGAAGGAGAAGAGTCTATTTGAGGTAGCGCGATGGGTGCTAAGATTCGAGGCCGGCCAGGTTCCCGATGGACAGACTTCACAGATTCTCGGGAGGCACACGGTGCTCGTTATTCTATTCATCCGGTCGACTAAGATGTACCATGACCTCGATGCGTGTATTGGTGGGATGGCCTAAAGAGGACGTCATGAGTTCGTGGCACGCGTCGAATTGTCCAGGTTAAGATTGAGCACGAAGCTTGAGGCTGTCGCAGCCATTGATATTCGACTTGGAAGTGGGAGGTGATAAATATGGATTTTATTACGGGCTACCTACCACTCGGAGGAAGCATGATTCCATTTGGGCGATTGTCGGCGGTCGATTTAAATCGGCCCATTTTCTTCCATCGTAACGACGTTTACCGAGGACTATGCCCGATTATATATTAGAGAGATTGTGAGATCGCACGAGTCCCGTGTCGATTATATCAGATAGAGAGCCCGGTTCGGCTAACTTCGAGGTCCTTTCGAAGGATTAGGGACACAGTGAGTCTCGACGGGCGTTTCACCTCGTGACGGACGGACAGGCCGAGCGCACTATCCAGACACTTGAGGATATGCTGCGGGCTTGTGTTATTGATTTCAGGGGTAGCTGGGAGGATCATTTGCCTCTCGTGGAGTTTGCTTATAACAACAGCTACCATTCCAAAGATTCCGATGGCGCCTTATGAGGCCTTATACGGGAGGAAGTGCAGGTCACCGATAGGCTGGTTCGAGGTGGGAGAAGTTCAGTTAGTCGGGCCAGACTTAGTCCAGCAGACAGTGGATAAGGTGAAGCTTATCCAGGAGCGGTTGTTGGCAGCTCAGAGTCGGCAAAAGTCGTATGCAGATCATCGGCGTCGACACTTGGAATTTGAGATAGATGATTGGGTTTTCCTAAAGGTATCGCCCATGAAGGGCGTGATGAGATTTGGAAAGAAAGGGAAGCTTAGCCCAAGGTACATTGGGCCGTATCAGATTGTCCGTAGGGTAGGCAAGGTTGCCTATGAGTTAGATCTTCCGTCCGATTTGGAGGCGGTGCATCCAGTTTTTCATGTGTCCATGTTGCGGAAATGTATTGGAGATCCATCTAGAGTGCACCCGGTTCAGGATGTCCAAGTAACAGAGGAGTTATCGTATGAGGAGAGTCCCATAGCGATACTCGATCGTCAGGTTAGACGACTTCGGACGAAAGACGTGGCTTCCGTCAAGGTCCTATGGCGGAACGAAAACAGGGAGGAAATGACGTGGAAGCAGAGGATGACATGATGAAGAAGTATCCTCACTTATTTCCTATACCTCCAGGTAACCTACTTTCCTGCTTGTTAGTTTTGATTTAGCATTTACGCTTCTGTATGTTGTGGCTCGTGGAGCTTCTTTATTACGAATGAATAGTTAAGAGGGTCTATGTCGATGTTGTGATTTGAGTAAGCCTAGAAGGAACATTCGGACGAATGTTTCTAAGGGAGAATGTTATACCGTAGTTACGACCTACGTATGGAAACGTACGAAAGTATGTAAGACTTAAAATTTCCGAAGGACAGGTTGACGGGTCGTTCCGACGGTTTTTAGTCAACTTTGAGGCGGGTTATGACCCGATTCGTTGAGAGTTCCTAAGTATTTTAAAGGCCTAGGACGTAGTTCGTTGAGTCTTGATTCCAACGCAACCAACCGCTCGTCGATAGGCGTCGAGTAGAAAGTTATGAGAGTTACAAGTTCGCGCCGCCGGGCGTAAATGCGTTCGAGCAAAGCGCATGCCGCGGCGCCAGATGCAGGTCGCGCGCCTAAAGTACCGAGAGGTCGCAGTTGCAGCCGCGCGCCAGATGCAGGGCCGCGCCGAAAGTTCAGAGCTCATGAGCACACACACGTGGCGCGGGCTGCGCGCCGAGGCGGGAATTTGGGCGAAAAACTTAGAAAATCTGATTTTTGTTTTAAAGAGGCCATGGGAAGGTGACAAGTGTCCCCATCTGATTTTCTCGTCAGATGCAGATATTGACCAAGGCTTGGTCATTTTCTATCTTTCATCTTCACTCTCTCTCTCTCAAATTGCTCCCTTCTCTCTAAACTTCCAAATTTCTCTCTAGAACCCCAAGAGAAATTCTAAGCCTAAGAAAAATCTGAAAGATAAGAGCAAGAAAAGGAAGCTTGTGGCTAGCTTGTTGGCATTGTTGTGGTGGTGTTCTTGGCAAGGAAGCTAGCAATATTTGGAATAAGTTTGGCTAAAACTTTAAGGTAACATTTCTTCCTTTAGAATTAGTTCTAGTGTTGCATGTTTAGAAGAAGGAACTTGTGATAGTAGATAATGCTCTTAGAATCATTGCATGCTAGAAATGTGGTTTGGATATGAAGAATGGGTTATGAGATTATGAGCATGTTGTAGCCTAAAAACTACCTTAGAATTGTTAAGTAAATTGTTGTAGACTTATGGGACAGAATTTTGGGTATGTAATCCCCTTTGAATTGTTGGTTTGATTGAGCCTTAAATGTGGCGTTTGGATGATAAATTCGACCTTGAGAAAGGTGGCAAAGTGAGTAGAAACAAAGGAAATGCTGCCCAATTTTCCTTAGAATTTAGTGACTTTGAACTTGGATTGTTCTACATTAAGATTAAAGGTTAATAAACGTATCATGACTATTATAGGTTGAAATATTACTTCATGGTAGTTTGACTTGGCAAGTGGATTGACCAAAGAGGTATGTGAAGTTTTCCTATCTCTTGAGCATGAATAGATGAAACTATGTAGTACTGAGACGTCAAGATTTGGTATTCTTACTTGATTTAAGTATATAATGACTTGTTTCATTTTAAAAATGTATAATTCCCTTAGTTAGGGAAAAAGTATGATTTTACTAAAGTATAGAGTTAATATAACAACTTTATGGGAAGTTGGTTTATTAACTTCATAAAAGGTTAATGAGAAGAGATTTTCTCTAAATAAGATAAGTATGTGAAGAGGCAAATTGATTTTAAGGTATCAATTGTCCAAAGGTTTTTATGTATAAAGAAGAGTCATTGTTGAAAGAGTCAAGCATATAGTACTTGGGTTAAACTCCCGGTGTTTTTTATTAAAGATATGATTAAGTGCCTTAAGTAAACTAAAATGAGAGAGTATATGAACAAGACTAAAAGAAGTTATAAGTTTCTTAACTTATTTATGATATGATGACAGTTTGAGATAGGGTAAGAGTATGCGGCGGGCAAGCCCCAAGATCGCCATACCACCTCCTTCGTAAGAGTATGTCCGGCGGGCCACCCCAAGATCGTCATACCATCCGCTTCGCAAAGAGTATATCCGGCGGGCGATCCGAGATCGTTATACCATCCGCACAAGTATAAGAGTATATCCGGCGGGCAAGCCCCAAGATCGTTATACCATCCGCTCCAAAGCAAAGAGTATATCCGAGTGTACCCCAAGATCGTTATACCATCCGCCAGTGGTAAGAGTATATCTGAGGGGAAAGTCCCCAAGATCGTTATACCACCTGTTCCGTGGATTTGCTACCCATGACGCGAGGAGTACCTCAGCCGAGTCCTTATGGGCTTACGCGGTGAAATAGTCCCACGCCTTGGTACACGATGCGAGAGTACCTCACGCGGTCCACGGACCCACGCGGTGAAATAGTCCCGAGTAGGATTGTTTTATTGATACTACGCGAGGTACCTGCTTTGATCATGAGCCTCCTATTTTATGCAAGATTATATATATATACTTGTCACTCTCATTGTTAGTAAGGCACAAGAAAAGGTATTTTATTGTCTTCATGACTCACTTGCTTTTAGACTTGATATCGTGATACAAGATTAAGATTTTTCCAGCCTTTACATACTTGGTACATATCAGGTATGCACTCTTCCTGGGCTGCGTTCATGTCGCAGGGAAGGGTAAGCATATTGTGGATCCTCATTCTTAGGATCACTCTTCCGATGTCGACGCCCATCCTCCGGACGCTTGTTATTTTGGTACGGATTTCCCTGATGCTATAGGTACTTTGTATATTCAGGGGGTATGGCGGGGCCCTGTCCCGCCACAGTTGTTATCTTTAGAGGTCTGTGGTCACATTTATGTTTTGGGCTATAAGAACCAGTTGTACTATTATACTTTTGTTAAGTATGTTTTATGGAAGGCAGCCTTACCGGCTGGCCAGTGATTTTGCCTTTTTATACGTATGTGTTATGTATGTTCCGCTGCTATTCTCTGACATATACCTGACAGGGTACCCCGGTAGGGTACCAGTCATGGCCCCGGGGCTGGGTCGTGACATTATTGATAATTCAGGACAAAACTGTGCTTATGGGAATAACAAGAATAATCAGAAAAATAATAGGAAAAATAGCGGGGGCAAACGCGGCGGTTCTAGTAGTGGTTCGAATGGACAACATACTGGCAGTGGGGCCCATACAGTTAGCATCAGCACACCACCCCACTGGTCCCAGTCGTGGGCCCCATTGCCAGTGGGTCTTGGACAGTGGGCCCTAGCCCAACATGCAGAATTTTCTAGCAACACCCACAGCGATACTGGCGAGGCCTAGTTTTGGAACAACAATCAAGAACCTGCATTCAACGCTGGGCCAGTCAGGCGTATGGATCGCTTGGGCCTCGGCCCACACATGCAGTATCGGCAGTGGGACCCACACAAACCGACATTGAAGCCACGATGCACACGCTTGGATTAACTCAATCAGACCCGAATTGGTACATGAACACAGGCGACATTACCCACATGATATCCGACCAAGGTACTCTCTCGTCTTATTCCAATTTGAGCAGTAATCATGGTATAATTATTGGTAATAGTAATTCAATTTCAATTAAGAGTTATGGATATAAAACTTTGTCTCCTCCCCATCCACCACTTGTTTTTAAAAATACCCTTCATGCCCCACAACTAATTAAAAATTTGGTGTAAGTCAGTAAATTCACCACTGATAATTGGGTTTCTATTGTTTTTGATCCTTTTGGATTTTCTGTGAAGGATTTTCAAGACGGGGAGTCCTCTCATGAGGTGTGACAGTAGGGGATCTTTATCCAATCACACCAAGTCTCGGTTTCTCGCGCCAATCCATACCTTCCACTTTTGCAGCTCTTGCTCCTTGTTTGTGGCATGCTCGTCTAGGTCATCCGGGACCGTCTATTTTATCTGTCTTAGATAGAAATAAACTTATTTCTTGTAAGGGTACGCATAGTACTCCGAATTGTCAATCTTGTTCCTTAGGAAAAATTGTTAAGTTGTCATTTGTATACTCAACTTTTCGTACTTTAATGTCATTTGATATTATTCATAATGATTTATGGAAGTTTCGTGTTCTGAGTTCTATGGGTCATCGGTATTATGTTATATCTTTGGATTTTTATGGACCTTTCCAATAGCGAAAAAATCTCAAGTTTTTTCCATCTTCTTAAAATTTAGAGCATTCATTAGAACTCAATTCGAACTGAAAATAAAAAATATTTAATGTGATAATGACAAAGAATATGACAATGGGGAGTTTCGGGTGTTTTGTGCTAAAAATGGGATCAATTTTCATTTTTCTTGTCCTCATACGTCTTCATAAAATGGGAAAGTCGAACGTAAAATTCCTATCATTAATAACATTCTCCGCACTTTATTGATCCATGCTTTCGTACCCCCGTTCTTTTGGCATCATGCTCTACAAATATTCTTAACATCCTTCCTTCCAAAGGTTTGACGTATGTATCCCCTCTTCAAATTTTATATGCTAAGACTCATTCGTATTCACATCTTAGAGTTTTTGGGTGCTTGTGTTATCCACTTTTTCCGTCCACCACAATTAACAAACTTCAGGCCTGGTCTACCTCGTGTGTTTTTGGGTTATCCATCAAATCATCATGGTTATAAATGTTTCGATTTATCGTCTAATAAAATCATCATTAGTCGTCATGTTTTGTTTGATGAATCCCAATTTCCTTTTGCAAAAGTTATTACTCCAATGCGTAGTTCGTATAATTTTTGGATGACGATATATTTCCATATATTATTCATCATTTTTCGGACATATCCCGCACTCCAACTCGCAATGCCCATCGCTCACGGTCCTACGATTACCGCCATTGGTCAGCCCGTCAAGTTCCCAAAAATTCCCAAAATTCACCCAATCCAGCCCCGAGTCATGGTCCAGTCACCCGAAGTCAACGGGATATTTTTAAATAAAAAAGACTTTTTAATTTTAATTCTAATATTCTTAAATCACCCTTACCCGTAATTCTGTGTCTGCTTTAAATGACCCAAATTGGAAGATTGACATGACCGATGAATATAATGCTTTTATTGATAATAAGACGTGAGAGTTGGTACCCCGTCCATATGGTGTTAATATTATTCGGTCTATGTAGATTTTTGCTCATAAGGATAATTCTGACTGTTCTTTTGCGAGGCATAAGACTCGTCTTGTAGGTGATGGTAAAACTCAGCAGGTTGGTGTGAATTGTGGTGAGACGTTTAGTCCGGTGGTCAAGTCGGCTACCATTCGGACTGTTCTCAGCTTGACTCTTTCCAAAGCATGGCCCATACATCAGTTAGATGTGAAAAATGCTTTCTTACATGGTGATCTCAAGGAGACAGTATATATGCATCAGCCCTTGGAGTTTAGAGATACTCGATATCCTCATCATGTCTGTTTGTTGAAGAAATCCTTGTATGGGCTTAAGAAGTCTCCACGGGCTTGGTATAAGAGGTGTACTGACTATGTTTCGACTATTGGGTTTTCTCACAGCAGGTCTGATAATTGATTATTCATATATCGTCGGTGTTGACACCCAATTTTGACCCTCCCGTCCAGTCATTAACTATAAAATTACACTAATTTTGTAAAATAATTTTTAGGATTTTTATAATAAAATGCAGCGAATAAAACATTAAATACAGGCATAAATAATTAATTTAATAATGGCATCGCGTCTTACGTAGAGTTTTAAGCACTTAGAGTCTCGCGCCCGCATTTATTAATTGTAAGCTCTGTCGTAATTCTTAAATAATTAATGAATGCATAAAATAAATAATTTAGCAATAACGTCGTGTCAGGTAGCATAGCCGCATTTATTAATACGCAAGAGAATTTCATAATCATTTGTAATTTAAAATCAATTTTAATCTGATATATGCATTTAATAGCACCGCATTTATAAAGCTTTAAACAATTCCTAAATATCATACTTGCATTTAGCATTTAAGTAATTTAATCTAAACTCATTTTTAATTTTAATTTAACATCGCGATAATGCACAATAATAAGATTTTAATAGCGCCGCATTCTAAAATATTAAGCATTAATTAAATAGCACGCCCGCATTTATAACAATTAGGCTAATAGAACACCTAAATAATTTAAGCACAATTTATTAATTTACTTTACCACTAACACTAATTAAATCTAATACCCTAGCTAATTAGCCCATCAGCCCTTACCCTTTAAATAACCCACAGCCCACACCCGCGTGGCCCAAACCCGCCGCCCCAGCCCAAGCCTTGTTTCATCAGCCCTTATACGCAGCCCATTACCCCAGACTTCATTCCCATCGTCCTCAACAGAGAAAGCCCTGCGAAACCTAAACCCTAAAAGCTTCTGCTTTCGTCGCCGCCCGGATTTCTCGCCGGAGAATCCGGGCCTTTCCTTAACCACGTACACCCAGCCAACGTATCCTTACCATAACCTGCACAAAATCGCACTAAAGTCAGCACAAATCTCATCGAATCAAGGATAAGAATCAACATTGATTACTTACCAACTTAAGGCCCAGATTATTAGCTATAAGACAGAAGGTTTAGGCATGCAATAGGGGGGGAGAGCAGAGCATAGGAGAGCATATAAGAGAGAGCTCAGGGTCGAATTCTGAGGGCTCAGTCAGAGGGAGATAGCAATCGTTTCACCCTTAGCAATAGTTAGGAACCACATAGCAATTTAGGGCATCGATGTAGGGGAAGCAGACGATAGGCAAAGCGGCGCATACGTGAGCATCACTAAGAAGCACGAATAGGTAGTTCGAATCTCCTTCTTTCAATTCAAACCAAGAATCAACAAACAAACCTTGCCCTTATTCGCATCGCAAACCCAAAACCCGTCGATTGACCGACGACTTGATACGCCGGGTCGTCCGAGAAGGTAAATTCGACTCTCTCGATTTCGTTCATTCTTGTATTTCGCGCGTATTTGTGTCAAATATGTGTTAAATGATGAAGATGTTGAAGATCAGGATGTGTACGCTGTCTCAATGCTACCTGAATTCCTTATTTTGATGGTTGTTTGATTTTCGATTAGCTGTGTTACGATAATGATTCAAATTTAAGACGCTGTTAACATTCATTATTATTGTTGAGCCTATTTAGTCACTGTGCAATACGTTTTAGATAGGTAAATGACGTATTGTGTGCTGTTGTTGCTACTTGAGTCATTTGTATACAAGTCTGTGGCCTATGTGAATTTGTTTGGTATCTGTCGAAGTTGCTTTCGTTAGAACTAGTGTAGATCATCATTTCTTTCCTATTAACTTGATAGGTTGCATAAGATCCGATGTTATAAGCAAGTTTAGTTAATTGAATGTTGTATCCTCAAGGAATATTATGTATCTTAGCTTCTTTCTGTAGATGTTGAGTTTATTTGTATCCTGCATGTCTTCTCTTGAATATGTCAGATCTAAGATAGTATCTCTTAATGAATATAAGGTACATATGTATGGTTGTACATATCCGCTTCTCATTTGTTCAAAGATCGGTTTGCCTCCCCGCATAAATGAGTGTGTAGCATCTCGTGCTTTGATTATAACTTGAAAAATCTGAATTTCCTACCGCTTAAAGAAACCGGTACTGCTTGCTTGGTATATAAGTAATTAATGGGCCTCTCGCATGTTGATTTGTCCTTACTTCAAATCTGAAATTGCATGTTTTGGGTCATTTTCGCATTTCGCTAATCGTTTGCACCTGTGGCCCGTGATCGCCCCGCCGCTTTTCCTTTAGTCTTGAGTCATTGTGACACGTTATGCAAAGAAACATATGTGCTCGCCCTAATTATTTGTATCAATTATTATTTGGGCTCATACTAATCCTTATCTTTCTTTTGTTACATGAAATGCCGAGCAAAACGAAGAGTCTCACTACGAGACTCATCACGAGCTACTTCAAACGGCACCGCGCCTATGTGCATCCGCATTCGCTCCGCTCAGAATTTCCTAGAAAACAAATAGATGTCGTCATCCGTCAGAAAGAGCACTCTTAAATCCCATCCTCTCTTTACGTGCTATTCATTCATCTATTTGTTTATTGTAATTTAATTGCCCTATTTCGTAATATTTAGGATATTTAGAACAATTAAGTTTCAACATATAAGTGGGAAAGTAATTTAAACTTAGAACACACTTCTACTTTATTTGTCTTTTAGGATTATTAGACATGTCTAAATTCTGCAAAAAATAATTTAGAGGATTCAACTTGCATCATAAAACCAACATTCTGTTTCTTATTAAAATACATAACAGATTTCTCCTAAACTCTCAAAAATCGTCTTAAAGCATTTTATATAATATTACGCGCAGGTTAAGCAAGATTAATTTAGCTAGTAGTATACCTAACTAAATAACCTTTGCATGAATACATAATTAGTCCATAAAGCACCTTCCTAGCATTCTTTAGCATTTCTAGCCCTCTTAACATTTTTTTAATCACCCTTTAATATTTAGCACCCCTTTACTTTTAAAATTACTTTAACATTTTAGCACTTTTAATATTCTAGCAATCCTTTAAGCATCTTTAAATATCGCCTTTGGCGCATTTTGTCCTTAACATTTTAGCACCTCCTATTTTAAGCATATTAGCATTACTTTCAGCACTTTAGCATTTAGCACTTTTAAGCACCTCTTAGCACCTTTAGCACCCTTTAGCTTTAAAATTAATCTTTTAGCACCTTTAAGCACCTTTTAACATTTTAGCATTCTTTTAAACATTTAGCATTTGGCTCTCTTATTTATTCATAACACTTTTGCCCTTTTATACTTAAAGCACCTTTCAAACATTTTAACGTTTAACATTTCATTAAGCAGAGGAACTTTTATTTTTGCATTTTTAAACATAATAATTACCCTAGGTTTGGCAGACAACCGCAAGTTAATGATCTTAGAGGTGCCTAACCCCTTCCTCTAGATTAATAAAGAACCCTTACCCTAATCTCATTAAGTTTAGCACCATAAAAATGGAGTTAGTGTTGACTTTAACCTAGTTGACATTTAGGTGTCCTAATTCACCCAAACTAATTAGGTGGCGACTCCGCGAACCCTTAGCATTCTAGCAACCCTTTAGCATTTTTTTTAAACACTTCTTTAACACTTTAACTTTCTTTTAGCATTTTATTTTATTTTTCTAACATTGCATTTTGAAAGGTGGTTCGCTATTTAGAATGCCGCACGAAAATGGGCGCGACAGAAATGGCGACTCTGCTGGGGATTTTAGGTTCTTAACCACAACAGACCTAGGGTTATTACTTGGCAATTATTTTGCATTTAATTTTTGTGTATTGTATTTTGTTTATATTTTGCTATCCGCATCGCTTTCCTTAAACCGCATTCCGCTCATATTTCTTCCACTGAAAATTCACACAATCACACACCGCACGCGAGGTGCGCTGGTGCATCAAAGAAAATTCTTTCTTCAAAACCCAAAATTAGGAGAGTTGGTAACATACGTGGAGTGCGGCCTAACCGGCCGCGTAGCCTTCACTCGAGTTGTCCGCTCGAACTCAAGGCCCGTAAAAGTCAAATCTTAGAAACTTAAGATGTAGCTATACCACACTTTATTTTAGGGCATGCATGCATTTACCTTGTGCTGGTCTGGCCTCGCATCGACACCACAATTAGGAAGACACCAAACTTGTCGACGGTTTCTCAACCCAACGACCAACCAACATATTATGTGTAGCGTGGCAATGATGCATAAATCCAAACCTAATCATGTCATGCTGAAATTGGAAAATGCACCGTCATTTGGTCGCCATTTCCAACAAAGCGTTATGTTGGGCGGCTTGGACAAATCCATCACGACTCGCATAAGTGACGTTTAGGCCTACCTCTGGCATAAAAAGGTCCCCCTGCATGTTAGGAAACGTTTGAATGTGCTATGTGCGATATACCTGCTATATACCTGCAAATTATGTGCTTTATGCTAACACCGTTTGTTGCATTTTTTTAGAAAGTTTATCATCCTCCCCAAAAGGTCGGTTCGTATTTGACTAAGCAATGACAGAGCATCAATATTTCACAAGATCAAAGGTACGGTCCAGCAACATGACTGATTCAAGGACATCTAAGCGGAACGAGTCGGAACCTGTCTTGGTTCCTATAGGCAAAGCAGGGGTCTCAGAGAGAAAAAAAAAAGCAACATAAATCCGATCGAGCAGCTCCCTACAGGCCGAAATTAGAAGGCCCAGAAACATCAATAAATGCAAGCAACTTTATTGAGACCCACTTTAGGTCAAACGCCCTTGCATATTCAAATCGGGACAAGGTAGGAAACTGCATAGGATTGTAAGTCCAAGCGAGCTGCACGCGGATATCAAGGGACAAGGGGGCGAATTCAGATACAAATCGACCCTCAAAACTCACAAATTTTCTTTGAGCGCAGTTTCTTCATATTAACAGAGCAGTAATAGCCGAAATAGAAAATACGGCAAAGGTTTCTTCAGATAGCGTATAAAGAAAAGCAAAGAAAGGCAGAGGATGACAACAATCCAAAGTCCGCAAAGAAAAGAAGCAGCAGAAATGAGCATCAACAATCGCAATAAAGTTCAAAGTTCCGCAACAAAACCTAGCGATCAACTAGTGGCATAAAGTCAAATTGGCAACCAATGCATCACACCCAACAAAAGCATCATGGCAATTCGTCAGTTGCAGCATTTAGCATGTCCATGCAAGGACGACATCTCAGTATTCATCTGGCGTAGCAGGGACAACATCTCTACCCATAAAATTGCACTTCTCGTATATGTTTATCATTTCATTTAAACAGTATACACTAATGTTTTCAAGCTTATGAGCATTTATCCTATATGAGCAAAGATCAACACGCCCAGTGCAACGACGTTATCGATTATGTCCAGCGACGACATATATCCGACTCGGCCATACCAAAATCGGGACAATCTTTAAGGACTTCGCCACGAAAGGACACCGACAAATATGATTCCATACGCCGAGAGATAGGCACCGACAATCAAAAATAATTCAAAAGTCCGCAACAAATTATAGCGCATCGGCTGGGCCTAGAGTCAAATTGCAACTCATGCAAAGGCACAAACGCACAACAAAGACATCATGACAATCCACGGTTCACGAACGATCACAACAAAGGCATCATGGCAATTCGCCGCTGGCAAAGATCTAGCATGTCCGCCCAACGACAACATCTCAGCATTCACAACACCCCACATATCATACAAGGAAGACATCCTTATTCACATAATTGCATTTCTCATATATTTATCATTTTGTTTTACCAGTTATACACTAATTTTTCTCAAGCTTAGCTTGCAGGAGCATTTATTATACAGGAGCATCAACAACACGTCCGAAAACGACGCCAAGTCCAAAAACGACACCACGTCCGAAAACGACGCCTAGTCCGAAAACGACTCGGTCAAAACGACACCACGCCCAAAACGACGCCGAGTCCGAAAACGACTCCGAGTCCGAAAACGACTCCGCGTCCGAAAACGACGCCACGTCCGAAAATGACATCGAGTCCAAACGACTCGATTCCGAAACGACTCGCGTTCAAAACGACGCCACGTCCAAAACGACGCTAAGTCCAAAACGACGCCACGCCCAAAACGACGCTAAGTTCGAAACGACGCTAAGTTCAAAACGACACCACGCCCAAAAACGACGCCGAGTCCAAAATGACTCAGTCCGAAACGACTCGTCCAAAACGACGCCACGTCCAAAACGACTTCTAAGTCCAAAACGACACCACGCCCAAAAACGACGCCGAGTCCAAAACGACTCCAGTCCGAAACGACTCGGCGTCCAAAACGATGCCACGTCCAAAACGACGCTAAGTCCAAAACGACACCACGCCCAAAACGACATCGGTCCAAAACGACTCCGAGTCCGAAACGACTCAGTCCAAAACGACTCCACGTCCAAAAACGCATTTACAAGTCCGAAACGACGACAAGTCCGAAACGACGCCAAGTCCAAAACGACGCCAAGATCAAAACGACAAAGAAGTCCAAAACGACGCCATCATCGCGATATCGCATCTACATGGACGACTTTCTCTGCTCTCAAAATTGCATTTTTTCTCATTCATGCTTTATTATTACGTCTTAACAGCTTATGCACTAACTCTTTCGAGCTTTAGTCTACGTGGGCAATTGCAGCAGCGACAACGATCCGCATTCACAATCGCAACACGCCTGCGTGCGAGGCGAAAATCACAAAGATTCGCAACATCGCATCAACACAGCAGACATCACATTTTTGCAGGATAACATTTTCTACTCACAATCACATTACTTTCAACAATTATGCATCATCATTTCGCCTTAACAGTTATGCACTAACCGTTTGTTTAAGTCTTAGCATGCAGGAGCAGGAGCACAACGTGGATTTTCTCTTACAAATAACCGGCAATTTGTTGGGCCAACCTTCCCAACGATCGCGGCGGCCTCAGCGTCGGCCCACTCGCCCACATCACCATAAAACCCAAAGACCATAAGCCATAGCAGACACCCTGTGTTCAAGCCGATTTTTATTTTTATTTTTACACCACGTTGTCGCCATAACTCGACATCGACAAATTTTGAGCCCGTTATCCCGCTCTGGTGTTTTGACCATGGTAGCTCAAAGGTCGCCATAACTCGACACCGGGACCTTTTGAGTCCGTTAGCCCGCCTTGGTGTTTAGACTGGTAACCCAAAGGTCGCCATAACTCGACACCGACGCTTTTTGATTTTCGTACACTTTGTCTACCGCCAAAGATTTCGCACTTAAGATCGAGACAAAATTACATGAGTCAACGTCTTTGTCCAAGATTCTTCCATCATCTCCATACAAAGAGGACATTGCTGACACCCAATTTTGACCCTCCCGTCCACCATTAACTATAAAATTACACTAATTTTGTAAAATAATTTTTAGGATTTTTATAATAAAATGCAATAATAAAACATTAAATACAGCATAAATAATTAATTTAATAATGGCATCGCGTCTTACGTAGAGTTTTAAGCACTTAGAGTCTCGCGCCCGCATTTATTAATTGTAAGCTCTGTCGTAATTCTTAAATAATTAATGAATGCATAAAATAAATAATTTAGCAATAACGTCGTGTCAGGTAGCATAGCCGCATTTATTAATACGCAAGAGAATTTCATAATCATTTGTAATTTAAAATCAATTTTAATCTGATATATGCATTTAATAGCACCGCATTTATAAAGCTTTAAACAATTCCTAAATATCATACTTGCATTTAGCATTTAAGTAATTTAATCTAAACTCATTTTTAATTTTAATTTAACATCGCGATAATGCACAATAATAAGATTTTAATAGCGCCGCATTCTAAAATATTAAGCATTAATTAAATAGCACGCCCGCATTTATAACAATTAGGCTAATAGAACACCTAAATAATTTAAGCACAATTTATTAATTTACTTTACCACTAACACTAATTAAATCTAATACCCTAGCTAATTAGCCCATCAGCCCTTACCCTTTAAATAACCCACAGCCCACACCCGCGTGGCCCAAACCCGCCGCCCCAGCCCAAGCCTTGTTTCATCACTTATACGCACTCCATTACCCTGCACTTCATTCCCATCGCCTCAACAGAAAGCCTGCGAAACCTAAACCCTAAAAGCTTCGCTGCCGCGCCGGATTTCTCACGAGAATCCGGGCCTTTCCTTAACCACGTACACCCAGCCAACGTATCCTTACCATAACCTGCACAAAATCGCACTAAAGTCAGCACAAATCTCATCGAATCAAGGATAAGAATCAACATTGATTACTTACCAACTTAAGGCCCAGATTATTAGCTATAAGACAGAAGGTTTAGGCATGCAATAGGGGGGAGAGCAGAGCATAGGAGAGCATATAAGAGAGAGCTCAGGGTCGAATTCTGAGGGCTCAGTCAGAGGGAGATAACAATCGTTTCACCCTTAGCAATAGTTAGGAACCACATAGCAATTTAGGGCATCGATGTAGGGGAAGCAGACGTTAGGCAAGGGTAGACACAGAGCATCACTAGCAAGCACGAATAGGTAGTTCAAATCTCCTTCTTTCAATTCAAACCAAGAATCAGCAAACAAACCTTGCCCTTATTCGCATCGCAAACCCAAAACCCGTCGATTGGACCGACGACTTGATACGCCGCCCGTTGTCAGGAGAAGGTAAATTCGACTCCTCTCGATTTCGCCATTCTTGTATTTCGCGCGTATTTGTATCAAATATGTGTTAAATGATGAAGATGTTGAAGATTGTAGGATGTGTACGCTGTCTCAATGCTACCTGAATTCCTTATTTTGATGGTTGTTTGATTTTCGATTAGCTGTGTTACGATAATGATTCAAATTTAAGACGCTGTTAACATTCATTATTATTGTTGAGCCTATTTAGTCATCATGCAATACGCTTTTAGATAGGTAAATGACGATTGTGTCGTTGTTGCTACTTGAGTCATTTGTATACAAACATGGCCTATGTGAATTTGTTTGGTATCTGTCGAAGTTGCTTTCGTTAGAACTAGTGTAGATCATCATTTCTTTCCTATTAACTTGATAGGTTGCATAAGATCCGATGTTATAAGCAAGTTTAGTTAATTGAATGTTGTATCCTCAAGGAATATTATGTATCTTAGCTTCTTTCTCGTAGATGTTGAGTTTATTTGTATCTGCATGTCTTCTCTTGAATATGTCAGATCTAGGATAGTATCTCTTAATGAATATAGAAGGTACATATGTATGGTTGTACACATATTCGCTTCTCATTTGTTCAAGATCGGTTTGCCTCCCCGCATAAATGAGTGTGTAGCATCTCGTGCTTTGATTATAACTTGAAAAATCTGAATTTCTACCGCTTAAAGAACCGTACTGCTTTCGTTTGGTATATAAGTAATTAATGGGCCTCCTCGCATGTTGATTTGTCCTTACTTCAAATCGAAATTGCATGTTTTGGGTCATTTTCGCATTTCGCTTAATCGTTGCACCTGTGGCCCGATGGATCGCCCGCCGCTTTTCCTTTAGTCTTGAGTCATTGTGACACGTTATGCAAAGAAACATATGTGCTCGTCCTAATTATTTGTATCAATTATTATTTGGGCTCATACTAATCCTTATCTTTCTTTTTGTTACATGAAATGCACTGGAGCAAAACGAAGAGTCTCACGGCGAGACTCATCACGAGCTACTTCAAACGGCAGCCCGCGTCTATGTGCATCCGCATTCACGTTCCGCTTCAGGAATTCCTAGAAAAACAAATAGGATGTCGTCATCCGTCGTAAAGAGCACTCTTAAATCCCATCCTCTCTCTTTACGTGCTATTCATTCATCTATTTGTTTATTGTAATTTAATTGCCCTATTTCTGTAATATTTAGGATATTTAGAACAATTAAGTTTCGAACATATAAGGTGGGAAAGTAATTTAAACTTAGAACGCACTTCTACTTTATTTGTCTTTTAGGATTATTAGACATGTCTAAATTCTGCAAAAAATAATTTAGAGGATTCAACTTGCATCATAAAACCAACATTCTGTTTCTTATTAAAATACATAACAGATTTCTCCTAAACTCTCAAAAATCGTCTTAAAGCATTTTATATAATATTACGCGCAGGTTAAGCAAGATTAATTTAGCTAGTAGTATACCTAACTAAATAACCTTTGCATGAATACATAATTAGTCCATAAAGCACCTTCCTAGCATTCTTTAGCATTTCTAGCCCTCTTAACATTTTTTTAATCACCCTTTAATATTTAGCACCCCTTTACTTTTAAACTTACTTTAACATTTTAGCACTTTTAATATTCTAGCAATCCTTTAAGCATCTTTAAATATCGCCTTTGGCGCATTTTGTCCTTAACATTTTAGCACCTCCTATTTTAAGCATATTAGCATTACTTTCAGCACTTTAGCATTTAGCACTTTTAAGCACCTCTTAGCACCTTTAGCACCCTTTAGCTTTAAAATTAATCTTTTAGCACCTTTAAGCACCTTTTAACATTTTAACATTCTTTTAAACATTTAGCATTTGGCTCTCTTATTTATTCATAACACTTTTGCCCCTTTTTATACTTAAAGCACCTTTCAAACATTTTAACGTTTTAGCATTTCATTAAGCAGGAGGAACTTTTATTTTTTGCATTTTTTAAACATAATAATTACCCTAGGTTTGGCAGGACAACCGCAAGTTAGCGGATCTTAGAGGGTGCCTAACCCCTTCCCTCTAGATTAATAAAGAACCCTTACCCGGAATCTCATTAAGTTTAGCAGACCATAAAAATGGAGTTAGTGTTGACTTTAACCTAGTTGACATTTAGGTGTCCTAATTCACCCAAACTAATTAGGTGGCGACTCCGCGAACCCTTAGCATTCTAGCAACCCTTTAGCATTTTTTTTAAACACTTCTTTAACACTTTAACTTTCTTTTAGCATTTTATTTTATTTTTCTAACATTGCATTTTGAGCAGGGTTCGCTATTTAGAATGCCGCGGCCGAAAATGGGCGCGACAGTCGGGGATCTTCGATGACTTATATATTATTAGATGTGGATGATATTATCTTGACCGCCTATTCTGATACATTACGTCAGTTTATCATACAATGCTCAGTTCTGAGTTTGCCATGAAAGACTTGGGGCCATTGAGTTATTTTTGGGGGATTGCTGTCACTCATCATGCAGGTGGACTATTCTTATCACTGAGGAATTATACAGTTGAGATCGTTGAGAGGGCTGAGATGTTATCCTGTAAGTCCACTTCCACTCCAGTTGATACTAAACCTAAGTTGTGTGTTGCAGATGGATCCCCTTATGAGGATCTGATTCGCTATCGTAGTCTTGCAGGGGCCCTTCAGTATCTTACGTTCACGCGACCTGATATTACATATGTCGTATAGTAGGTGTGTTTGTTTATGCTTGAACTCAGAATTAAACATATGAATGCGCTCAAACGCATTCTTAGGTACATTCAGTGAACACTTGAGTATGACTTGCATTTGTATCCTTCGTCGACGTCTACACTTGTCTCCTACACAGATGCTGATTGGGGTGGTTGTCCGGATACCAAACGTTCTACGTCTGGCGATTGTATGTTTCTTGGTAATAATTTGGTCTCATGGTCTTCCAAGCATCAATCCACGTTTTCACGTTCAAGTGCAGTGACCGAGTATCGAGTGGTAGCCAATGAGGTTTCTGAGTCATGTTGGTTACATAATCTTATTTTAGAGCTCCATTGTCCTATTTAAAAAGCTATATTGGTGTATTGTAATAATATTAGTGTCATCTACCTTTCTGGTAATCAGTTCAGCACCAACGCACTAAACATATAAAGATGGACATTCACTTTGTTCGAAAAAAGGTTGCTCGAGGACAAGTACGTCTCTGTCATGTCCCTTCTAGAGATCAAATTGCAGACATCTTTACAAAGAGTCTTCTCTCGGTCCTTTTTGAAGATTTTAGCATAGCCTCACAGACGAAGACCGCCTCCGCATGATCGCAAGTGTGTTAAATATACATTCTATATACATAATATACATGTATATAGAATGTATATTGGATAGATTGTCATCATGGGACTGCCTGCACCTTGTATACTTGGTATATCGTTTATTAGTCTTATACCTTAATTAGTCTTGTACTATTACCATAATTATATAGTTTGTCTCCAAATAGAATAGGATTTTAGATGTAGAATAGAAAAATGATTTTCCTATTATAACTTGTATATATACACCTTTAATCAATGAGAATAATCAAGAGAATTATTTCTTTCAATATGAAATAAGACCTTAGTTAATCATATATATAGTGAGTTTTAGGGGGAAAGTGAGTTGGTCCATATTGGATTGAGTTTTATTAATCTAATTCCACATAGGAAGAGAAACTCCAAAAACCCAACAATTCTCTCTCTCCCGACTATGTGGAAGAAATAGCCATCCCGATGATCAAGCTATAATCCTTAAACTTCTCTCTTGGCAAAAATTATGTCAACATATCCGAACCATTATCATCAGTGTAAATCTTCTCAAGTTCAAGCAACTTAGAATCCAACACATCTCTAATCCAATGGTATCTTACATCAATATGTTTTGACCTAACATGAAAAGTAGAGTTCTTTCCAAGATGAATATCACTATGACTGTCATAATAAAACACACACCTCTCTTGAGCAAAGCCATGTTTCTCCATAAATCTCTTCATCCAAAGCAACTCTTACAAGCTTCAAATACAACAATAAGCTCAGCTTCTATAGTAGATAGAGCAATACATTTTTGCAACCTAGATTTCCAAGACACAACTCCCCCTGTAAAAGTAACCAAGTAACAACATCATCGACTATATCTGAATCAGTGTAACCACAAAATAGGGTTCCCTATCCCAAAACACAAACTCGGACTAGAAGTGTCACAAATATATCTAATAATCCACTTCACAACATTTCAATGCTCTCCTCATGGATTAGAAAGAAAACGGCTAACAATAGCAACAACATGAGTAATATCTGGTATCGTACAAATTGTCGCATACATCAAATTTCCAACAGTTGGAGCATAAGGAACTTTCATATCATCACTAGAAGGACACTGATTTGTGCTCAATTTGAAGTGCATAACTAAAGGTGTATAGACAATCTTAGCTTTATCCATGTTGAATCTGTGAAGTACTTTCTAAATATACTTCTCTTGTGATAACGATAACTTTTTGACCTCTCTATCACGGACAATCTGCATGCTAAGAATCTGTCTTGCTTGTCCCAAGTCTTTCATGGCAAAAGACTTATTCAACTCTTGTTTCAACTTCTGAATTTTGCAAGTATTATGACCAACGACAAGCATGTCATCAATATAAAACAATAAAATGATAAAGTCACCATCAGAGAAGTTTTGCACAAATTTTCAATCCATACAAGCTTTTCTTAAATTTTCAAACATAATTCTCCTTTTCTCTGACTTCAAAACTTCTGGCTGCTCAATATAAATTTCTTCATCTAAGTCACCATGGAGAAAAGCAATTTTAACATCCATTTGCTCAACTTCTAAATCTAGACTTGCAGCTAATCCCAGAACAATCTTAATGGATGACATCTTTATAACTGGATAAAAGATTTCATCAAAATCAACTCCCTTCTTATGATTAAAGTCCTTTACAACCAATCTAGCCTTGTATTGTGGAACTGGGTTACCATATTCATGTTTCACCCTAAAAACTCACTTGTTTTTCAAAGCTTTTCTGTCTTTAGAAAGCTTAACTAGATCATTACTTATGTGAAATTTAATACATGAATAACGTGTCTACTAACGACTAAGAAATATTGAAGGCAAATGGAGATATTATTACATTTAATCTCCTTTTACTACGTATGAAAACATAACATAAGTATACGTACCAATATGATTGTGGTAAACATAAGTATACGTACCAACATGATTGTGGTGGGATGATCGGGTCCTTCTATCCATAACCAAAGATCTCGCTTTCGAGCTTGATAATGAAAACAATTATGTTGGCAGTGCAACCCCTAAAAAAGCCCTTCAACGCGCTAATCAAATATAATTGGGCTCTAATACCGATAAAAAAACAAGTATACATCACTGTTTGATAAAGTTAGCAATACGGTTTATCAGATCTTTGCCTTGTCACCCTCAGGATTCAAGATCTTAAAGCAATGACCTTCTCCTTCAACATCAACCACCTCTACTAATTTCTCACTTTTCTCCACAGCTTTTGCATAACTAATTCCCAAATTTCTTAGCTCATCTTTCTCTGCTACACACACTAACATCTTCAAACAACCTAACTCTGCCAATCTTGGAGCTTTTTCAACTAAAGGATTAATCTTTGGATCATCAACTCCATTCTCAACTAATGGATTTACAAACATCCAAATCTTACTTAACAAACTATCTCCCCTGTTTTGGCTCGACGACATAAAGTAAGGGAAAGAAAGAATCCCACCCAAGATTTTAACTTTACTATTTAATTTCTGAGTACCTCCCAAAGTACACTCTATCTTCCGCGGATTCTACTTTATGGGATTTCACTGGGTATGTTGTTGTTTTTATTTAATCTCTCAGTACCAGCTCTAAGGGCCACGTTGTGAACTATGTTTCCTCTGGACTGTCGCCGCCGACGAAGATTTTCTCGAAATTTCCATGGTTAATTAACCATGGTTCTTTTTCGGTTTCGGGATTTTCATGAACATGATCGGCGACCCATTGAAGGGTTGTCCAAGATGTTAAAGTATATTGGGCCTTGGCCCAGTTCAGTAGTGCAGCCAGCCGAATCCAAGAGTCTCCCATGTGGGAACCTTTCCTTTGTATATTTGGTGAATATTAGACTTAGATTTTTACCTTAATTAGTAGTGTAATATTACCATAATTGTAAAGTTAGTATTCTTATAGAATAGGGATTCCTAGGTAGAATAGGAAGATGATCTTTCTTGTAACTTGTATATATATGCATTTCATTAATAAGAATAATCAAGGGATTATTTCTTACATTCTTTCATGGTATCAAGAGTCTAGGTTTTCTTTACCCTGCTTACGCTCCTCAAAATTTCTATTTCGAATTTTTGCCCTAAAATTCTCAATTTTTTGTGATTTTCTTCTTTCACAAAAACTGAGTTTTTTCTCTTCCAAAAACCTTTCTCACAAATTCCCTTCTCTGAATCTTGTTGTTCTATTCCCCATGGTTGATAAGAACACTTTTCACACTGCTCTCACAGTTTCTAATATCAAGAGCGTTCTTCCTATCGTTCTTGACCTAAAAAATGTTCAATATGGGACATGGACGAAATTGTTTAAGATTCATGTTTAGGCACATAAAGTTCTCCACCACATCATTCCTCCAACTCCTCAAACTCCTCCAAAGGAGGGTGATAAGGCGACTACGTCTACGATGGTTGTGCCCAATAAAGAGGCAGATCCAGAATTATGGGTCATGCTTGATGTCAAGGTTCTCCAGTGGATTTATGTCACTATCTCCTTGGAACTTTTACAGACGATTATGGAACCCAACTCCACAGCTATGGCAGTGTGGGATAGATTGCGAGACATATTCCAAGATAACAGTCATTCTCGAATTGTTATTCTTGAGCAGGATTTTAATAGGTTTGTATGGCGAATTTTCCAAACGTTTCTTCGTATTGTAAACGCCTCAAGGATTTGGCAGACCAACTCAGCAATGTGGGTTCTCCTGTTTCTAATAGTCGTCTAGTTCTTCAGATGGTTGCAGACCTGTCAGAGGCATATTGTTGACACCCAATTTTGACCCTCTCGTCTAATCTTTAACTATAAAATTACACTAATTTTTTTAAAAATATTTTTTTTTACAATTTTTATAATAAAATGCAACAATAATACATTAATGGAGGCACAAATAAGCAATTTAATAATGACACCGCGTCTTACGCACTTAGAGTCTCGCGCCCGCATTTATTAATTTTAAGTCCTATGCTATTTCCATTAATTCTTAATAATTATAAAATAAATAAATAATTTAGCAATGACGCCGTGTCAAATAGCATAGTCGCATACGCAAAGCAATTCTATAATTTTGTAATAATTTAAACCCAAGCTAGAATTAATAAAGCACCTAAAGTCATGTTAAGATAATTTATTTTTAACTTAAAAAATGATAAATACGCATAATAAATAAGTTTTAATAACGACATCACATTATAAAATATTAAGCACTAATTAAATAGTACGCCCGCATTTATTATTGCAATAATAAAAATCCAAGCTAAAACTAATAAAACACCTAGGGTTGCATTTGTTAATTTAATTTACCACTAATAATACACTACCCTAATTAAAACACAACATTTAAAACACACCTAAAATTAATACCTAAATAAACTCGCCCAGCCCACTCCCTACCTAAACAAACTCGCCCAGCCCATTACCCAACCCGCGGCCCACACCCGCCAGCCCAACCCGCAGGCCCAGCTCCCCTTAAGCCCTTTTATCTCACCCCACAGCCCTTATGTCGCCCCATCTCCCTCTCCCTAAAAAACGAAAACCCTAACATCTCATTCATCCCTAGACGACACCCCACTGTTTTCGCCGGATTTCCAGACGGAAAATCCGGCAATCCTTCATCTCCCTCATCCCGTCAATCCCGGCGAATCTACACTCCGCCATCTCATGCACATAACCAAATCGAATCCTCTCCTCATAACCGAATCGTTTCTCCAAGAACCACGAAAACCATATCAAATCTTACCATTTAAAATCACCAGCATCAAGCACAAATCTCGTCAAAAATCACACTATATCAGTACCCAAATCGCACAAAAATCAGTCTAAAATGGCACCAATAACTTACCAACATTAGAACCCAAATGATGGCCATATAAAGGAACTCAGTTTAAACATGCAAGAGAGGACTGGATGGGAAGGAAGCAGAGGGTTTTACACATAGGAACCCCCCTCGAGATCGAGAAACATAGAAAAAAAAACCTTAGAATAAATAGGCATCGATTTCTACAGCAAGAACACCTATAAACCCCCTAGTTTCGCACATCTTAGCCTCCGATAACACAAAAATAGAAATCCTGAAACAGCTTCGTTGTCACTTTCAAATCGCATAGCACAAAACCTCCGAGCGGATCTCGCTGCCCGGAGAAGGTAAACTCAATTTCCTCTCGGTATTGTTTCATTGAAATTTTCTGGTCCTATGCGTTAATCGATTAATATTTAAGTTCGATATGTTGTTGTGAATTGGTTGCTAATTAATCTGTGTGCCTGCCCTCATTCGATCTGATAAATACATGTTTAACGTGGTTTGTGCGCATCTTCCTATGTATGTGTATCTGTATATCATTTGCTAGCCCACTGATATGATCTGAAATTGTTGGTAATACTTGTTTTCAAATACATAGATCTTTTCACATGTCCCGCTTGTTCTGAAGAGTATATCCGCATTTGGGCATGATGTCTCGCCCAAATAGTTCCCCGCATATCTAAAATGCCATCTTTAGCGATTACATGTCCATCCCTATGTCTACTGTCTACTAAATCGATTATATGCTTCCATATCTTCTTAAGTGTTAAAACACATCCATAATAATGTGTAATACCTCTTAAGATATATTTTGTGTCATGCTTATCTGTTTAGTGGTCCAAATGGTGTCTACAATAGCATCTTGCATTTAATGAACCAACTTAGGTCATATTAAGCCATGGTTCCCTGTTGCATTCCATCTTGGTGTATAATTATGTCTTCATATATCGATATGCATAGGTTATGATTGGGCATTAAAACTGTCAAAGGGTTCAGTTGAATTGATTTGAATAGGCTTGGTATGTACAGAATGTCTATGCCCTCTGATAAGTTGCATACATATGTCTAAATTGTCTATTACAAGCACGTGTTCATTGTGTCTTGATTTATAAATTGTCCATGTCAAGCATTTTATTACCAGTTGTTTAAGTATACATGTTAGATGTAGTCTTGAATACTTGCATTTGTGAACCTGTGTCTAAGTTGGCCCATCATATGTTGGGGTGAGCTTTCTTCTAGTTTTGTTATATCTCTAGTCTTGGGTCTGTTCTATTCTCTTACATGTGCTTTTGGAAACATGAAGCCTAGTTCATGATTAATTATTGTTTTGATTGTTCTTTGGGCCAACATATTTTCACTTTGTAAACATTTGTTTTGGCTCGTTTTTCTTTCAAATTGCTGAAATGAAATGATTCAAATGTGCTAAGGAGTATGTATTTGAGTCAAGTCTTTTTTATTTAATTCTCGTTATTGGCTGCCTATTGCTCCTTACTGTTTATTTACGGTACACAGTTTAAGTGTAAGTTATATATTGAATTTTATGCTAAATGCTTATTTATTAGTTAGTAAATTTTGGACGTGTTTAATTATATCTAATATTATTTGGGTGGATGCTAATCCTTATCATTGTTTTCTTACTTTCACATGTAATGCAATGCCTTGGAGCAAAAGGAAGAGTCTCAATACGAGACTCGTCGCAATTCACGAAGACCCGCATTTATGTGCTTCACCCTCTCCGCATCAGAAATTCCAAACCATGGGTGAAATGACATCGCCACTTCTCGAGTCGTATTTATCGTTTTCCTATCCCTCCCCATTCGTTTGTTGTAATTAACTATCTAACATTACATTAGTAGGACACTTAACCCTTTTAAGCTTTGACTCGCCCTTAAGAAGTATTCCCTTAAGTTAATTATTTTAGGCTTGCCGTACTTAGTTATATTTAGTAATTTCATTTGCATAACAATTCATATAGCTAGAATATTATTTATTATTTAATACAAAGAATTCATTTCTCTTATAAAATCTACTACTTGTATTCATTATTTTAAGATCATACTTTTACGCTAGTCCTATTTTATAAATGCATCACAACTGACTTTGGGGAGAATCCTACCCAATAACATGTATACTTTATTTAAAGAGAATAATCTCATAAGAATGCTTTTCTTTCATCTAAACATGACTTTATCTTCATAAATAAATTTTACAACTTTTCTTACAAAAACTTTTAATGCTTTTCAACATGCATTACTTAGCAATTATAGTTACCCTAGGTTTGGCAGGACAACCGTAAGTTAGCGGATCTTAGAGGGTGCCTAATCCCTTCCCTCTAGATTAATAAAGAACCCTTACTCAGAATCTCACACTAGTTTTGCAGACCATAAAAATTGAGTTAATGTCGACTTTAACTTAGTTGACATTTAGGTGTCCTAATTCACCCAAAATAATTAGGTGGCGACTCTGCGAACCCTTAGCAGTTTTAGTATTCTTTTTGCACTTTTTAACACCTTTAGTACCCTACTTTAACCCTTTTAGCATTTTAGCATCTTTGTAATATTTTAGCATTCTTTTGCACTTTTATTTTATTTTATTTTCTAACCTTCTAAGCAGGAGTTTTCTATTAAAATGTCGCGGTCGATTTGCAATTTGCTTATTAGGAGAGTTGGTAATATACATGGAGTGTCCGGTCTAACCGGTGGCCGCGTAGCCTTCTCGCTCGAGTTGTCCGCTCGGGAACCTTGCGTCTAGTAAAGCCAAATCTTAGAAACTCAGGATAGAGCTATATCACCCTTTATTTTAAGACATGCATGCATTTACCTTAGGTGGGTCGGTCCTTGGTATCGATACCACAATTAGGAAGACACCAAACTTGTCGACGGGTTTCTCAACCCAACGACCAACCAGCATATTATGTGTAGCGTGACAATGATAGACAAATCCAAACCTAATCATGACATGCTGAAATTGGAAAAAGTGCACCGTCATTTGGTCGTCATTTCCAACAAAAGAATTACAGTTGGACGGCTTGGACAGATCCATCATAACCTCGCATATGTGACGTTTAGGCCTACCTCTGGCATAAAGAGGTCCCAAACAGGTTAGAACACGCGCTCGATTTGCAATTTGCTTATTATTATATATTGCCTGCAATTCTTTGCATATTATACCAACTTGGTTTGCTTCATTTGTTAGAAGGTTATTTTGCATAGCTTATCCCCAAAAGGTTGATTCGCGTTGACTGGTAGAAGCACAATCATCCAATAAATGACCAAACCAGAGGCACCAGAACGAAACAACTTAGGACTCGTCCCCATTCCTGTAGAAGATGCAGAGGCGAGAAACACCAATGATCAACACCTCGCCAAATTATTGCAGCAAATGGAAATCATGCAAGCCGAAATAGAAAGGCTCTGAAATATCACAAACCTGTCTATTAGCTTGAATGCACCACTCCCAGAGCAAAGGACAAATGCAATCGTGTCACAAGCCCTTGAGCCTCCACTTCCCCAAAGCTCCCCGCAAAGGCGCGCATACCACCACACGTAATGTCACTCGTCCGGTCAATTTGCAAACCGACCTCCAAAACGATCCGTTTACTACATACATATCTCAACTTCCACCTACTTATATCTCCCCACTCAGCCCAAATTGCCAAGCCAACCCAATACGAGCAGAGGACACGCATCACTAGTCCTAACAAACAATATGAGGGATTAGCACATCCGACCGAAAGCCAACCATTTATTGTGCATGCATCCTCTCAAGAGATAGATCAATACAAGGAAATGGAGCGGCAAACTCGAGCTAGAACTGATGAAAATGTGGCAAAAGAAATCTGTAGCTTGAAAGAGGCATTCAAAAGCATTCAAATGAACAAGGGGGAAGAAGGTTTAGAATATGAACACTTATGTATACACCCCGACGTTGAATTACCTGTGGGGCTAAAGGTGCCCAAATTTGACATGTTCGATGGAAAGGGGAATTCTCGAGCTCATCTAAGGTCATATTGCGATAAATTGATTGGAGTTGGGAAAAATCAAGCAATCATCATGAAACTATTCATCAGGAGTCTAACCGGCGAGGCACTGGACTGGTACACATGCCAAGACCCTCGAAAATGGGACGGTTGGAATGCCATGGCACAAGATTTCATGGATAGATTCAGGTTCAACACTGACACTGTCCCGGATAGATTTTATCTTATGAAACTTGAAAAGAAATCCACATAAACTTTCAGGGAATACGCCCTGAGGTGGCGGTCAGAAGCAGCAAAGGTCCAACCTCAAATGACAGAGAGCGAAATGACCACCTTGTTTGTGCAGTCGTTAAAAGACGCGACATATTATGAAAGGATGATCAGTGTAATTGGGCGAAGTTTTGCAGAAGTCGTAAGAATGGGTGACTTCGTGGAAGAAGGCATTAAGACATGCAGGATTACAAACCTGACAGCCCTACAAGCAACTAGTAGAGCAGTGCAGTCAAATTCCATCGGAGGTACCTCCCAGAGGAGAAGAGATGCATCACCCTCTATCATGGTCATTCAGGAGCATATGCCAGAACAACTTCCAGTGTATCAAAGCCCACCGCCTTCTTACCATAATCAAAACACTCAAAATCCACAGTCATATTATCAGCACTGCGCCACCCCATATCCTGTTTACCATACCCAACCAGCATACCCAAAATACTCACCACAATCACGAACCCGCACCCCAAACGGACCCAAACCCCGCATAGATGCTGAGAGAAAGCCAACCAGAACCTATACACCTTTAGCCGAACCCATAGCCCAAGTGTATGAGAAGCTGAAAGCCGCAGGAATACTCCAGCCAATTCCCAGAAATACCCCAGGCCTACTTCCCGAGGGCACAATAGAACCAAACATTGTGCATACCACTCCGGTGCCGAGGGACACGACATCGACAATTGCTATACACTCAAGGATAAAATAGAGGAGTTAATCGAAGAGGGAGCCATTCAGCTGAAAAATGCTCCTCTCAACGCAAACAATAACCTTCTCCCGGGTTATGAAGATGCCCATGTAAACATGATAGCTAAAAATGAAGAAGACAGTCTGGAAGGGACTATTACGCCAGCCCGAAAAGGGAAGAAAGTTGAGTCATCGACCAACCGTCAGAGAAAAGGATGTGCTCCTTGCCGGAGATTGTTTAACCATTGAATAAGTCATTCGTCTAGTCGTGTGCTGCAAGAGATGATCCTGCTGAAGACCCAGCCGTTGAAGACACAAAGTAAGAAGAAGTGGACTCATGCCCCTGCCTTGGCCCGCCGAGTCCTGAAATAGTTAGTTTAATATATTTTGCCCTTTATATGTAATAAATTGGAACTACGTTCGACCTGATTCCCTTGGCGGATACGTAGGCGGCCACATCGGCCTCGGTCCCACATTTAGAAAGTTTTAGCTTTATCAAATTTCGCTTGTAATAAACTACGTCATGACCTGATTCCCTCAGGGGGATACGTAGGCGGCCTAAATCGGCTTCGGTCACACCATTAGGAATCTCCCCATTAGCCCGCGTGTAACAGAATTTGTTTGGTTATTCCAAAAGTGATATGAGCAATTCCCGCCAGAGTTAAGTCCCGCCCACGCGCCCGCGTAACGAAACTGGGACAATTTTACGCACCATGAAGAAGATCATAATAAGGACTCCAAAAGATGTTCGTTTGGTCAGAATACGTGTCATATTCGGCAAATTCGACAAGGCTTTTTACACTTTATACGCATGTCATATAAATGTTTATTTCTAAAAAAGATGTTTTGTGCACACCTCATGAAAATATTTCGTTTTGGAAAATGCTTTTGGAACACTACTAAGCATCTCAAAGAGATCAGACAGGGGTTACAGGTCCAAATAAATCAGGCGCATGGACAGAAAGGACCAAGGCCGCAAAGTCAATACGAACCGACCCCCCCCCCCCCCAAACTCACAAATTTTCTTTGAGCGCAGGTTTCTTCATATTAACAGAGGCAGAAAGAATGCAGCAGAAGCAGAAAGGGACATCGACGATCAACAATCAAAGTTCAAAATCCACAACAAAGTCTAGCGCATCAGCTCGGGCATAAAGTCAAATTTGCAACCCACGCATCGCAACAAGGACATCATGGCAGTTCGTCGGTTGCAACATTTAGCATGTTCGTGCAAGGACAACATCTCAGTATCCACATCATCTTGCATATCAGCTCGCATGAGCATATATTCTACAGGAGCATCAGTAACACGTCCAGACAACTACGTCATCAGCATTATGTCTACGCAACGACGCCAATAGCAATACGTCTGCAACGCGGCGTCGAACACGCCCAGTAACGGCGTGATCGGCGTATGTCTACACAATGCCGATATCGGCGTACGTCTCACGCGACACGGCGGCGATGCGTACGCAATGACGCCAACAACAATACGTTTAGGCAACGACGTCAGCATCAACACGTCCAGGCAACGACGTGATCAACATTATGTCTATGCAATGACGCCAGCAGCAACGCGTCCAGGAAACAACGTTATCAGCACAACACGTCCAGACAACGACGTTATCAGCAGGCGACGACGTTATCAGCACAACACGTCCAGGCAACGACGTTATCAGCATTACGTCTACGCAACGACGCGGCGGCGTGCGTGCGCAACGATGCGGCGATCAACACGCCCGCATAACGACGTTATCAGCATCAACACGCCCAGTAACGCGGCGTCGTCGGCGTGCGTCTACGCAATGACGCCAACGACAATACGTCTAGGCAACGACGTCATCAGCATTTCATCTACGCAATGACGACATCAACAATCGCAACGCGTCCGTGCAAGGACGAAAGTCGCAGCATGTTACAGCATCACATCAACGCATCGATCATCACATCTTTACAAGATAACACTTTCTACTCACACAGTTACATTGCTTTTTAAATTATGCATCCTCATTTTGTGTTATACCCCGTAGTTCTGACCCTACGTATGAGAGCGTACGAAAGCATGTAAGACTTAAAATTTTCTAAGGATAGGTTGACGGATTGTTCCGGACGGGTTTTAGTCAACTTTGAGGCAGGTTATGACCCGGTACATTGAGAGTTCCTAAGTGTTTCAAAGACCTAGGGCATAGTTCGTGGAGTCTAGATTCCAACGCAACCAACCATTCGTCGATAGGACATCGGAGTAGAAAGTTATGAGAGTTACAAGTTCAGTGCGCAGTCGGACAAAAATGTGTTTCGGACAAAGGCGACAGCGCATGGCGGATGCGAGGGCATGGCGCGAAATCTGAAGGGTCGCTGAAGTTGCAGCGCCGCCCAGGCTGAGGCCAGCGGCGCGGCGCTGGAAGTTGAGAGAGTGCGGAGGTTTCGTGCATGGCGGATTTTTGGGCGAAAAAACTTAGGAAAGTCTGATTTCTCTTTTAAAAAGGCCATGGGTGGGTGACAAGTGGCCCCCCCCCCCCCATCTGATTTTTCTTGCATGCCTTATATTGACCAAGTCTTGAAGACTTGGTCATCTTTCAAACCTCTCCCTCTCTCTAAATTAGCTCCTTCTTCTCTCTACATTTCCAAAGGAAATTCAAAGCCTAAGAAAAATCTGAAAAGTTAAGAACAAGAAGGAAGTTTATGGCTAGCTTGTTGGTGTTGTTGTGGTGGTATTCTTGGCAAGAAAGCTAGCAAAACATTTGGGATAAATTTGGCTAAAGCTCTAAGGTAATGATTCTTCCTTTGTAATTTGTTTTTAGTGTTGCATGTTAAAAAGAAAGAACTTGTGGTAGTGAATAATGCACTTAGAGTCCTTGCATGTAAGAAATGTGGTTTGGATATGAAGGATTGGTTAAGAAGAGATTATGAGCATGTTGTAGCCTAAAAACTACCTTAGAATTGTTAAGTGAATTGTTGTACCTAATGGGGCAGAATTTTACACACTCAAGTTTGGAGGTGTAATCCCCTTTAAAATGTTGGATTGTTGAGCCTTAAATGTGGTGTTTGGATGATAAATTCGGCCTTGAGAAAGGTGGCAAAGTGAGTAGAAACAAAGGAAATGCTTGATTTTCCATAGAATTTAGTGACTTTGAACTTGGATTGTTCTACTTTGAGATTAGAGGTTAACAAATGTATCATGATTATTATAGGTTGAAATATTACTTGCGGTAGTTGAGCTTAGCAAGTGGATTGACCAAAGAGGTATGTGAAGCTTTCCTATCTCTTGAGCATGAATAGATGAAACTATGTAGTACGGTAGACGTACAAGATTTGGTATTCTTACTTGTTTTAAGTATATAATGACTTGTTTCGTTTTAAGAATGTATAAGTCCATTGGTTAGGGGAAAAGTATGATTTTACTAAAGTGTAGAGTTAATATAACAACTTTATGGGAAGTTGGTTTATTAGCTTCATAAAAGGTTAATGAGAAGAGATTTACTCTAAGTAAGATAAGTATATGAATAGGCAAATTGATTTTAAGGCATCAATTGCCCAAAAGTTTTTACGTATAAAGAAGAGTCACTTTTAAAAGAGTTGAAGTATGTAGTACTTGGGCTAAATTCCCGGTTTTCTTTTATTAAAGATAGGATTAAGTGCCTTAAGTAAACTAAAATGAGAGGGTATATGAACAAGACTAATAAGAAGTTATAAGTTTTCTTAACTTATTTATGATTATGATATGATGACAGTTTGAGCTAGGGTAAGAGTATATCTGAGGGGAAAGCCCCAAGATCGTTATACCACCTTCTCCAGGGTAAGAGTATGTCTGAGGGGCAAGCCCCAAGATCGTCATACCACCTTCTTCAGTGTAAGAGTATATCTGAGGGGCAAGCCCCAAGATCGTTATACCATCTGCTTCAGTGTAAGAGTATATCTGAGGGGTAAGTCCCCAAGATCGTTATACCATCTGCTTCAGGGTAAGAGTATATCTGAGGGGTAAGTCCCCAAGATCGTTATACCACATGTTCCGTGGATTTGCTACCCATGATGCGAGGAATACCTCATGCGAGTCCTTATGGGCTTATGCGGGTGAAATAGTCCCATGCGGGCGGGTACAACCTATGCGAGGAATACCTCATGCGGGTCCCCAGGACCTATGCGGGTGAAATAGTCCCAGGAGTAGGGGTGCTTATTGATACTACGGGCGAGGTACCCTGTTTTGATCCTAAGGCCCCTATTTTATGCAGTATTATATATATGTACTTGTCACTCTCATTGTTAGTAAGGCACAGTAAAAGGTATTTTGATTGTCTTCCTTGACTCCAGCTTACTTTTAGACTTATGATATCATTATTACAGTATTTTCCAGCTTTACATACTTGGTACATATGTATCACGACCCTTCTCGGGGCTGCGTTCATGCCGCAGGTAAGGGTAAGCAGATTGAGGATCCTCGTTCTTAGGATCACTATTCCGGTGTCAGAAGCTCCATTCCTCCGGAAGCTTGTTTATTGGTACGGATATTCCCTGATGCTATAGGTATTTTGTACATTCAGGGGTATGGCGGGGCCCTGTCCCGCCACAGTTGTTATCTTTAGAGGTCTGTGGTCACCTATGTGTTTTGGGCTATAAGAACCAGTTGTACTACTATACTTTTGTTTAAGAATGTTTTATGGAAGGCAGCCTTATCGGCTGGCCAGTGATGTCTACCTTTTTATAAGTTATGTGTTATGTATATTCCGCTACTATTCTCTGACATATACGGCGTGGTACCCGGTAGGTACGATTCGCGGCCGGTCGGGTCGTGACAAAAGTGGTATCAGAGCAGTTAGTCCTCGGAAAGTGTCCACAGACCGTGTCTAGTAGAGTCTTGATTATCGGTGTGTCGTGAACCACATCTATAATCAGGAGGCTGCAGGATATTTAAGATTGGTTTCCATTCTTTCACTCTGAGATCGTGCAATAGAGCTGAGTTATAGGTTGAATCTCCCCTGATGTTTTCCTTTATGTATCAGTTATGCCTCCACGCAAGGCAACCGCGGCCGAGAAGGCAAAGCGGTAGAGGCGCTAGTGGGACGCGGAGAGTCACGAGGCACAGCCCGATCCTTGCGAGATGATGTTTAGAGCGGCGAGTTCCACGTCGTCGCCGGCCTCGTGAGTTCGAGGCGGTGACACGGCATCGAGACGCGATGCGGATCCTCGATCCACGATCGTGGTCCGAGTACGAAGATTACGGGAGCAGTTCGATTCTTGACCGGCATAGTGGAAGAAGCGGCGGCAAGCGAGCGGCGCCAACCCTAGAGCCAAGCGATTTACGATTCGAGATTTCTGGTTGTCACCCACCCGAGTTCTATGGTTCGAGATTTGAGGAGGATCCGAGGAGTTTGTCCGGCGATTCTGAATGGACCACGCAGTCCTTAGGGCATCGGATCGAGTGCATTATACTAGCTTCTTACCGGTTACGCGATATTGCGTTGAACTGGTTTGAGTCATGGGTATTGTCGAGGGGTGAAGATGCTCTTCCAGCTGATTGGGAGGAGTTCACAGAGGCATTCCTAGACCACTTCTTGCCTCCTGAGGTGAGGAGAGCCCGCGTAGATAGGTTCTTGACCTTGAGACAGGACGGGAGGACTATCAGGGAGTACAGCCTGGAGTTCGACTCCTTGGCCAGATATGCGCACACCATAGTAGCTGACATGGCAGATAGGGTTCATCGATATGTGATGGGGTTAGACCGTCATATGATTACTGCATGCTTGGGGGTGGCTCTTCAGCCAGGGATAAATATTGCGGAGATGCAGCGCACGCACGCGGATTGAGGGCGAGAGCGGGATCGGCTAGATTTGGGCGGCCAGAGGCGGGGACAGCGAGTTGTCGAGGCGATTTGGCCGGCGGCCTCGGCGAACTAGGTCCACATTCGGCCCGGCCACGAGTGCTCCTTCTCGATTTTCCGGAGAGTCCGATCAGCGAGGTTATTCGGGAGCGGTCGGGGCTCGGGACTTGTGTTTTCATGGAGGTAGAGACCGGACTGTCGAGACCACCTACCTCGGTGCGTTCGATCGGTAGGTCTCATCCGGCGAGTGCCGTATGGGTTCGAGAGCATGTTACTCTTGTGGCGGCGGCCATCCGAAGCGATTGTCCGTCGCCCAGGCGGCGGAGGCGTTACAGTTCAGCCCGACGGTGCATTCTTTGGATCTTCGTCTTGATGGTCGACGCCCGGAGCGTGGTACTTATGGGCCAGCGAGCGCGAGAGGTCTTGGTAGGGGTTCCAGTTCTAGCGGTCCTCAAAAACGCATATATGCTATGTCCAGTCGACAGGACCAGGAGGCGTCACCAGATGTCGTCACATGTACATTATTGGTTTCTTGCTGTGATGTATATGCTTTGATACATCCAGATTCTACCTTGTCCTACATATCTCCTCATATTGCCAGTAGAATAGGGATAGAGCCCGAGTCCGTAAGACCTTTTGAGGTGGCTACGCCAGTAGGTGATTCAGTGGTAGCTGAGCGGGTATATAAGGCTTGCCCTGTGACTATAGATAGTCGTCAGACTCTAGCTGACTTGATAGAGTTGGATATGACCGACTTTGATGTGATTATGGGTATGGATTGGCTAGCATCTTGCTATGCCAATGTGGACTGTAGAGAGAGATTAGTTCGGTTCGGTTCTACGTGGCGTTATCGAGTGGAAGGGAATCTTTGCGTCGTAGAGGTAAGTTTATTTCTTACCTCAAGGCTAGGAAGATGGTGCGGAAGGGGTATATATACCATATGTGTCACGACCCGACCTCGGGCCCGCGACTGGTGCCTTACCCCGGGCACCCTAGTGATACAACATCAGAGAAAATCAGCGGAAATAAAAACTTAAACAGGAAACAAGATACATCATAAGAAAATAGGCCAACCAAAAGCGGTCGCCATTGTATATATATCAAATCGAGCGATAATCCTTACAACCCCGCCACACAAGATTACTGGACCTGCAAATGTAACAACAACTATGACGGACAGGCCCGCCATACCCCGAATGTACAAGAACCTACAACTCGTGGAAACATACAAAGATAAGCCTCGAGAAACGGAGCTTCCTAATCTGTTGACTGTGATCATATGATAGAGGATCCACAACCGATGTACCCCTACCTGCGGCATGAACGCGGCCCCGAAGGAGGTCGATAACAGTACCAAGTATGTGGCCGAAAATCGTAATGAAATCCCATTTCATCATTTTATAAAACCATTTCGAAATAAGTAATAATGCCAAGTAAGGGGACGATATCCCGAATAATCACTCACGCATAACTATGGGTCTCACGCCCATAATATCACTCATGCGTGGAACTCATTCTCATCGCGGCGATACATGATGTAAAACAACACCCGTATGTGAACTGAACACTAGATCTGCTGCGTCATCAAACCGTCGGGCAAGTAGAATCGCCTATACCGATTCAAAGCTAGTCATAAAACTTCACGGGCAAGTGCGGAAGCTAATTACCAGATCCAAAAGCTAGCCACGCAACTGGCCGAGGCAAGTACCAAAGCTAACGTACCTTAGCCAACCGTCTCACGAGATATGACTGAGGCAAGTATCTCGAAGCTATCTACCGGCACTGCCGATACGAGAAATGACCAGACAGTATCTAAAGTGTGCTGTAACCACATGTACAAATCAAGCCCGTGATTGTTCGTCACGCGGCAAGCTTCATGGATTAGCGGTCCATGGACAAATAACAAAACCCTACAATGACCGCATGCCCGACATCTTACCTCGTAAAGCATGGCCATGAAACCATCCTTTGGACGCATGCTCGTGGACCATCCATCGCGTCAGCATGTCCAAAGGAATAACAAGATAATACTCAAAGTGGACGCATACTCGTGGAAAATCCAACGCGTCAGTGTGTCCGAAAGAAATAACCAGATAATACTCAATAGTGGACGCATACTCGTGGAAAATCCAACGGCGTCGGTATGTCCAACAATCAATCGGATAACGGTCCTCCCGAGAGACACGGTACGTAATCACAACACTTGCACAACAAGGCTATCACAACAAGCATAGGCAAGTTTAATGTACTTTCATTTTATATCAACAATCCGAAATACTACATATTTTCATTCTTTCAAAAAGACCTCTTGTTACGTAAAAGCCACACGATACTAATACTCGTAGTATATAAAGAAAACACATTTTACTTTTAAAACCAAATTACTTCACCTTCGTAAAAATCTTTACAAGGCTTTTACAATCAAGTACTCTATACTTTTTAAACCAAGTGCTTTTCTTTTAGAACAACATCAAGTATACTCTTTTAAAACCCAACTAACTTACTCTTTTCAAAACAAGTAACCTATACTTAAATCAAGTTACTTCTCCTTTTCCGAAAACAAGTCGTTTATAAGTCAAGTCTCTTATCTTTCAAGATCAAGTCTCTTAATTTTCAAAATCAAATCGTTTTACTTTCGAAACCAAATCTTTCTTTTATCTTCATAAAGTCGTTATAACTAACTTCCCATAAAGCCATTATAACACTTTATGTTTTAAACAAAATTCATTTCACACATGTACGTCTACCGTACTATATAGTTCACAACAATCATGCTCAAGAGTATAGGAAGAATCACATACCTTTTTAGCTTAAACCACAAGCCAAGTCAAGTATGCCGCGCGTAGAAGATCCACCTATAAAGGCCACAATATATCTATCAATCTCTAGTTCTTTTCGTAGAATATTCTAAATACAAGATCCCTTATTCTACAGAAAATTTGGCCCCACCGCCCCCCCCCCCCCCCCCGTAACCACATAAATCTCCTCCCTATCAAGGCCCGCTACCAGGCCAACAACTCCCAGGGGATTACACGTCTAACCGGACGTGTTCAATCTGCTTCACAATAATACTGCACAAGTCTACTGTAAGTACAATCCAATGTAAATACAGTTCAATTCTATCAATCTTCTTTCCTCAAATAATATACTCAAGTATAACTACTACAACATGTAATATCCAATTACAATAGGGGGACATATATCATTACCTCGATAAGCCCAAAATTATCCAAGTTTATAAGTCGATCCTGAGCAACGTTTAACTCCAAATCCTTATGCTCCAACCCGCTCCAAGCGACCCTTAGAAGTTTCTAAACAACTTCTCTTAACACTTCAACCAAGCTTATGAAGATTTTCTAGGGTTTCGTTTTGCGACTATTGGAATAAAGTAGCATTTCCGGGCTCCTAGTATTAAAACAACTTTGGAATACTACTAGGGATACTAGGCCAATGTATTTGGGATTATACAACAATACACCAAGTATTTTCTACACAAGAGGGGGAGGGTGGACGAAACACTACTAAATGGAGGGAGTATTTTGCTATGGAAAAACTTCAAGTGTGGATGAAATACTCTTCAACCTTAAGGGGGTATTTATAGAGGAATTAAGGGCCAAAATCTTATCAAGTGTATGGTCAATATTGGGCCATGTGTGTGTGGGTCCTACCACACCACATGGCCAACAAAATTGCTAGACAAGTGGCTTGCCACTTGTTAGCCCATTTCGGCCAAGGGACAAGTGTCTAGCCACTTGTCCCACCATTTCGGCCAAGGTGCCACATGGGGGTGACACGTGTCGCCCCCCGACTCGTCCAAAATATTTCGTCTTCCGAAAATATCAAAAATACCGGAAACCTCAAAAACAAAGTGGGCCCCATAAAACCGTGAATTTCACCCGTGGGTCCCACGTGACCATTTCCGAAAATAAAATCTCAAAATTCTAATATAATCTAAGAAGCCCAAATACCAAATCTGGGAATCCAATTCCCATCAACGAACCTTTTTCCTTCACAAAACACGGAAACTTTTCCGTCGAAAAATCACAACTTTCTTTCTTTCCAAAATTTCTGTCGTATTCTCGTACGTACATCCTCACATACATACCCTGGAACTACGGGGTATAACATTCTTCCCCCCTTAGAAACATTCGTCCCGAATGTTCCTTCTAAGCCTCTAATCAAACGTGAGCCAGTATAGTCTCCACTACTATACTTACAAAACCGATCATACCACCAATGGCCAGAATGTAACATGTGCGCAAAACTCAAATCCAAGCCAACGAGGAAACACCTCTAACATCACAAAAAGCTCACACCCAAGGTCTAAAGGATACTCCCTTCGCATCTTCACCTCACAAAAGAATAATCACTTCCGTTCTCATAACACATGTTCGCTTCTCTTCTTACTCGTCATCCATTTCTCGTACACCCGAACTCTTTCTAGTACCCATACCACACTTCAGTCACCGCTTCAATTTCCACAACCCTGGAGTTACCACCTCCAAACTTGGTCATCTTACTAGTTTCAATTCCTCTAAGGCCATTTCCGGCCTTCACGATCCGATTCTGGTCGAACGCATCCACGAACCCGTATGATGGTTACCTAAACCTGGGCCTAGCACCCTCGTGACCCTACCACCTGGCGGGACCACCTCGAACTGACCCCACCTCATTCCGGGCTGCGGGTTGACCCGCGACTTGGCCTCAACCCGACCCGCTATCGCGCCCAAACTCTCCCGTTCCCCGATCCGGAACAATCTTACTAATTCACGTCATGAAAGCTACCACTTCCATCTTACACTACACATGGAATTATCACACCAATACACCACGCATATAACGTACTTCGACCAATATCAACCGAAAAATCTTTTACTCACGACGGCCTTACATCTAAGGTCTCAACGTATAATATTCTAAGGTTCACACCTTCCATGTCCCCATACTCACCCTTTCTCAACTGCCCATGTTTTCTAATTAACACTTAACACAATGCTATCCGTACATAGCACCTAACATGTACCCACCATAACAACATAAACAAGTCTCTTAAGGGCTAAAGATATCTCTGCAACTACTGCCTCACTTTCCCTTTGTCGCTCAAACCATAATCACGCCTGCAGGCGCCTAGCTATATAAGGCGATGAACCACCCACCGATCCGAAGGCGAGTCTCTACATGCTACCTGCAGTGGACAAAATCTCACTACATGGCCCGCTGGTCGTAGCATACAAGTTGTCGAGCGATGCGACACTCCCACTATGACGCTATCACAACGGCCACCGAGGTGGGGTGGCCTCTCCAGCTAACACCCTTCCTCTCCGAACCACCGAATCATGACTAACCCGGTGGTGAGTCCTCCTACCGTATCCTCCTACTAGGACATCCTCCCATCATGGCACGGCGACCATAGGTATAATAATCTCCCAAACTAGCACGACACCCTGAGGATCATCCTCAGCTCTCTATCCATAGAACTCTGGCGAACTGTAACTCATGAAATCCCGAAGTCTCAGACTATCGGATCTAGGGTGAACCATCGTATCGCCGGAACCACCGGCTCCGTCCGTCCTCATTCCGGCCACGGCCTAGCTATGGCGGGCTATCTCTGAACTCATATCTCGGCTCACGCCGTGGATGCGAGGCTCGGTATCGTGGCCTCGTAAAGCGCCGCTCTAAACTCTGTTGTGGCTAGCGGCGTCGTAAAACTCGTCGTCTGAAGTACTATCTCAGGCAGTGACCAGCCCTGTGCCCTCGCAACCCTCTGTGTTCAACTCGTAGCTCCCTCTGCTGCCTTGCCCATCTGGGCCCTGGTTGCCTTTCGCAGAGGCATGACTGGTACATACGAATACGTCCGAGGGAGTCCAACTTATAACACAGCTCTAAGGCACGATCTCAGAGTGAGAAGAATGGAAACCAATCCTAAATATCCTGTAGCCTCCTGATTATAGATGTGGTGCACAACACACCGATAATCAAGACTCTACTAGACACGATGCAGTAGACACTTTCAGAGGATTAATCGCTCGATACCACTTTGTCACGACCCGACCTCGGGCGCGGCTGGTGCCTTACCGGGCACCCTAGTGATACAACATCGAGAAAATCGGCGGAAATAAAAACTTAAACAGAAACAAGATACATCATAAGAAAATAGGCCAACCAAAGCGGTCGCTTCATGTATATATATCAAATCGACGATTCTAATCCTTTACAACCCCGCCACAACAGATTACATGGACCTCTAAGAATGTAACAACAACTATGACGGACAGGGCCCGCCCTACCCCTGAATGTACAAGAACCTACAACTCCGGGAAACATACCAAAAGATAAGCCTCCGCAGAAACGGAGCTTCCCAATCTGCTGAACGGTGATCCTATGAGCGAGGATCCACAACCGATGTACCTCTACCTGCGGCATGACGCAGCCCCAAGAGGTCGATCTAACAGTACAGTATGTGGCGAAAAATGCGTAATGAAATCCCATTTCATCATTTTATAAAACCATTTCGAAATAAGTAATTATGCCAAGTAAGGGCGCGATATCCCGAATAATCACTCACACATAACTATGGGTCTCACGCCCATAATATCACTCATGCCCGTGGAACTCATTCCTCATCACGGCAGCATGATGTAAAACAACACCCATATGTGAACTCGAACACTAGATCTCTGCGTCGCTATCAAACCGACGGGCCAAGTAGAATCGCCTATACCGGTTCGAAAGATAGTCATAAAACTTCACGGGCAGTCTCAAGCTAATTACGGATCCAAAAGCTAGCCACGAATCGCCGAGGCAAGTACCAAAGCTAACGTACCACTGAACAACCGTCTCACGAGATATGACCGAGGCAAGTATCTCAAGCTATCTACCCGGCTGCGATACGAGAAATGACCGGGACAAGTATCTAAAGTGTGCTGTAACCACGTGTACAAATCAAGTCCGTGATTGTTAAATCGCGCGGCAAGCTTCATGGATTAGCGGTCCATGGACAAATAACAAAACCCTCACAATGACCGCGTGCCCAAGCTTACCTCGAAAGCATGGCCATGAAACCATCCCATCGGGCGCGTGCGTGGAACATCCATCGCGTCGGCATGTCGAAGGAATAACAAGATAATACTCAAAGTGGACGCATACTCGTGGAAAATCCAACGCGTCAGTATGTCCAAAAGAAATAACCAGATAATACTCAATAGTGGACGCATACTCGTGGAAAATCCAACGCGTCAGTATGTCCAACAATCAATCAGATAACCGGTCCTCCCCGAGAGACACGGTAGCACAGAATCACAACACTTGCACAACAAGGCTATCACAACAAGCATAGGCAAGTTTAATGTACTTTCATTTTATATCAACAATCCGAAATACTACATACTTTCATTCTTTCAAAAAGACCTCTTGTTACGTAAAAGCCACACGATACTAATACTCGTAGTATATAAAGAAAACACATTTTACTTTTAAAACCAAATTACTTCACCTTCGTAAAAATCTTTACAAGGCTTTTACAATCAAGTACTCTATACTTTTTAAACCAAGTGCTTTTCTTTTAGAACAACATCAAGTATACTCTTTTAAAACCCAACTAACTTACTCTTTTCAAAACAAGTAACCTATACTTAAATCAAGTTACTTCTCCTTTTCCGAAAATAAGTCGTTTATAAGTCAAGTCTCTTATCTTTCAAGATCAAGTCTCTTAACTTTCAAAATCAAATCGTTTTACTGTCGAAACCAAATCTTTCTTTTATCTTCATAAAGTCGTTATAACTAACTTCCCATAAAGCCATTATAACACTTTATGTTTTAAACAAAATTCATTTCACACATGTACGTCTACCGTACTATATAGTTCACAACAATCATGCTCAAGAGTATAGGAAGAATCACATACCTTTTTAGCTTAAACCACAAGCCAAGTCAAGTATGCCGCGCGTAGAAGATCCACCTATAAAGGCCACAATATATCTATCAATCTCTAGTTCTTTTCGTAGAATATTCTAAATACAAGATCCCTTATTCTACAGAAAATTTGGCAGCACCGCCCCCCCCCCCCCCCCGTAATCACATAAATCTCCTCCCTATCAAGGCCCGCTACCAGGCCAACAACTCCCAGGGGATTATTACACGTCTAACCGGACGTGTTCAATCTGTTTCACAATAATACTGCACAAGTCTACTGTAAGTACAATCCAATGTAAATACAGTTCAATTCTATCAATCTTCTTTCCTCAAATAATATACTCAAGTATAACTACTACAACATGTAATATCCAATTACAATAGGGGGACATATATCATTACCTCGATAAGCCCAAAATTATCCAAGTTTATAAGTCGATCCTGAGCAACGTTTAGCTCCAAATCCTTATGCTCCAACCCGCTCCAAGCGACCCTTAGAAGTTTCTAAACAACTTCTCTTAACACTTCAACCAAGCTTATTGTTATACCCCGTAGTTCTGACCCCACGTATGAGAGCGTACGAAAGCACGTAAGACTTAAATTTTCAAAGGATAGGTTGACGGATTATTCCGGACGGGTTTTAGTCAACTTTGAGGCAGGTTATGACCCGATTCATTGAGAGTTCCTAAGTATTTTAAAGGCCTAGGGCGTAGTTCGTTGAGTCTAGATTCCAACGCAACCAACCGTTCGTCGATAGGACGTCGGAGTAGAAAGTTATGAGAATTACAAGTTCGTAGCGATCGGGCAGGAATACGTTTGAGCAAAGCGCGAGGCGGCGCGGGCATGGCGCCTAAAGTACTGTAGGGTCGCTGAAGTTTCAGCGCCGCGGTGCCGGGAAGCAGGGCCGCGGCGTCGGAAGATCTGAGGAGTTCTTGAGATTGCGGCCGTGGCTGAGATAGCAGGCGCGCGCGAAAGTTCAGAGAGCCTTTGGAGGTTTCAGCGCCATGCGGCCGGCGCGCCGGCCGAGGCGTTTTGATTTTGGGCGGAAAAACTTAGGAAAGTCTGATTTATCGTTTAAAAAGGCCATGGGAGGGTGACAAGTGTCCCCCCCATCTGATTTTGCTTGCATGGCTTATATTGACCAAGTCTTGTAGACTTGGTCATCTCTCAAACATCTTCCTCTCTCTAAAGCTTTAGCTCTCCCTTCTCTCTAAGTTTCCAAGAGAAATTCTAAGCCTAAAGAAAATCTGAAAAGTGTGATAGGAAGGAAAGGTTGTTACAAGCTTGTGAAGACTATTGTGGTGATATTCTTGGAGTAAAGGCTAGCAATTGTTGGAGTAAATTGGCTAAAAGCTCTAAGGTAACCATTCTTCTTTTATAGTTGGCATTGGGTATTGCATGTGTGAAATGTGGTTGGGATATGAAAGGATTGGTTAAAAGAACAAATGAGCATGTTGTAGCCTAAAAACTACCTTAAACTTGTTAAAATGAATTATTGTACCTTGTGGGGCGGAATTAGTTTGGGTGTGTAATCCCCTTTGCATTGTTGGATTGATTGAACCTTAGATGTGGTGTTTGGATGATAAATTCGGCCTTGAGAAAGGTGGCAAAGTATGTAGAAACAAAGGAAATGCTGCCCAATTTTCCGTAGAATTTAGTGGCTTTGAGTTAGATTGTTCTACTTTGAGATTAGAGGTTAACAAACGCATCGTGATTATTATAGGTTGAAATATTACTTGCGGTAGTTGGACCTAGCAAGTGGATTGACCAAAGAGGTATGTGAAGTTTTTCTTATCTCTTGAGCATGAATAGATTAAACTATGTAGTACGGTAGACGTACAAGATTTGGTATTCTTACCCACTTTAAGTATATAATGACTTGTTTCATTTTAAGAATGTATAATTCCCTTAGTTAGGGGAAAAGTATGATTTTTACTAAAGTATAGGGTTAATATAACAACTTTATGGGAAGTTGGTTTATTAGCTTCATAAAAGGTTAATGAGAAGAGATTTACTCTAAATAAGATAAGTATGTGAAGAGGCAAATTGATTTTAAGGTATCAATTGTCCAAAGGTTTCTATGTATAAAGAAGAGTCATTTTTGAAAGAGTTGAAGTATATAGTACTTGGGTTAAACTCCCGGTGTTTTATTATTAAAGATATGATTAAGTGCCTTAAGTAAACTAAAATGAGAAGGTATATGAACAAGACTAAAAAGAGGCTATAAGTTTTCTTAACTTATTTATGATTATGATATGATGACAGTTTGAGTTAGGGTAAGAGTATATCTGAGGGGCAAGCCCCAAGATCGTTATACCACCTTCTCCAGGGTAAGAGTATGTCTGAGGGGTAAGCCCCAAGATCGTCATACCACCTTCTCCAGTGTAAGAGTATATCTGAGGGGCAGATCCAAGATCGTTATACCATCTGCACCAGTATAAGAGTATATCGAGGCAAGCCCCAGATCGTTATACCATCCGCTCCAGTGTAAGAGTATATCGAGTCTGACCCAAGATCGTTATACCATCCGCGTGGTAAGAGTATATCGAGGAAAGTCCCCAAGATCGTTATACCACTGTTAGTGGATTTGCTACCCATGACGCGAGGAATACCTCACGCGAGTCCTTATGGGCTTACGCGGGTGAAATAGTCCACGTGCGGTGGTGCGGTGATCGAGGAGTACCTCATGCGGGTCCACAGGACCCATGCGGGTGAAATAGTCCCAGGAGTAGGATGGTTTTATTGATACTACGGGCGAGGTACCCTGTTTTGATCATGAGCCTCCTACTTTATGCAGTATTATACATATATACTTGTCACTCTCATTGTTAGTAAGGCACAGTAAAAGGTATTTTATTGTCTTTCATGACTCCAGCTTGCTTTTAGACTTATGATATCATATTCAAAGATTTTTCCACCTTTACGCACTTGGTACATATTGTGTAATGACCCCTTCCCAGGGGCTGCGTTAAATCGCGGTAAGGGTAAGCGATTGAGGATCCTCGTTCTTAGGATCACTATTCGGTGTCGAAGCTCCATTCCTCGGAAGCTTAGTTATCGAGTACGGATATTTCCACGATGCTATAGGTATTTTGTACATTCGGGTATGGCGGGCCTGTCCATACGCTTGTTATCTTTAGAGTGCAGCCACCTATGTGTTTTGGGCTATAAGAACCGGTTGTATTATAAATACTTTGGTTAAGTATGTTTATGGAAGCGACACTTATCGGTGGCGGATATATATTACCCTTTTATGATGTTATGTGTTGTGTTATGTTCCGCTGCTATTCTCTGACATATACCTGATAGGGTACCCCAGTAGGGTACTAGTCGCGGCCCCGGGGTCGGGTCGTGACACTTATGAAGATTTTCTAGGGTTTCGTTTTGCGACTATTGGAATAAAGTAGCATTTCCGGGCTCCTAGTATTAAAACAACTTTGGAATACTACTAGGGATACTAGGCCAATGTATTTGGGATTATACAACAATACACCAAGTATTTTCTACACAAGAGGGGGAGGGTGGACGAAACACTACTAAAGGGAGGGAGTATTTTGCTATGGAAAAACTTCAAGTGTGGATGAAATACTCTTCAACCTTAAGGGGGTATTTATAGAGGAATTAAGGGCCAAAATCTTATCAAGTGTATGGTCAAGATTGGGCCATGAGTGTGTGGGTCCCACCACACCACATGGCCAACGAAATTGCTAGACAAGTGGCTTGCCACATTGCCCATTCGACGAGGATGAGTGTCTAGCCACTTGTCCCACCATTTCGGCCAAGGTGCCACATGGGGGTGACACGTGTCGCCCCCCGACTCGTCCAAAATATTTCGTCTTCCGAAAATATCAAAAATACCGGAAACCTCAAAAACAAAGTGGGCCCCACAAAACCGTGAATTTCTTCCGTGGGTCCCACGTGACCATTTCCGAAAATAAAATCTCAAAATTCTAATATAATCTAAGAAGCCCAAATACCAAATCTGGGAATCCAATTCCCATCAACGAACTTTTTTCCTTCACAAAACCCGGAAACTTTTCCGTCGAAAAATCACAACTTTCTTTCTTTCCAAAATTTCTGTCGTATTCTCGTACGTACATCCTCACATACATACCCTGGAACTACGGGGTATAACAATATGGTTCGGGTATTCGACACTGAGGTGAGGTCTGGGACCTTGATCGATTCGGCCGTTAGAGTTTCCAGATGTATTCCCAGATGAGCTTCCGGGTATCCCTCCTGAGAGGGAGATTGAGTTTTGCATTGATTTGGCGCCAGATACTCGATCGATATCTATTCCGCCATTCAGGATGGCACCTGCCGAGTTGAAGGAATTGAAGGACCAGCTGAAAGACTTGCTGGAGAAAGGCTTTATCAGGCCAAGTGTTTCTCGCAGGGAGCGCCGGTGTTATTTGTAAAGAAGAAGGATGGGGCAGCTGCGTATGTGTATTGATTCTGGCGGTGAACAAGGTAACTATCAAGAACAGATATCTCCTCCCCAGGATTGACGATTTGTTTGACCGATTGCGAGGCGAGTGTTTTCAAGATAGACTGCGATGCAGTTACCATCAGTACGAGTTAGAGGCGGACATCCCAAGATCGCATTCAGGACCGGTATGGGCACTATGAGTTGAGTAATGTCCTTCGGTTTGACCAATGCCCCAGCGATTCATGGATTTGATGAATAGGGTGTTCAGCCGTTCTTGGATATGTTCGTTATAGTTTTCATTGATGATATCTTGGTGTATTCGCGCGCGAGCGGAGCATCTGGTCATTTGAGGAAGGTATCGAGTCCTCCGAGACCGCGATTGTATGCCAAGTTCTCGAAGTCACGAGTTAGTTAGCCGATGGCTTTCTTAGGGCATATTATCGGGCCGACGGTATTCGGGTTGATCTGACTAAGATTGGCGATCGAGACTTGGCGGACCACTACACCGGAGTGCGCGGCTTTGGGCCTTGCGAGTTATTATCGAGGTTTGTAGAAGTTTGCTTCATTTCACCCTTTGACTAAGTCGACTCGGAAAGCGGCTATGTTCGTCGACGGATACTTGTGAGAAAGTTTCCGGTTGCTAAAGGAGAAGTTGGCGGCCGCCCGATTCTTACTCTTCCGGAGGTTTAGATGGATATGTGGTTTATTGTGGCGTGTCGGTGTCGGGCTTGGAGTGCGTCTTGATGCGGCCGCGGCAAGGTTATAGCTTATGCGTCGACAACTTAGGAAGCATGAAGAACTATCCCACATGACTTGGATTTGGCGGTGTGATTCATGCCTTGAAGATGCGGAGACATTATTTATATGGAGTTCATGTGGACATTTACAGCACCACAAGAGTCTCGATATATCTTGACGGAGGAGTGAACTTGCGGCGCAGGCGGTGGTTGGAGCTACTTAAGGATTACGATGTTGATATTCTATACCACCCGGGGAAGGCGATGTAGTTGCGGATGCCTTAGTCGCAGATCGATGGGTAGTGCATGCGATGTTCAATCGCAGAAGAGGATATGGTCAGAGAGTTACATCACTAGCGAGCCTTGGGGTTCGTTTGGTTGATTCCGATAGTGATGGAGTTCGGGTTCGAGAGGTTGCGAGTCTTCCATCGTCGAGGAGAGTGAGGCGGCGATATGAGGATCCGATTAGTGCGATGCAGAGACGCAGCTCTCCGAAGGAGAAGAGTCTATTTGAGGTAGCGCGCGGTGGTGCTAAGATTTGAGGGCGGTTGTGTGTTCCGATGTAGCGGGACCGTCGGCAAATTAGGGAGGCACACAGTGCTCGTTATTCTATTCATCCGGGGTCGACTAAGATGTATCATGACCTCAGATGCGTGTATTGGTGGGATGGCCTGAAGAGGGACGTTGCGGAGTTCGTGGCACAGTGCCCGAATTGTCAGCAGGTTAAGGTTGAGCACCAGAAGCCCGGTGGGCTGTTGCAGGCTATCGATATTCCGACTTGGAAGTGGGAGGTGGTAAATATGGATTTTATTACAGGATTACCTTCCACTCAGAGGAAGCACGACTCCATTTGGGTTATCGTCGACAGGCTGACGAAATCAGCCCATTTTCTTCCAGTCAGGACGACTTTTTCGGCCGAGGATTACGCGAGACTGTATATCAGGGAGATTGTGAGACTGCACGGAGTGCCCGTATCGATTATTTCAGACAGAGGAGCCCAATTTACGGCTAACTTCTGGAGGTCTTTCCAGAAGGGATTAGGGACACAGGTGAGTCTCAGTACGACGTTTCATCCTCAGACCGACGGACAGGCCGAGCGCACTATCCAGACACTTGAGGATATGCTGCGGGCTTGTGTTATTGATTTCAGGGGTAGTTGGGAGGATCATTTGCCTCTTGTGGAGTTTGCTTATAACAACAACTACCATTCTAGTATTCAGATGGCGCCTTATGAGGCCTTATACGGGAGGAAGTGCAGGTCACCGCTAAATTTGGTTCGAGTGGGAGAAGTTCGATTAGTCGGGCCAAACTTAGTTCAGTGGCGATGGATAAGGTGAAGCTTATCCAGGAGCGGTTGTTGGCAGCTCAGAGTCGGCAGAAGTCGTATGCAGATCATCGGCGTCGGCACTTGGAATTTGAGATAGATGATTGGGTTTTTCTAAAGGTATCGCCCATGAAGGGCGTGATGAGGTTTGGTAAGAAAGGGAAACTTAGCCCAAGGTACATTGGGCCTTATCAGATTGTCCGTAGGGTAGGCAGGGTTGCCTATGAGTTAGATCTTCCGTCCGATCTAGAGGCGGTGCATCCAGTTTTTCATGTGTCTATGTTGCGGAAATGTATTGGAGATCCATCTAGAGTGCACCCGATTCATGATGTCCAGGTGACAGAGGAGTTATCGTATGAGGAGAGTCCCATAGCGATACTCGATCGTCGAGTTAAGCGACCGGACGAAGAGCGTGGCTTCCGTCAAGTCCTATGGCGGAGCGAGCGAGGAGGAAATGACGTGGCAAGCAGAGTATGACATGATGAAGAAGTACCCTCACTTATTTCCTATACCTCCAGGTAACCCACTTCCCTGCTTGTTAGTTTTGATTTAGCATTTACGCTTCAGTATGTTGTGGCTCATGGAGCTTCTTTATTTGCAAAAGAATAGTTAAGAGGGTCTATGTCGATGTTGTGATTTGAGTAAGCCGAGAAGGAACATTCGGGACGAATGTTTCTAAGGGGGGGAGAATGTTATACCCGTAGTTCGACCTACGATGAGAGCGTCTGAAAGCGTGTAAGACTTAAAATTTTCTAAGGATAGGTTGACGGATTGTTCCGGACGGGTTTTAGTCAACTTTGAGGCAGGTTATGACCCGGTACATTGAGAGTTCCTAAGTGTTTCAAAGGCATAGTGCGTAGTTCGTAGAGTCTAGATTCCAACGCAACCAACCATTCGTCGATAGGACGTCGGAGTAGAAAGTTATGAGAGTTACAAGTTCGGTCGTGATCGGACAAAAATGTGTTTGGACAAAGCGGCTGGGCGGCGCGGATACGAGGGCGAAAGCTTGAAGTCGCTGAAGTTGCAGCGCGCTGAGCCAGCGCAGCGCTGGAAGTTCGAGAGAGGCTGCGGAGGTTTAGCTGGCATTTTAGGCGGAAAAACTTAGGAAAGTCTGATTTCTCTTTTAAAAAGGCCATGGGAGGGTGACAAGTGTCCCCCCCCATCTGATTTTTCTTCAATGCCTTATATTGACCAAGTCTTGAATACTTGGTCATTTTTCAAACCTCTCCCTCTCTCTAAATTAGCTCCTCCTTCTCTCTACATTTCCAAAGGAAATTCAAAGCCTAAGAAAAATCTGAAAAGTTAAGAACAAGAAGGAAGTTTGTGGCTAGCTTGTTGGTGTTGTTGTGGTGGTATTCTTGGCAAGAAAGCTAGCAAAACATTTGGGATAAATTTGGCTAAAGCTCTAAGGTAATGATTCTTCCTTTGTAATTTGTTTTTAGTGTTGCATGTTAAAAAAAAGAACTTTTGGTAGTGAATAATGCACTTAGAGTCCTTGCATGTAAGAAATGTGGTTTGGATATGAAGGATTGGTTAAGAAGAGATTATGAGCATGTTGTAGCCTAAAAACTACCTTATAATTGTTAAGTGAATTGTTGTACCTAATGGGGCAGAATTTTACACACTCAAGTTTGGAGGTGTAATCCCATTTAAAATGTTGGATTGTTGAGCCTTAAATGTGGTGTTTGGATGATAAATTCGGCCTTGAGAAAGGTGGAAAAGTGAGTAGAAACAAAGGAAATGCTGCCCAATTTTCCATAGAATTTAGTGACTTTGAACTTGGATTGTTCTACTTTGAGATTAGAGGTTAACAAACGTATCATGATTATTATAGGTTGAAATATTACTTGCGGTAGTTGAGCTTAGCAAGTGGATTGACCAAAGAGGTATGTGAAGCTTTCCTATCTCTTGAGCATGAATAGATGAAACTATGTAGTACGGTGAGCGTCAAGATTTGGTATTCTTACTTGTTTTAAGTATATAATGACTTGTTTCGTTTTAAGAATGTATAAGTCCCTTGGTTAGGGGAAAAATATGATTTTACTAAAGTGTAGAGTTAATATAACAACTTTATGGGAAGTTGGTTTATTAGCTTCATAAAAGGTTAATGAGAAGAGATTTACTCTAAGTAAGATAAGTATATGAAGAGGCAAATTGATTTTAAGGCATCAATTGCCCAAAGGTTTTTACGTATAAAGAAAAGTCACTTTTAAAAGAGTTGAAGTATGTAGTACTTGAGCTAAATTCCCGGTTTTCTTTTATTAAAGATAGGATTAAGTGCCTTAAGTAAACTAAAATGAGAGGGTATATGAACAAGACTAATAAGAAGTTATAAGTTTTCTTAACTTATTTATGATTATGATATGATGACAGTTTGAGCTAGGGTAAGAGTATATCTGAGGGGAAAGCCCCAAGATCGTTATACCACCTTCTCCAAGGTAAGAGTATGTCTGAGGGGCAAGCCCCAAGATCGTCATACCACCTTCTTCAGTGTAAGAGTATATTTGAGGGTCAAGCCCCAAGATCGTTATACCATCTGCTTCAGTGTAAGAGTATATCTGAGGGGTAAGTCCCCAAGATCGTTATACAATCTGCTTCAGGGTAAGAGTATATCTGAGGGGTAAGTCCCCAAGATCGTTATACCAATGTTAGTGGATTTGCTACCCATGACGCGAGGAATACCTCACGCGAGTCCTTATGGGCTTACGCGGGTGAAATAGTCCCACGTGCGGTACTGACCTATGCGAGGAATACCTCATGCGGGTCCCCAGGACATATGCGGGTGAAATAGTCCCAGGAGTAGGGGTGCTTATTGATACTACGGGCGAGGTACCCTGTTTTGATCCTAAGGCCCCTATTTTATGCGGTATTATATATATGTACTTGTCACTCTCATTGTTAGTAAGGCACAGTAAAAGGTATTTTGATTGTCTTCCTTGACTCCAGCTTACTTTTAGACTTATGATATCATTATTACAGTATTTTTCAGCTTTACATACTTGGTACATATTGTGTATTGACCCCCTTCCTTGGGGGCTGCGTTTATGCCGCAGGTAAGGGTAAGCAGATTGAGGATCCTCGTTCTTAGGATCACTATTCCGGTGTCAGAAGCTCCATTCCTCCGGAAGCTTGTTTATTGAATGCGGATATTCCACGATCTTATAGGTATTTTATACATTCAGGGGTATGGCGGGGCCCTGTCCCGCCACAGTTGTTATCTTTAGAGGTTTGTGGTCACCTATGTGTTTTGGGCTATAAGAACCAGTTGTACTACTATACTTTTGTTTAAGAATGTTTTATGGAAGGCAGCCTTATCGGCTGGCCAGTGATGTCTACCTTTTTATAAGTTATGTGTTATGTATATTCATTGCTATTCTCTCGACATATACGATGCGGTACCGGTAAGTACGATTCGCGCCCGGTCGGGTCGTGACAAAAGTAGTGTCAGAGCAGTTAGTCCTCGGAAAGTGTCCACAGACCGTGTCTAGTAGAGTCTTGATTATCGGTGTGTCGTGCACCACATCTATAATCAGGAGGCTGCAGGATATTTAGGATTGGTTTCCATTCTTTCACTCTGAGATCGTGCAATAGAGCTGAGTTATAGGTTGAATCTCCCCTGATGTTTTCCTTTATGTATCAGTTATGCCTCCACGCAAGGCAACCGCGACCTGGAAGGCAAGGTAGCGGGAGGCGCTAGTGGGGCAGCGGGCGATCACGCGAGGCACAGCCCGATCCTTGCGAGATGATGTTTAGGCGGCGAGTTCCACGTCGTCGCCAGCCTCAGCGAGTTGGCGGTGGCACACGGCTCATCGAGACGCGATGCGGATCCTCCATCCACGATCGAGTCCGAAACGAAGATTACGAAACGGTCGATTCTTGACGGCATAGTGGAAGAAGCGGCACGACAGGGCAGGCGGCCAACCCTAGAGCCGACAGTTTACGGATTCGGGATTTCCTGGGTTGTCACCCACCCGAGTTCTATGGTTCGAGATTTGAGGAGGATCCGCAGGAGTTTGTCCGGCAGTTACAGCGGACCATGCAGGTCCTTAGGGCATCGGAGACTGAGTCTGTTATACTAGCTTCTTACCGGTTACACGATATTGCGTTGAACTTGTTTGAGTCATGGGTATTGTCGAGGGGTGAGGATGCTCTTCCAGCTGATTGGGAGGAGTTCACAGAGGCATTCCTAGACCACTTCTTGCCTCCTGAGGTGAGGAGAGCCCACGTAGATAGGTTCTTGACCTTGAGACAGGACGGGAGGACTATCAGGGAGTACAACATGGAGTTCGACTCCTTGGCCAGATATGCGCACACCATAGTAGCTGACATGGCAGACAGGGTTCATCGATATGTGATGGGGTTAGACCGTCATATGATTACTGCATGCTTGGGGGTGGCTCTTGGCCAGGATGAATATTGCCGGAGATGCAGCGTACGCGGATTGAGGCGAGAGAGGCGAGATCGGCTAGATTTTGGTCACCAAGAGGCGGTGACAGCGAGTTCGTGGCGATTTAGGCGGCGGCCTCAACGGCGAACTAGGTCCACATTCCGGCCAAGCGAGTGCTCCTTCCGATTTTCGGCGGGAGGTCCGATCATCGGGGTTATTCGGGAGAAGGTCGAGGCTCAGGACTTGAGTTTTCGAGGCGAGGCCGGCGACTAATCGAGACCACCTACCTCCGGTGCGTTCGACGCGGTAGGTCTCATCCGGCGAGTGCCGTATGGGTTCGAGCATGTTACTCTTGTGGCGGCGAGGCCATCGAAGAAATTGTCCGCCCCAGCGGCGGGGCGTTCAGTTCAGCCGACGGTGCATTCTTTGGATCTTCGTCTTCGATGGTCAGACGCCCCGGAGGGCAGGGTACTTATGGGCCAGCAGGCCGCGGCAGAGGTCGTGGTAGGGGTTCCATTTCTAGCGGTCCTCAAAACCGCATATATGCTATGTCCAGTCGACAGGACCAGGAGGCGTCACCAGATGTCGTCACAGGTACATTATTGGTTTCTTGCTGTGATGTATATGCTTTGATAGATCCAGATTCTACCTTGTCCTACATATCTCCTCATATTGCCAGTAGAATAGGGATAGAGCCCGAGTCCATAAGACCTTTTGAGGTGGCTACGCCAATAGGTGATTCAGTAGTAGCTGAGCGGGTATATAAGGCTTGCCCTGTGACTATAGATAGTCGTCAGACTCTAGCTGACTTGATAGAGTTGGATATGACCGACTTTGATGTGATTATGGGTATGGATTGGCTAGTATCTTGCTATGCCAATGTGGACTCTAGAGAGAGATTATTTCGGTTCGGTTTCGTGGCCGTTATCGAGTGGAAGGGAATCTTTGTCGTAGGGGTAAGTTTATTTCTTACCTCAAGGCTAGGAAGATGGTGCGGAAGGGGTATATCTACCATATGGTTCGGGTATTCGACATCGAGGTGAAGTCTGGACCTTGATCGATTCCGGTCGTTAGAGAGTTTCCAGATGTATTCCCAGATGAGCTTCCGGATATCCCTCCTGAGAGGGAGATTGAGTTTTGCATTGATTTGGCGCCAGATACTCGATCGATATCTATTCCGCCATTCAGGATGGCACCTGCCGAGTTGAAGGAATTGAAGGACCAGCTGAAAGACTTGCTGGAGAAAGGCTTTATCAGGCCAAGTGTTTCTCCCTGGGGAGCGGCAGTGTTATTTGTAAAGAAGAAGGATGGGGCCAGCTGCGTATGTGTATTGATTACTGAGCGGTGAACAAGGTAACTATCGAAACGAATATCTCCTCCCATGATTGGCGATTTGTTTGACGATTGCGAGGAGCAAGGTGTTTTCAAGATAGACTGCGGTCTTGTTACCATCAGTACGAGTTAGAGAGGCGGACATCCCAAGATCGCATTCAGACCGGTATGGGCTATGAGTTGAGTAATGTCTTTCCGGTTTGACCAACGCCCAGTGATATTCATGGATTTGATGAATAGGGTGTTCAGCCGTTCTTGGATATGTTCGTTATAGTTTTCATTGATGATATCTTGGTGTATTCGCGCACAGGCGAGGCATCTGATCATTTGAGAAGGTATTGGGAGTCCTCCGAGACCGGCGATTGTATGCCAAGTTCTCGAAGTCGCGAGTTAGTTAGCCAGTGGCTTTCTTAGGGCATATTATCGGGGCGACGGTATTCGGGTTGTCTGACTAAGATTGAGGCGATCAAGACTTGGCGGACCAGCTACACCGGAGTGCGCGGCTTTGGGCCTTGCAGGTTATTATCGGAGGTTTGTAGATAAGTTTGCTTCTATTTCAGCCCCTTTGACTAAGTCGACTCGGAGCGGCTATGTTCGTCGACGGATACTTGTGAGAAAGTTTCGATTGCTAAAGGAGAAGTTGACGACCGCCCCAGTTCTTACTCTTCCAGAGGGTTTAGATGGATATGTGGTTTATTGTGACGCGTCAGGTGTCGGGCTTGGGTGCGTGCTGATGCAGCACGACAAGGTTATAGCTTATGCATCTCGACAGCTTAGGAAGCATGAGAAGAACTATCCCACACATGACTTGGAGTTGGCAGCTGTGATTCATGCCTTGAAGATCTGGAGACATTATTTATATGGAGTTCATGTGGACATTTACACAGACCACAAGAGTCTCCAGTATATCTTCAGCCAGAGGGAGCTGAACTTGCGACAGAGATGGTGGTTGGAGCTACTTAAGGATTACGATGTTGATATTCTATACCACCAAGCGAAGACCAATGTAGTTGCAGATGCCCAGTCGCGGTCGATGGGTAGTCCATGCGATGTTCGGCCAGAGAAGAGGATATGGTCCGAGAGTTACATCATTAGCGAGCCTTGGGGTTCGTTTGGTTGATTCGATAGTGATGAAGTTCGGGTTCGAGAGGTTGCGAGTCTTCCATCGTCGAGGAGGTGAAGAGGCGGCGATATGAGGATCCGATGTAGTGCGATGCAGAGACGCAGCTCTCCGAAGGAGAAGAGTTTATTTGAGGTAGCGCTGGTGGGGTGCTAAAATTTGAGGGCGGTTGTGTGTTCCGATGTAGCGAGGACTTGTCGGCGGTGCAGGGGAGGCATAGTGCTCGTTATTCTATTCATCCGGGGTCGACTAAGATGTATCATGACCTCAGATGCGTGTATTGGTGTATGGCCTGAAGAGGGACGTTGCGGAGTTCGTGGCGATGCGGAATTGTCGGCGAGTTAAAGTTGAGCACGAAGCACGGTGGCATTGCAAGCTATCGATATTCCGACTTGGAAGTGGGAGGTGGTAAATATGGATTTTATTACAGGATTACCTTCCACTCAGAGGAAGCACGACTCCATTTGGGTTATCGTCGACAGGCTGACGAAATCAGCCCATTTTCTTCCAGTCAGGACGACTTTTTCAGCCGAGGATTACGCGAGACTGTATATCAGGGAGATTGTGAGACTGCATGGAGTGCCTGTATCGATTATTTCAGACAGAGGAGCCCAGTTTACGGCTAACTTCTGGAGGTCTTTCCAGAAGGAATTAGGGACACATGTGAGTCTCAGTACGACGTTTCATCCTCAGACCGACGGACAGGCCGAGCGCACTATCCGCACAACGAGGATATGCTGCGGGCTTGTGTTATTGATTTCAGGGGTAGTTGGGAGGATCATTTGTCTCTTGTGGAGTTTGCTTATAACAACAGCTATCATTCTAGTATTCAGATGGCGCCTTATGAGGCCTTATACGGGAGGAAGTGCAGGTCACCGCTAGGCTGGTTCGAGGTGGGAGAAGTTCAGTTAGTCGGGCCAAACTTAGTTCAGCAGGCAGTGGATAAGGTGAAGCTTATCCAGGAGCGGTTGTTGGCAGCTCAGACTCGGCAGAAGTCGTATGCAGATCATCGGCGTCGACACTTGGAATTTGAGATAGATGATTGGGTTTTTCTAAAGGTATCGCTCATGAAGGGCGTGATGAGGTTTGGTAAGAAAGGGAAACTTAGCCCAAGGTACATTGGGCCTTATCAGATTGTCCGTAGGGTAGGCAGGGTTGCCTATGAGTTAGATCTTCTGTCCGATCTGGAGGCGGTGCATCCAGTTTTTCATGTGTCTATGTTGCGGAAATGTATTAGAGATCCATCTAGAGTGCACCCGATTCATGATGTCCAGGTGACAGAGGAGTTATCGTATGAGGAGAGTCCCATAGCGATACTCTATCGTCAGGTTAGGCGACTTCGGACGAAAGATGTGGCTTCCGTCAAGGTCCTATGGCGGAACGAGAACAGGGAGGAAATGACGTGGGAAGCAGAGGATGACATGATGAAGAAGTACCCTCACCTATTTCCTATACCTCCAGGTAACCCACTTCCCTGCTTGTTAGTTTTGATTTAGCATTTACGCTTCAGTATGTTGTGGCTCATGGAGCTTCTTTATTTGCAAAAGAATAGTTAAGAGGGTCTATGTCGATGTTGTGATTTGAGTAAGCCTAGAAGGAACATTCGGGACGAATGTTTCTAAGGGGGAGAATGTTATACCCCGTAGTTCTGACCCTACGTATGAGAGCGTACGAAAGCATGTAAGACTTAAAATTTTCTAAGGATAGGTTGACGGATTGTTCCGGACGGGTTTTAGTCAACTTTGAGGCAGGTTATGACCCGGTACATTGAGAGTTCCTAAGTGTTTCAAAGGCCTAGGCGTAGTTCGTGGAGTCTAGATTCCAACGCAACCAACCATTAAATCGATAGGGCGTCGGAGTAGAAAGTTATAGAGTTACAAGTTCGGTCGTGATCGGACAGAAATGTGTTTGGACAAAGCGCGAGGCGGCGCGGATGCGAGGCAGCGGCGCGAAATCTTGAAGGGTCGCTGAAGTTGCAGCGCCGCGCCAAGCAGCGAGCGGCCGCTGAAGTTCGAAGAGGCTGCGGAGGTTTCAGCCATGGGATTTTAGGCGGAAAAACTTAGGAAAGTCGATTTCTCTTTTAAAAGGCCATGGGAGGGTGACAAGTGTCCCCATCTGATTTTTCTTGCATGCCTTATATTGACCAAGTCTTGAAGACTTGGTCATCTTTCAAACCTCTCCCTCTCTCTAAATTAGCTCCTCCTTCTCTCTACATTTCCAAAAAAAATTCAAAGCCTAAGAAAAATCTGAAAAGTTAAGAACAAGAAGGAAGTTTGTGGCTAGCTTGTTGGTGTTGTTGTGGTGGTATTCTTGGCAAGAAAGCTAGCAAAACATTTGGGATAAATTTGGCTAAAGCTCTAAGGTAATGATTCTTCCTTTGTAATTTGTTTTTAGTGTTGCATGTTAAAAAGAAAGAACTTGTGGTAGTGAATAATGCACTTAGAGTCCTTGCTTGTAAGAAATGTGGTTTGGATATGAAGGATTGGTTAAGAAGAGATTATGAGCATGTTGTAGCCTAAAAACTACCTTAGAATTGTTAAGTGAATTGTTGTACCTAATGGGGCAGAATTTTACACACTCAAGTTTGGAGGTGTAATCCCCTTTAAAATGTTGGATTGTTGAGTCTTAAATGTGGTGTTTGGATGATAAATTCGGCCTTGATAAAGGTGGCAAAGTGAGTAGAAACAAAGGAAATGTTGCCCAATTTTCCTTAGAATTTAGTGACTTTGAACTTGAATTGTTCTACTTTGAGATTAGAGGTTAACAAACGTATCATGATTATTATAGGTTGAAATATTACTTGCGGTAGTTGAGCTTAGCAAGTGGATTGACCAAAGAGGTATGTGAAGCTTTCCTATCTCTTGAGCATGAATAGATGAAACTATGTAGTACGGTAGACGTACAAGATTTGGTATTCTTACTTGTTTTAAGTATATAATGACTTGTTTCGTTTTAAGAATGTATAAGTCCCTTGGTTAGGGGAAAAGTATGATTTTACTAAAGTGTAGAGTTAATATAACAACTTTATGGGAAGTTGGTTTATTAGCTTCATAAAAGGTTAATGAGAAGAGATTTACTCTAAGTAAGATAAGTATATGAAGAGGCAAATTGATTTTAAGGCATCAATTGCCCAAAGGTTTTTACGTATAAAGAAGAGTCACTTTTAAAAGAGTTGAAGTATGTAGTACTTGGGCTAAATTCCCGGTTTTCTTTTATTAAAGATAGGATTAAGTGCCTTAAGTAAACTAAAATGAGAGGGTATATGAACAAGACTAATAAGAAGTTATAAGTTTTCTTAACTTATTTATGATTATGATATGATGACAGTTTGAGCTAGGGTAAGAGTATATCTGAGGGAAAAGCCCCAAGATCGTTATACCACCTTCTCCAGGGTAAGAGTATGTCGAGGCAAGCCCCAAGATCGTCATACCACCTTCTTGGTGTAAGAGTATATCGAGGCAAGCCCCAAGATCGTTATACCATCCGGTGTAGAGTATATCCGAGGGTAAGTCCCAGATCGTTATACAATCCGCCTGGGTAAGAGTATATCGAGGGTAAGTCCCCAAGATCGTTATACCAATTCGTGGATTTGCTACCCATGATGCGAGGAATACCTCATGCGAGTCCTTATGGGCTTATGCGGGTGAAATAGTCCCGTGCGGTAGTCTGACTATGCGAGAATACCTCATGCGGGTCCCCGGGACATATGCGGGTGAAATAGTCCCGTGAGTAGGGTGCTTATTGATACTACTGCAGGCGAGTACCTGTTTTGATCCTAAGGCCCCTATTTTATACTGATATTATATATATGTACTTGTCCTCTCATTGTTAGTAAGACACGATAAAAGGTATTTTGATTGTCTTTCTTGACTCGGCTTACTTTTAGACTTATCATATCATTATTACAGTATTTTCCAGCTTTACATACTTGGTACATATGTGTCGACCCTTCCTTGGCTGCGTTCAATCTGCGGTAAGGGTAAGCGATTGAGGATCCTCGTTCTTAGGATCACTATTCCTGTCGAAGCTCCATTCCTCGGAAGCTTGTTTATTGAATACGGATATTCCACGATCTTATAGGTATTTTGTACATTCAGGGTATGGCGGGGCCTGTCGCCACGATTATTATCTTTAAGTGCGTGGTCACCTATGTGTTTTGGGCTATAAGAACCAGTTGTACTACTATACTTTTGTTTAAGAATGTTTTATGGAAGGCAGCCTTATCGGCTGGCCAGTGATGTCTACCTTTTTATAAGTTATGTGTTATGTATGTTCCGATGCTATTCTCTGACATATACCTGACAGGGTACCCCGGTAAGGTACCAGTCGCGGCCCCGGGGTCGGGTCGTGACATTTTGCCTCAAAAGTTACCCACTAACCGTTTGTTTAAGTCTTAGCATGCAGGAGCATGAGCACATCGTGGATTTTCTCTTACAGCGAATCGGAGCAATTTGTTGGGGGGGGGGGAGGGGGCAACCTTCCCAACAAATGGCAGAAGCGGCCTCAAGCGTCGGTCCACTCATTCCACATCACCATAAACCCAGCATCATAAGTAGATAGCGGTACACCCCAGGTTCAAGCCAGTTTTTTTTATTTTTTTATTTTTAGCACCACAGCCCAGTGTCGTCATAACTCGACACTGAGACAAAATTTGAGTCCGCGTTAACCCACCCTGGTGTTTTGACCATGCTAGCCCAGTGTCGTCATAACTCGACACTGGGACAAATTTTGAATCCGCGTCAGCCCGCCTTGGTGTTTGACCATGGTAGCCCAGTGTCGTCATAACTCGACTCTGCGACAAATTTTGAATTTTGCTTCAGCTTTGTCTTAGTTGCCCAACATGTTTAATTCTGATGATCGAGACAAAATTGGCTATAAGTCAACGTCTTTGTCCGAAGACTCTTCCATCATCTCCACACAAAGAGGCACAAGTTGTTAACACTCAATTTTGACCCTCTCGTCCAATTTTTAACTATAAAATTACACTAATTTTTTTTAAAAATATTTTTTTATAATTTTTATAATAAAATGCAACAATAATACATTAATGCAGGCACAAATAAGCAATTTAATAATGGCACCGCGTCTTACGCACTTAGAGTCTCGCGCCCGCATTTATTAATTTTAAGTCCTATGCTATTTCCATTAAGTCTTAATAATTATAAAATAAATAAATAATTTAGCAATGATGCCGTGTCAAATAGCATAGTCGCATACGCAAAGCAATTCTATAATTTTGTAATAATTTAAACCCAAGCTAAAATTAATAAAGCACCTAAAGTCTTGTTAAGATAATTTAATTTTAACTTAAAAAATGATAAATACGCATAATAAATAAGTTTTAATAACGGCATCGCATTATAAAATATTAAGCACTAATTAAATAGCACGCCCGCATTTATTATTGCAATAATAAAAATCCAAGCTAAAACTAATAAAACACCTAGGGTTGCATTTGTTAATTTGATTTACCACTAATAATACACTACCCTAATTAAAACACAACATTTAAAACACACCTAAAATTAATACCTAAATAAACTCACCCAGCCCACTCCCTACCTAAACAAACTCGACCCATTACTGACATGGCCCACACGCCCATGACCCGCAGCTCTCCTTAAGCCCTTTTATCTCACCCCACAGCCCTTATGTCGCCCCATCTCCCTCTCCCTAAAAAAAATGAAAACCCTAACATCTCATTCATCCCTAGCCGACACCCCACTGTTTTCGCCGGATTTCCAGACGGAAAATCCGGCAATCCTTCATCTCCCTCATCCCGTCAATCCCGGCGAATCTACACTCCGCCATCTCATGCACATAACTAAATTGAATCCTCTCCTCATAACCGAATCGTCTCTCCAAGAACCACGAAAACCATATCAAATCTTACCATTTAAAATCACCAGCATCAAGCACAAATCTCGTCAAAAATCACACAAAATCAGTACCCAAATCGCACAAAAATCAGTCTAAAATGACACCAATAACTTACCAACATTAGAACCCAAATGATGGCCATATAAAGGAACTCAGTTTAAACATGCAAGAGAGGACTGGATGGGAAGGAAGCAGAGGGTTTTACACATAGGAACCCCCCCTCGAGATCGAGAAAGCATAGGAAAAAAAACCTTAGAATAAATAGGCATCGATTTCTACATCAAGAACACCTAGAAACCCCCTAGTTTCGCACATCTTAGTCCCCGATAACACAAAAATAGAACTCCATAAACAGCTTCGTTGTCACTTTCAAATCGCATAGCAAAAAACCTCCGAGCGGATCGACGACTTGATACGCTGCCTCGGTTCGCTGCCCGGAGAAGGTAAACTCAATTTCCTCTCGGTATTGTTTCATTGAAATTTTCTGGTCCTATGCGTTAATCGATTAATATTTAAGTTCGTTATGTTGTTGTGAATTGGTTGCTAATTAATATGTGTGCCTGCCCTTATTCGATCTGATAAATACATGTTTAACGTGGTTTGTGCGCATCTTCCTATGTATGTGTATCTGTATATCATTTGCTAGCCTACTGATATGATCTGAAATTGTTGGTAATACTTGTTTTCAACTACATAGATCTTTTCACATGTCCTGTTTGTTCGGCAGTAGTATATCCAGAATTTGGGCATGATGTCTTGGCCCAAATAGTTCCCCCCGTATATCTAAAATGCCATCTTTAACTGATTACATGTCCATCCCTATGTCTACCTGTCTACTAAACTGATTATATGCTTCCCATATCTTCTTAAGTGTTAAAACACATCCATAATAATGTGTAATACCTCTTAAGATATATTTTGTGTCATGCTTATCTGTTTAGTGGTCCAAATGGTGTCTACAATAACATCTTGCATTTAATGAACCAACTTAGGTCATATTAAGCCATGGTTCCCTGTTGTGTATAATTATGTCTTCATATATCGATATGCATAGGTTATGATTGGGCATTAAAACTGTCAAAGGGTTCAGTTGAATTGATTTGAAAAGTCTTGGTATGTACAGAATGTCTATGCCCTCTGATAAGTTGCATACATATGTCTAAATTGTCTATTACAAGCATGTGTTCATTGTGTCTTGGTTTCTAAATTGTCCATGTCAAGCATTTTATTACCAGTTGTTTAAGTATACATGTTAGATGTAGTCTTGAATACTTGCATTTGTAAACCTGCGTCTAAGTTGGCCCATCATATGTTTGGTGAGCTTTCTTCTAGTTTTGTTATATCTCTAGTCTTGGGTCTGTTCTATTCTCTTCCATGTGCTTTTGGAAACATCAAGCCTAGTTCATGATTAATTATTGTTTTGATTGTTGTTTGGGCCAACATATTTTCACGCTTGTAAACCACTGTTTTGGGCTCGTTTTTCTTTCAAATTGCTGAAATGAAATGATTCAAATGTGCAAAGGAGTATGTATTTGAGTCAAGTCTATTTTATTTAATTCTCGTTATTGGCTGCCTATTGCTCCTTACTGTTTAGTTACGGTACACAGTTTAAGTGTAAGTTATATATTGAATTTTATGCTAAATGCTTATTTATTAGTTAGTAAATTTTGGACGTGTTTAATTATATCTAATATTATTTGGGTGGATGCTAATCCTTATCATTGTTTTCTTACTTTCACATGTAATGCAATGCCTTGTGGAGTAAAAGGAAGAGTCTCAATACGAGACTCGTCGCAATTCACGAAGACCCGCATTCATGTGCTTCACCCTCTCACAGGAGACTGGACAGTGGCAGTAGGTCCCATCACCTCACAGCGCCGCGGCTCACCCTCACAGCGCCGCGGCTCACCCTTACAGCGCCACGACGCCTCAGTATCAGTCGGTGCAAGCACCGCGGTCCAACGTCTTTCCAGGTCAGAATCCATGTTTCAAACCAGCCTATGGCCAGCACCAACAGTCCAGTATACTTGGGCCTCGCCCCTATCAGGCCACTCAGACCTACATTGAAGCAGCGATGCACACACTTGGAATGACTCAGCCAAACCCTAATTGGTACATGGACACCGGCGCCACTACCCACATGACATCCGACCAAGGTACTCTCTCGTCTTATTCCAATTTGAGCACTAATTATGGTATAACTGTTGGTAATGGCAATTCTGTTCCAATTAAGGGTTATGGTCATAAAACTTTGTCCCCTCCTCATCCACCACTTGTCCTGAAAACATACCCTTCATGCCCCAAAATTGATTAAAATTTGGTGTCTGTCCGTAAATTCACCACTGATAATTGGATTTCTATTAATTTTGATCCATTTGGGTTTTTTGTGAAGAATTTAAAGACGGGGAGTCATCTCATGAGGTGTGATAGTGGGGGAGGATCTTTATCCAATCACATCAAGTCTCAGCATCTCGTGTCAAGCTATGCCATCCACTTTCGCAACTCTTGCTCCTTCTTTGTGGCATGCTCGTCTAGGTCATCCAGGGTCGTCTATTTTATCTTCTTTAGATAGACATAAGTTTATTTCTTGTAATGGTACGCTGATGCGCGACTTACACACACGCTAAACGCAAGTGCACGTATCGTGACAAGTAATATAGTCTAGAAGACCGAGTTATCGTCCTCAGGGATTAGTGTCCAATTACCAACCTCTATTTTGTAGTATCTATTTGGTAACCGATAATTTGATGAATTGTTTATATCTATGATTATAGATGCTAACTAATTTACTTTACTTTACTTCAGGTATGGTGTAAATAGGGCTTCCAAATCTCCTCAACTATCCGCTCGCTTTACTCGTTAATGCAAATAATTAAGGTTCTTCTTCTATTTTGAGATAGTTGGTTAACTAAGCCGTTTTATACTCCTGTTAAGGTAATATAAACACTCAACCCCAATGTAGAACCCTTCTATCTTTCGATGACAAGATTGACTACAAATGAGGATTAAGAGCAATAACCTATTAAGCTACACAAGTATCGGGGTACTTTCGTCCACGATTTAAACCTATGTTTATTCAACAATATCATATTCACAATCTCCCCTTTCGGCTTTCGATTAGAAATCATATAAGTTATGATAATTAGTGATCAATTAATTACCAAGCAATCAAAACAATTATTGAATAAATCTCAACAATAATAAGAAGAAACCAAAACATGCATTAATTCATAAGAACGAGGTTCAAGTGATTCGACATGGAAAGCCCTAAATTAAGTTAGTTCCTAGCCATAGACATGCCAAGAACTAAAATAATATCCAACATATACTAAAAAGAAATAAAGTAAAGAACAAGAAATTACTCAAAAATAAGTCTCCAATCTTGATCTCAAGTTGTGATGAATGGTAAGGTGTGTTCTCCTCTCAAATCTGACCTAAAAGGTCCTTTTATATCCCCAAAAACGTGCAAAACCTTTTTCCTCTTTGGCTTTGGCCCAATCCTATTCGGATTTGTCAAATTTCCCGCGTCGGCGCCACGGCCAGAATCGGCAGCGCGAAAAACTTCGCGTTGTTCCGCTTTGGGCGCCGTGGTTTCATCGCTGCTAATCGGTCTCAGCCGCGCGCCTGCTTTCACCCGGGTTCCACTTTTTCGACTTTTAAGCTCTGGAACCTCTGTTTCTGCCCTCTTTCCGCTCCTTCTCACCAATGTGCCACTTTAAACCACTGTGACTCAAAAGAAAGAAAAAAAATCTATCATAACACGACACATATTTGTACAAAAATGGGCAAAATACTAACTAAAAATGACTCAAAAGATGTATATAAAATACACCGATCATACGCGTAGTACTTCACTTTGTCAATCCTGTGCTTTGGGAAAAATTATTAAGTTACCATTTGTAGCGTCAAATTCTAATACTTCAATGTCATTTGATATTATTCATAGTGATTTGTGGACATTTCCGGTTCTCAGTTCTATGGGTCATCATTATTATGTTTTATTATTAGATGAATATTCTAAATATTTATGGACGTTTCCAAATGCGAAAAAATCTCAAGTTTTTTCCATTTTCATAAAATTTAGAGCTTTCATAAGAACACAATTCGAACGGGAAATAAAAAACATTCAATGAGATAATGACAAAGAGTATGACAATGGGGATTTAGGGATTTTTGTGCTAAAAATGGGATAAATTTTTATTTTTCTTGTCCTCATACGTCTTCACAAAATGGGAAAGCTCAGCGAAAAATTCGTACCATTAATAATATTGTCCGCACTTTATTGGTTCATTCTTCCGTTCCTCTATTATTTTGGCATCATGCGCTACAAATGGCTACCAATCTACTGAATATTCTTCCTTCCAAAGGTTTGACATATTCATCCCCTCTCAAAGTCTTACACAATAAGTCTCCGTCATATTCTCATCTTAGGGTCTTCGGATGCTTATGTTATCCACTGTTTCCATCCACTACTATCAACAAACTTCAGACACGTTTTACTCCTTGTGTGTTTTTGGATTTTCCGTCAAATCACCGTGGTTATAAATGTTTTGATTTGTCCTCTAAACGAATCATCATTAGTCGCCACTCGCAGTCAATGGGGTATTTTTAACACACCCCCGCAGTCATAGCGGGCGGTCTTCGTACGCTGAGACTGTCTCTAAAATCTTCAAAAAGGACTAAGGGAAGACCCTTTGTAAATATGTCTGCAATTTGATATCTTGAAGGAACATGACATATGCATACTTGTCCTTTTGCTACCTTTTCTCGAACAAAGTGAATATTCATCTCTATGTGTTTAGTACGATGATGCTGAACTGGATTACCAGAAAGGTAGATGACACTTATATTATCACAATACACCAATGTAGCCTTCTCAATAGGACAATGAAACTATAACAGTAGATTTCGTAACCAACATGATTCGGAGACCACATTAGCTACTCCTCGATACTCGGCCTCTGCACTTGAACGTGAAAGCGTAGATTGACGCTTGGCAGACCATGAGACCAAGTTATTACCTAAAAACATGCAATAGCTAGACATAGATCGTCTGGTGTCAGGACAAATACCCCAATCAGCATCTGTGTAAGAGACCAATGTAGACGTCGACGAAGGATACAAATGCAAACCATACTCAAGTGTTCCCTGAATGTACCTAAGAATGCGTTTGAGTGCATTCATATGTTCAACTCTGGGATCATGCACAAACAAACACACCTGCTGTACGGCATATGTAATGTCAGGTCGCGTGAACGTCAGTTACTGAAGGACGCCTGCAAGACTACGATAGTTGGTCGGATCCTCATACGGAGAGTCAGCTGCAGCACCCAACTTGGGTTTAGTATCAACTGGAGTAGAAGTGGACTTACAGGATGACATCCCAGCCCTCTCATTGATCTCTGCTGCATACTTTCTCTGTGATAAGAACAATCCACCTGCATGACGAGTTACATCAATTCCCAAAAAGTAACTCAAATGGCCCAAGTCCTTCATGGCAAACTCAGAACTGAGCATTGTCATAATAGACTTACGCTAAGTATCAGAATAGGCAGTCAAGATAATATCATCAACATATAACAGAATATAAGCCATGGAAGATCCTCGACGATATACGAATAATGAATTATCAGACCTGCTATGAGAAAAACCCATAGTCGAAATAAAATCAGCAAACCTCTTATACCAAGCTCGTGGAAACTGCTTAAGCCCATACAAAGACTTCTTCATTAGACAGACATGATTAGGATATCTAGTATCTCTAAATTCCAAAGGCTGATGCATATACACTATCTCTTGAAGATCACCATGGAGGAAAACATTCTTCACATTTAGCTGATGAATGGGCCATGATTTCGAAAGTGCCAAACTGAGCACAGTACTAATGGTAGCCGGCTTGACCACTGGACTAAATATCTCACCACAATCCACACCAACCTACTGAGTCTTACCATCACCTACAAGTCTAGCCTTATGCCTTGCAAATGAACCATCAGAATTTTTCTTATGAACAAAAATCTACATAGACCGAATAATATTAACACCAGATAGATGGGGTACCAACTCCCCCGTCTTATTATCAATAAGAGCATTATATTCCTCGGTCATGACAATTTTCCAATTAGGGTCATTTAAGACAGACACATGATTACGGGGTAAGGGGAATTTAAGAACAGTAGAATTCAAATTGAAATGTGTTTTTGAATTAAAAATATCTCGTTGACTACGAGTGACTGGACCAAGACTCTGGGCTGGATTGAGTGAATTTTGGAAAGTTTGTGACATGTCAGAACCACTGCAGGGCTCTCTGGATATTTGGCATCGTGGCGTCTCATGCGGGGTCGGCCGCCTGTGGAATTTTAGCGCCGTGGCGCCTCAATGGCGGGGCCAGGATCGTTTAACGATTCTTTGGCAAACCTGAAAAATGACGAAGAACATAGGGAGAGATAACATCATCCAAAAAATCATAAGAAGTAGCTACGGGTTTTTCTACTTTAGAAAAGGGAAATTGGGTTTCATCAAAGAGAACATGACGACTAATGATTATTAGTTTAGAGGACAAATCAAAACATTTATAACCACGGTGATTTGACGGAAAACCCAAGAATACACAAGGAGTAAAACATGCCTGAAGTTTTTTGATTGTAGTGGATGGAAACAGTGGATAACAAAAGCATCTGAAGACCCTAAGATGAGTGTAGGACGGAGTCTTGTTGTATAACACTTTGAGCGAAGAGGAATATGTCAAACCTTTAGAGGGAAGAATATTTAGGAGATCGGTAGCCATTTGTAGTGCATGATGCCAAAATAATGGAGGAACAGAAGAATGAACTAATAAAGTGCGAACAATATTATTAATGGTACAAATTTTTCGCTCAGCTTTCCCATTTTGTGAAGACGTATGAGAACAAGAAAAATGAAAATTTATCACATTTTTAACACAAAACTTCCTAAATTCCCCATTATCATACTCTTTGTCATTATCACATTGAATGTTTTTTATTTCCCGTTCGAATTGCGTTCTTATGGAGGCTCTAAATTTTATGAAGATGGAAAAAACTTGATATTTTTTCGCAATTGGAAACGTCCATAAATATTTAGTATAGTCATCTAAGAATAGAACATAATAACGATGACCCATAGAACTGAGAACCGGAGATGTCCATAAATCACCATGAATAATTTCAAATGACATAGAAGTATTAGAATTTGAAGCTACAAATGGTAATTTAATAATCTTTCCTAAAGCACAAGATTGACAAAGTGGAGTACTACGCGTACCCTTACAAGAAATATACTTATGTATATCTAAAGAAGATAAAATAGACGACCCTGGATGACCTAGACGAGCATGCCACAAGGAATGAGCAAGAGCTGCAAAGGTGGATGGCATAGCTTGACGCGAGATGTTGAGACTTGGTGTTATTGAATAGAGCCCCCCCCCCCCCCCACTGTTACACCTCATGAGATGACTCCCCGTTTTGAAATCCTTCATGGAAAATTCAAATGGATCAAAATTAATAGAAACCCAGTTATCAGTTGTGAATTTACGGACAGATACCAAATTTTAATTAATTTTGGGGGATGAATGGTATTTTCAGGACAAGTCGTGGATGAGGAGGGGACAAAGTTTTATGACCATAACTCTTAATTGGAATAGAATTACCATTACCAACAGTTATACCACGATTAGTGCTCAAATTGGAATAAGACGAGAGAGTACCTTGATCGGATGTCATGTGGGTAGTGGCGCCGGTGTCCATGTACCAATTAGGGTCCGGTTGAGTCAATCCAAGTGTGTCATCATCGCTTGATGTCGATGCGAGTGTGACCTGCGTGGTGGTCTGATGGGGTGAGGCCCAGTATCTGGATGCTGGACCGCCCGTCTGATGCAGCCTGCACTCGAGTCCGGATCGGGAGAGGCTGGCCCGCGGTGCGTGAACGGGCTGATATTGAGGCGCTACAGCGCTGGGACCCACTGCCACTGACCAGATGGCCCCTGTGGGTTCCAGGATTGTTGTTGTTGCTACTGACGGTTGCCCTCGTTGTTGCCGCCACGATTCTTGTCATTATTCTTTCGATTATGGCCTTTCTTACCACCCCCGTTGTTGTGATTTTGGGTCACGTTGGCTGGATTGAAAGAAGAAAAATTGGAAGCAGTCATCATACCGATAGGACTGGCCCCAATCGCCACTTTCTTAGCTAAATCCGGCTTCTTCCAAAGTAAGCATAGAACGAGCTTGATAAAATCCTGGCAGGGGGTTACTCTGACGAATAACTGAAGCATCACCGCTATAGGCCTCTGACAGGCCTGCAACCATCTGAAGAACTAGACGACTATTAGATATAGGAGAACCCACGTTGCTGAGTTGGTCTGCCAAGTCTTTGAGGCGTTTGCAATAAGAAGAAACGTTTTGAAAATTCACCATGGCCACCTGTGAAAATTCATGTTCAAGGATAACAATTCGAGAATGACTGTTATCTTGGAAGATATCTCACAATCGATCCCACGCTGTCATAGCTGTGGAGTTGGGTTTCATAATCGTCTGTAAAAGGTCCAAGGAAATAGTGGCATAAATCCACTGAAGAACCTTGGAATCAAGCATGTCCCATAATTCTGGGTCTGCTTCTTTAGTGAGCACAGTAGATGTAGACGCATTATCACCCTCCTTTGAAGGAGTAGGAGGGATAATGTGGTGAAGAACTTTATGTGCTTTAACATGAATCTTGAATAACTCCGCCCACGTCCCATATTGGACGTTTTCAAGATCAAGAACAATAGGGATGCCGCTCTTGATGTTAGAAACTGAGAGGGCAGGATTAAAATTGTTCTTATCAGCCATAGGGAATAGAACAACAAGATTCGGAGAAGGGGATTTGGGAGAGAAGATACTCGGTTTTGTTAAAAAGGAAGAACACAAAAATCGAGAATTTGAGGATCCAAAAATCTGAAAAAGAGAAGAAATTTTGAGGAGCGGAAGCGAGGTAAAGAAAACCTAGACAGTTGATACCATAAAAGAATGTAAGAAATAATCCATTGATTATTCTTATTAATGAAAGACATATATATATATATAAGTTACTTCTTCCAATTCTACCTAAGAATCTCTATTCTTAAGAATACTAATTTTATAATTATTGTAATATTACACTGCTAATTAAGATGCAAACTTAAGTCTAATATTCACCAAATCTATACATGAAAGGGAAGGGCCCCACGTTGGCCACTGTACACACAAATGGGCTCTGACCCATATACTTTAACAGTTTTAAACTATTTATTGAATATTTACAATCTAACAACTTGAAATGACCAAGAGATTGAAGTATTAATTGAGCTTAATAAATCGGAAAAAGATATACTCCATTAGCTAAATAAATGGTTGCCTATGCAAATTGTCCACTAAATATCTCATCAAAAGTAATAATTTTGATGTAATTTTTTGGCCTGTCTTTACCTTGCGTTCTTTTCTTATAATGCAAAAGTGAAACTTTGATTCATTTGTCACGTAGGTATGTCCTAGAGATAATTATTATTAGATACAAATGTATTTGAATATATTAGTATTATTAATAAGATTAATATATTTATGATATTTGCGATTATTGAATTATTATTTGATTGTTTGTAATTATTCATTAATGTGCATCCCTTGAACTTACGTTGTCATTAATAGAGTGAGATATTAATGATAGAGTGTAACTCTCAAAGTAGTCTCGACTAATGATCATCGAGAATGAGATATTGATGATATGTTATAAGTCGACATGTGGTCTGCATCACATTCTTGGAGAATGTAGTATGTCTCACTTACTACTAGTAAAAGTTACTAGTGATAGACACATGTATACTTTTGGAAAATATTGATATACCCTGCTGATAAACTATTTGTTATACATGTCTAGAGTGTTATCAACGTGTGGAGATAAATATCATTTGACTTGAGGTCAATACGCACCTTATTTACAGAGTAATATACTTTGATCTTGTCCTAAGCTTAAACTCCTTATAGGATAAGATACGGCTTGTGTTGAGTGCATTGCGATGCAAACTAATGTGGTAGTTGAGTCAAGAATAGGATTCATTCCTCGATTGGATATTCGATAGAACACTCAACTTCTCAGTAATATTAAGTCGATCAAGTCATTGGCCCATGCAAGATACATACTTAGAATATGGTCTAGTTGTCGACTAATATAGATGAGATAAAGTGATCAAGTCCTTTGAATAGACACATGACAAATCCTAAGCTTGACCGAGTGTGTCGCAAATGAAAGAATTCTATCATCTCACATAAGGTTATGTTTGCTGGATTCAAGTAAACGTACTTCACATATTGAGTTCGTCATACGACGCAGTCTAGGAGTTTCGTATGGACCTTAATTGGATTAGTGTCAATATGTGAATGCCTATATGGTCACACTATGTTGATTGTCTTTTTGGTCTAAGGGTGTATTGAGAAAGTATTAAATATTCGATTTAGAATCGAGATATTTAAATTGATAATAACTAAGGGATAATTTCTATTTGATGGAAATTATTTAATTAAATCAAAATTGAATTTTGGATTTAAATTAAACGTGCTGAATATATACGTGTTAAGGAGTCGCGACACCGACCCGGTTATGGGCTCAGTCCGACTGGCCCACTGCACCTCGGGATTTGGGTCAGGCTTGGGGCCCAACCCTAATCTTATATTTGACCTAATCCCTCTTATATAAGCAGCACTAACCCCATAAGTTTTATACACAAATTCAATATCATTTTCTAGACTTAGAGTTTAGAAAATAAATTTTCTCGAACCTCCGCCAAGATTTTCTGGCTTTCTTGACAGAGAAATACACCATAACAAAGGCTTGCAATCGAAGGGACAACCGCGTGTACACCTTTAGTAAAGACTCCAGATAATACTAACTGTAAGTTTTATGTTTAAGTTTTTACAGGCTCAATTGTCATGTAACTATACCAGAATGATTTGTTGCGGTAAGTGAGCAAAATAAAATTTTAATTTCTATTGCGCCTTACTAATGTGTTTTGAACCCAAAAAACCCTTCAGTGGTATCAGAGTCCAGACTGGTTCAATAGTTATATAACAATTGAATGACATAATAATACGGGTTACATTAAACGTAAAATTGTTTTTAAACTGAATTAAAACAAGGCTACTTGAAATCCTACATACCTTGACTGAATGTTAATATTTTGTAATCACCGTAAATTATCAACTACGCTAAATTGAGAAAGTCATTCCGTTCTAACTCGAACTAATCCTAGTGCAGAAATCGGTTCATTGCGAACATGGTGCACGACGAAAAATGGGTAAGAATGGATGATGGTCTATATGTGCATTATTGATATTGATGGACGATAATAAAGGACCCGTGATCTAATCCCTAAATAGGATTTAGGGTTTGGACGATTTTTAGAAAATCAACACAGATACGCTGACAGGACGTCAGTGTCGCGACGCATGCTAGGGTTTCGAGGAGGCGGCGCGGCGCCTGTCATGGTAACAGGCAGAGGCCGCGACTCCTGTCCAAAATCGTGATTAAATGCTTCGTTTTAAAATTTTAGACTTACTGGACCGTAGGCGTCGCAATCCCTTAGTGGTGTGCCGCGGCCCTAATTCACAAAACATAAGCCGAAAGGCCTCTGCCATGACAGTGTCGCGGATCCTTGGAGGACCGCAGCAACACTAATTCATTGCAGAAGCCAAAAGGCTTTTGCCTCACTGACGTGGGCCTAATGATGGACGTCGCGGTGCCACCTGTCTAGAAAGAAAAAAATTCAGTTTTCAGAATGTTTAACCATGATTATTATTTTGCAGTATATTATTTGATAAGTATATTATTTATGTGCTAAAGGATTGTCATTTAAAGTACTAGAATAGCGTTCACAATTAATTATTTGGGTAGGCGGCGCCCAATATATGTTAAACAACTTAATATCATGCTTGGGATGGCGGTACCCAATATGTGCTTAAACAGTTTTGCATGATGTTTAAGATGTTTTATTTGATAAAGCATGTTAGAGTTGATCTTAGTTAAAATCCTGAATTAAAAATGTTCCCCAAAATTTTAATACAAGTCTCATTTAAAATGAACGCGTCTTCCGTTATAATTGATTGTAGTGCAAAATCATTTTCAGTGAGATGAGTATTTATGCCACAACATTTGCTCTAAGTCTACGAGGAGTCAGACTCTTTCATAGATGCACGTTAAATATAAAAGTGGATGATAAACCTTCATGAATATTTACACCACAGTGTTTGCTCTATAAGGCAAAACTCACTTAGATACATAATTGCAGTCGCATAATGGGGTTACTTGTTAGGCTGTCTTAGCGCCACAGTGTCGGACAAGCCGAGGGATGCATATTGTTTGAATAGAACATTCGGTCAACCAAGAGTTGCAAATTATTTGTAATTGGTTTAGAGACCTACCAGGTTGTGTTATTGAAGTTATCAGCCACAACAAACGTGGAGATAACATGAACCTGGATCTTGGTTCATTATGACCATATTTGATATGAGTATGTATTCTTCCATGGGGTCATAGAGTATGTTAAAATAGTGGGAGCTAATTAAACTAAAGGTCATGTTAATTAGTTAACGAATGTGTTCAATAGAAATTATGTTAGAGTTTAATTTCAAGTCTATCTATTTCTTCAGTACAAAATGTCGAATCTATCACTCAAAATGTTGGTTGAAACAAAAAAGTTGACTGGAGAAAACTTCCCTGACTGGTTAAGAAATCTGTGTCTGGTGTTGAGATTGGAAATGATTGAGTATGTATTAGATAAAGTGTTTCCTACAGTCTCTGCTGAAGATTCTGCTGAGTATGCCATGTTTGACAAGACAGCCTATCAGAAATATCTAGACAATGCTACCTCAGCAGAATGCATAATGTTGTCCTCTATGACTGCAGAGTTACAGAGGCATCATGAAAACATGGACCCCAACGAGATGCTAGAACACTTGAAGAGTCTTTATGACTCACAGTATCAAAATAGAGTATGAACTGTTGAGGGACCTCTTCAAGTGTAAGCTGAACGAAGGGGGTCAGGTGTCGACACATGTTGTGAAGATGATTGGGTTAATAGAGAGGTTGACTTCGATTGGAACGAAGTTGCCCGTAAATGTTTCTGTCAACCTGGTCTTGAATTCAATTCCTGGTTCATTTGAGAACTTTATTGTAAACTTCAATATGAATGGAACCAAGACAAGTCTTTCAGAGCTTCATAACATGTTGGAGACTTTTGAATTATCTACCTCCAAAGGTAAAATTGTGCTCATGGTGGGCTCATCTAGAAATTTCAAACTCAAGGGTAAGAACATGCAGAAGAAGAAGGGTAAGACAATTGTTGCATCCACAGCTATGAAACCTAGAAGAGGTGTTCAGAAGAAATCAAAGGTAGTTGCGGATGTGTTCCTCAACTGTATGTACCTTAATTGGATTAGTGTCGATATGTGAAGGCCCATAGGGTCACACTATGTCGATTGTCTTTTCGGTCTAAGGATGTATTGAGAAAGTATTAAATATTCGATTTAGAATCGAGATATTTAAATTGATAATAACTATGAGATAATTTCTATTTGATGAAAATTATTTAATTAAATAAAAATTAAATTTTAGATTTAAAATTAAACGTGCTGAATATATACGGGGTAAGGAGTCGCGGGCATACCAGGCTGAGCCATGACGTCGACCCGGTAATGGGCCCAGTCAGACTGGCCCACTGCACCTCGTGATTTGGGTCAAGCTTGGAGCCCAACCCTAATCTGATATTTGACCTAATCCCCATTATATAAGCAGCACTAATCACATAAGTTTTATACATTAATTCAATATCATTTACTTGACTTAGAGTTTAGAATAAATTCTCTCTAACCTCTGTTAAGATTTTCTGGCTTTCTTGACAGAGGAATACACCATAGCAAAGGCTTGCAATCGAAGGGACAACCGCGTGTACACCCTTTAGTAAAGACTTCAGATAATACTAACTGTAAGCTTTATGTTTAAATCTTTACAAGTTCAATTGTCATATAACTATATCAGAATAATTTGTTGGGGGTAAGTAAGCAAAACAAAATTTTAATTTTCGTTGTACTTTACTTATGTGTTTTAAACTCAACAAAACCCTTCGGTCCTTAAAATGAATTATATAAAAATGCAATTCACCATCAATCGTATATTCACATAAATTTTCAGTTTCTGTAACTCAAGAGGCAATTAATGAGGGAACACTTGCCAAAGAATTCTGAGAAAGTCAACAAGACATATGGTTCATAATGAACTAATATAAAAACAAGACAAAGCATATGGTTCACTTTTTCCTGAAATATTAAAGCTAAAAAATTTCAGATTACATGGTTCTTGAAACTAAATTGAATCAGTCTCCGATACATTACAACAAATGAAGACATAAACAAGGCAATTCATCATATCCTTAGAAGAAACATTAATCTAAATCAAAATGAAATAAATAAAAATTAAGGACAACTTTACATAATGACTAAAAATGATTGTCATCTTCAAACTTTATTCTCACCTCTCTACTCTTCCTTTTTTAAGGGGAAAAATAGGTGGAAGTGCAGTGTTTTTCCCCTGTGTGCAAATAGGCACATTAACCAAAGGTCTTACTTTTATAGTTGCTGATCTAGACCTCTCCAACCTTTTCTTGATCTTAGTGTTCACATTCTTCTCTTTGCTTTCATCCGTTGGAGAAATTTCTGAATTCGAGCTCGTCGAAGAAGAAGAAGAAGAAGGTGATAAAGAGGAAGGCCTTTGTTTTTGTTTCTTCAGTCTCAATAACTCTTTCCATAAAACAGTACATGTTGGTGGCCTAGGAGATGGATCATCATCAATAAACCAATTCACTGGCCTACTTTCTTGATTACCATTTCCTTGTTTTTCATTCACTTGTTCCTCAGTATTTTCTGTTTTGAGGTTAATCTTGTTGAGCTTTTCAGCATGGTGGATTTGCCAATAGGGAAGTAACTTACCCTCGAAAATTAGATCGTCGGCTGTCGTCATGTTTCCGCTTGTAAAATTGCTGGATATGAACTCAAATTCTGCTGCATTGATATCTTTTTCGTGCTTTTTCTCTGCTTGGGAATTTGGACTGATGGTTATGCAGTTTTTCTCATCGAGAAAGTCCGCTGAGAAGGAAATCCGCGGACCCGAATTTGGGTCAACAGATCTAGATGGAGTTTCTAAGGACACCATTTTGGGAGCAAAAGGCGAAATCCCTCGTCCACAGAGCCCCCACCCCTCGGACCCGACAGAAATTAGTGGAGAAAGATAAATTATGGTACTCAGCGGCTCATTAAGTGGGAGTCTAACGACACCATTTTGGTTGTATCAGTAAAAGAGAAAGAGAAAATGGAGTTGGCTAGAGGTAAGAACTAGAATAGTTCTACTTTATAAGGGGAGGAAACTGGGAAGTGGTGAGGGGGCCTATATATTTGTATAAGAAAATCATTAAATACGTTCTGACGCTTAATGTTACTGTTTTAAACTTAAGAACTCATGAAGTTTAAAATTCTTGCTATGCATCAGGAATGGTGTAGTGTATTATTGAATTTTTGGACTATTTTTAAGGGTACTTTGGTATATGGTAGTAGTATATATTTAGACGGTGAGAATATATATTAAAACTAAGTGGTCTGGCGAAGCAGAAACAAAAGAGCTATTGCTGTCTTTTAAAAATATGGGAACTGCACATGCATGGACAACACTAAAGAGAGCTTTACCAACAGTAACATGGAATCTTATTATTGTCTTTAAAGGTTTCAATTATAATAACCATACAAGACAATAAGGTGATTCCAGCTTCTGCTCCAACTTAATTGTACGTTGTGTTCAGCAGATTTTGGCAATTCTTGAACATTTTTTTTCCTTACAACCCTTTCTCATCTATCAGTCTAGGCTGTCCAACTAACTTACCATTAGAAATTTGTTAATAATTTTAATCATATAATGGTGTGGATTAGGAAGTCAATGAATTAGATGAAAATTATGAGAAGATCAGGATTTAAATCCAATAGAGACAAAGTAATATAGTGGCAAACACAAAATTAATGGTGTGAGTTAGAAAAAAAATAAGCTTTAGATGAAAGAGTTATTTGCATAATATCAATAGATAGTCGAGGTCTGCATAAGTAATTATTGGCTGAGACACCACATCACTAATATTAGTTTTTGGAAAAATAGAGTAGTTACTAATAAAATAGTATCAATTTAGTGAGAAAAGCATATGCTTTAGAAGTTTTGACCCTACATAACTTAGCAGAGCTCATAATGGCATTGGAGAAGTACTAGGCATGTGGGCACATGAGACTAATTTCCAAACCATGTCATCGTTCACTTCCCAACAAAATTAAACAGAACATGCAGATCTTGGCTCTTCCCGAATTTCCCTTTAAAAGGGCTTCGTAAAAATAAGATGGTTTCTGGTGTAATTTTTCCTCACCTGGGAAGGGATAATTATTATTTTTTTTTAAAAAGTTTACTTGTATTCGATATTTACTTGATACAATTAATGCACGACATATTTTAGACGATTTTTTTAAAGTATTATTTAATTATGATTAAATACTCTTTCTATTTTAATTTATGTGACAAAATTTTCTTTTTAATCTATTTTAGAAAGGCTATCACATCTCTATACTTAAAAAAAATCTAATTTTAAAGTTCACATTTTACCTTTAATGAAATCACAAATGTCTAAGGTTATTTAGATGTTGACACCCAATTTTGACCCTCCCGTCCAGCCATTAACCATAAAATTACACTAATTTTGTAAAATAATTTTTTAGGATTTTTATAATAAAATACAACAATAAAACATAAATACAGGCATAAATAATTAATTTAATAATGACATCCCGTCTTACGTAGAGTTTTAAGCACTTAGAGTCGCGCGCCCGCATTAATTAACTTTAAGCTTTGTCGTAATTCTTAAATAATTAATAAATGCATAAAATAAATAATTTAGCGATAACGTCGTGTCAGGTAGCATAGCCGCATTAATTAGTAATCATTTAAAATCAATTTTTTAAATCTAAATACATGCATTTAATAGCGTCGCATTTATAAAAGCTTTAAACAATTCTTAAAAATCATATTTGCATTTAGCATTTAAATAATTCAATCTAAGCTCATTTTAATTTTAATTTAACTTCGCAATAATGCATAACAATAAGATTTTAAATAATAGCGTCGCATTCTAAAGTATTGAGCACGCCCGCATTTATTTATTATAATTAGATTAATGAAGCACCTAATTATTTTAATCACATTTGTTAATTTAAGATATCACTAATTAATTAATACACTTGCCTAGAATTAATTAGCTAATTAATTAACTCCTAGAATTTAGCCTAATTAAAACTACCTAACTAATACCATTTTCTACTGACCCGTTTCCACCACTGCCAACACGCGACATGAAAGCCCAATCATGACTCAACACCCCTTTTACTTACCCGACTCGCCACTTCCATCGTCCTCAACAAAAAAACAAAAACGCTAAGAACCCTAATAAACCTAAGCTTCCAATCGCGACGCGCCAGCGCCGTCGTAGTGATTCGCTGAGAATCGGCGACTTTCCCTTTCCTTACCCACGCACCTAGCCAAGACTTACCATATAAACCCGTTCGAGTCAAACCAAATCGAAATATCTTACGAAATATCATCACCAAAACAAGCCCAGAATAAGCCTTTGAGGGTTGACCTAACTTGGAAACCAAATGGGCGCTCTAAGAAGCACATGCAATATGCATTATGAGAGGGCCAAGCCACAGTTAGCACACCCATGCGATCGAAGCAGGCGTCGAATTGAGCCTGAGCCAGAGTTCGAGGAACCCATAACATCGATCGGCGTCCCTTAGCGTGATCGATAACTCGGAGGATAGCGAATATCGGAATTAGGGCTCGGCACTAGACCACTAGCATCGCCATAAAAGGTAGTTCGAATCCCCTTAGTTTAGTTCCATAAAAACCAAAAACAAACCTCGCTCTTTCATTCGCGTCGCAAACCGAACCCGCCGAGTCGGCGACGATAAGTCGTCATCAGTCTGAGGAGAAGGTAAACTCACTCTTTTAGAATTCTTGCTGTTTAATATGTATTGTGTAGTGCGTAATTTGACATTGTTTGTTTACTGTTTGTTTACTATTATTATTCATCATGTTCGACTGTTAGTCGATTTTAATATGTCTAAGTGAGTGTTGAGTTGTTAAAGTGTTTATCAGATTGGTAAATTATGTGTTAGTTCTGTTCATATGCAAGCCATTTAGTTAACTTAATGCTCAATACAAGGTAATGCCTAATCCTGTTAATTTCTTGCCTTTAATATATTGAAAAAATACATATGTAATTCTGTGTTCAGATTAGCATGTTTGTTGTTTTCTGTACTGTTGGAGTTCCTTTGGGCAAATATGAGTCCTAACTTCTGGTGTACTCTATTAGGTTCTTTAGCAGTTTCAGGTTATTAGATGTCTCTTAGTTTAATAAAAAGAGATATATATGACTTTGATCCAAAATGTGGGAAAAATCACGAATGTCCGTGGTTAGGGTAGGTTTAATGGCTTGTCAATCTAAGAAGTGTGTTTACTTGGTTTAAGTACTACACATATGTGTCTACACGATTAGCTCAATATGTTTCCAGTTGGCATTTCACATCTGTTGGGATTTGTTTTAGTCTGTTTGGGCACAGTTTGGCTCACGTAATGAGATGATCGTGTTACAGATCATTGATAATGTTGGTATGATTTGGAGATAGTATGTGAGAACTTGATCGTTAGTTTTAGTTTAATTCGATATTAAAATCTGTTTTGTTTAAGGATAGTGTTCTAGCGTATATGATATGAAATTGTCTCTTGCACATCCAAATGTCATCTGGATTGTACATTCAGTATGTCTTGTATCGTCCATGGTTGTGTAAATCGATATGAATATGTAGGTGTCATCTAGATGATGCATCTTATCATATTTACAATTATGTCCGCTTTAGGTAGCCTAAATATCCTTCATCATGTCTAAAATGATATATTTGAGAGATTCTTTGGGATTATTCATGTGTAGCTAAATCATTGCATCCTTGTCTTGCCTATCCGAATACATATCTAAGTCTATTGCTGCATATTTCAAGCATATGTGTAATATAATCCGCATTAGTCACATCGCTCGAATGCTAAACATGCCTAGAAGAATAAGAGGAAATACCCTGTGACCTTTAAGCGACCTATCAAAAATGTACTAGATTTGATCCCTCTGTTATTACATTTGAAGGAGTAGGTTGATAGTTTAAGAATAATTCTGATTAGCTAGTGGTCCTGCATGTGACTACACCCGCTAACTTTAACTTAAATGTCACGTATATATGACTATTCGGTGCATTTTTGCTTGTTTGTGTGTAAAATGTTCCCTTGATAATACGCAACTCCCTCTTCTTGAGCTATTATGTTTGTTGTTTGCCCGAGAAGGTCCGAACTCATATGAGTCATTCATTCGAATTGCCTTGTGCTTTCGGTTAAATCACTCATTTTTATTTATATTCGACGTATGTTAACATATACTCCTTTTCTCCTAAAATAGCGAGTATGTAAAATATTAGTATCCAATCTTTACCCTAAGCCAACATGTTTGTCACTTCATCCTTTTATCTGACAAAGAAAAATGAATGAATTGGTGTTCTCATTCCTATCGTGTGTGAGGGTTAAAATAGGCAATTACCTCATTCTTGATAAGCGGTACTGTTTCGTTTGGTCTATAAGTGATTGATTGGGCCTCCTACATGTTGATTTGTCCTTACTTTAAATCTGGAAATTGCATGTTTTGGGGCCATTTCGTATTCTTGCTTGTTTGCACCTGTGGCCCGATGGCGCCACAGGCGATTTTCGTAGTCCGAATCGATTTGTCCTTACTTTAAATCTGGAAATAGCATGTTTTGGGCCATTTTCGCATTTCGCTTAGCTTCGCACTCGGGGCCCATGATCGCCACTGGGCGATTTTCCTCGAGTCGGAATCATCGTGACACGTTAGCGACTAAGATATGTGCTCGTCCTAATGTTTTTGTATCAATTATTATTTGGGCTCGTACTAATCCTTATCTTCTTTTATTTTTACATGCGCATCGGAGCAAAATAAAGAGTCTCACGGCGAGACTCATCGCAAGCCATCTCAAATGGTAACGCGTCCGCTCGCATTCCCGCTTGAAACTCCTAGAAAAACAAATAAGCAGTCATCCGCTCCAATCCACTTCACTCTTAACTTTCTTGTCTCATTTTATGCCTTTATCTGTTTATTGTAATTTTATTATCTAATTTTGTAATTAATAGGAGAACTTCTAGCAATTAGGTCTTTAAACATATAAGTGGGGAAGGTAATTTAAAGTTCATCGCTTAACTTACTTGCTTTTTTAAGATTGTCATGCATGTCTAAATTTTGCCAAAATAATCTAACTTGCATCATAAAACCAACAATTTGTTAATCCACAAACATTTTTTTCTAAACTCCCGAAAAATCATCTTAAACATTTTTATACTACACGTAGGTTAAGCAAGATTAATTTAGCTAGCAAGACACATAATTGGTCTATAAATAACCTTTGCATGCACACATAATTAGTCCATAAAGCACCTCTTAGCATTCTTGACATTTTTAGCCCTCTTTAGCACTTTTAACCGCCTTAGCATTTAACACCTTTAGCACATTTTGTCCTTAAACATTTTAGCACCTTTCAGCATTTTTGTACTTTAGCATATTAGCACCACTTTCATCACTTTAGCATTTTAGCACTTTTAAGCGTCCCCTTAGCACCTTTAGCACCCTTCAGCATTCAATACCTTTCAAAGAACCTTTAGTATTTTAAGCACTTTTAAACATTTAGCATTTGGCTCTTTTATTTATTTATAACACCTTTTGCCTTTTTACATTTTAAGCACCTTTTAAACGTTTTAACATTTTATTAAGCAGAAGGAACTTTTATTTTTGCATTTTTTAAACATAATAATTACCCTAGGTTTGGCAGGACAACCGCAAGTTAGCGGATCTTAGAGGGTGCCTAACCCCTTCCCTCTAGATTAATAAAGAACCCTTACCCAGAATCTCACTAAGTTTAGCAGACCATTAAAATGGAGTTAATGTTTTACTTTAAACTAGTTAAACATTCAGGTGTCCTAATTCACCCAAACTAATTAGGTGGCGACTCCCGCGAACCCTTTAGCACTTTTGCACTTTTAGCGCCCTTCAGCTTTAAAATTACTTTAGCACTTTCCCTTTTAAATTTTAGCACTTTAGCACCTTTTAAACACATTTTAATTATTTTAGCACTTTTTAGCTCTTTTATTTATTTCCTAACATTTCTCTTATTAAGCAGGGTTCGCTTTTAGAAAGTCGCGGTCGAAATCGGGCGCGACAGAAATGGCGACTCCACTGGGGATTTTAGGTTCTTAACCACAACAGACCTAGGATAATTATTTGGCAATTATTTTTCATTTAATTTTTGTGTATTGTATTTTGTTATTTTTTGCTACCTGCTTTACTGTTTTTCTTAAACTGGCATTCCGCTCATATTTCTTCCACTCTGGAAAATTCACACAATCACACACTCACGTATTTGGTGTGCTTGGCGCACCCGCAAATTTCTTCAAATACCCAAATTTTAAGAGAGTTGGCGCTGGCGAGTTAGATCGGTTCGTCGATCAGCGTAGCCTTTCGCTCGAGTTGTCGCTCGGGAACCTTGCGTCGGAGAAGCCAAATCTTAGCAAACTTAAGATAGAGCTATACCACCCTTATTTTAGGGCATGCGTGCATTTACCTTAGGTGGGTGGTCGGTCCGCGGCATCGACACCCAGTAGGAAGACACCAAACTTGTCGACGGGTTTCTCAACCCAACGACCACGGCGTATTATGTGTAGCGTGACAATGAGACAAAGCCAAGCCCAATCATGACATGCTGAAATTGGGAAAAGTGCTGCGTCGTTTGGTCGCCATTTCCAACAAAGGCATTATAGTTGGGCGACTTGGACAAATCCGTCATAATCTCGCATAAGTGGCGTTTAGGCTTCCTACGGCATAAAGAGGTTCCCTGCATGTTAGGAAGCGTTCAAATGTGCTATATGCGATATATACGCTACATACTTGCAAATTATGTGCTTTATGCTAACACCGATTGTTGCATTTTAGAAAGATTTATCATCCTCCCGAAAGTCGGTTCGTATTTGACTAAGCAATGGCGAGCATCAATATTTCACAAGATCAAAGTGCGGTCCAAAGACATGTGATTCAAGAACATCCGGCGGAGCAGTGGAACTGTCTTGGTTCCTATAAGCAAAGCAGTCTCGGAGAGAAAGAAAGATAGATCCGATGAGCAACTCGCACAATTACCACAACAAATGGCAACCTGCAGGCGAAATCAAAAGGCTCAAGAACCTCACCAGAGCACTCACATCGCAAATAACCAAAACAGTAAAAATCTCCAAATTATTACGATGCCGCTTGCTACATATCCCATTCAGCCCAATATACAATGCACCCATATATCGCACACAAACCGAATGCCTAACGTACTCGGCTAAACACGAACCAAAGGCCACCACAAACCCCTTCCGCGTCGTATGGCAACCGCTGCGATACCCGTATGTGTATACGCCACAAGCCCGCCCACCAAATATCTTCACACCCGCCTAAATACCACGAAAGGCCGGCCAAAATATCGCCCATTTAGCCGAGCCTTTATCGCGATTGTACGAGAGGTTGAGGTTTGCGAGGATACTCGGCCAATTCGAAGAATGTGCCCAATCCCAGTCCAAAGCTCGTGATGGAAACAAAAGGCATGCATACCATTCTGGAGCCATCGGACACGGCGTGGGAAGGTGTTATACACTCGAGAGACAAAGTAAGGAGGCGATCAAGGAGGAGTCATTCGGTGGAGGCTTACCCGATGAGTACAATGAACCCCAAAGGAAGAGAGGTGTTCCTTGCGAACCGCTCACTTTGAATCGATTATTCATCCAAGCGGGAACCACGCGAAGCCAAAGAAGGAGATCTTGGCAGAGCACGAAGACCAGCCACGATGCGAGCAAGAAGGTGTATTGGTTGGATTTGCACCACTGTCTTGGTCGCTAGAGCCTGGATAGGAAAAACGATTTATTTTAGCAGAATAATTTATAAACTCATATTTAAGCTTTAATAATGTTTTCTTTCGTTTTGCTTGTAATGAACTACGTTCGACCTGATTCCCGTAGTGGATACGTAGGCGGCCGTCTCGGCTTCGGTCCCACACCTAGAAATTTTAAAATTTTCCCAATATTCGCTTGTAATGAACTACGTTCGACCTGATTCCCTCATGGGGATACGTAGGCGGCCTAAATCGGCTTCGGTCACACCATTAGGAAACCTTCCCTTTGCTTTGAAAATGACAAGAATACACATAGCCTACAAGCAACTACATTGAGACCCATTTTAGGCCAAACCCCCTTTTCAAAACTGGGACAGACAGGGGTCGCAAGTCCAAACAAGCCAGGCACGCAGACATCAAGGGACAAGGCGGCGAAGTCAAATGCGAATCGACCCCCCCCAAAACTCACAAATTTTCTTTGAGCGCAGGTTATTCATATTAACAGGAGCAGAAAGTGCAATAGCCGAAATAGAAAATACGGCGAAAGGTTTCTTCGTATTAGCAGAAGCAGCAAAAAGCAGCAAAGGCAGAGGATGACAACAATCCAAAGTCAAGAGCAAAAGCAGCGGCAGCAGAAAGGGGCATCAATAATCGGCATCCAAAGTTCAGAGTTCCGCAACAAAACCTAGCGCGTCAACTCGGGCATAAAGTCAAACTTGCAACCAGTGCATCGCACACAACAAAGGCATCATAACAATTAAATCGATTGCGGTGCGGCAACATCTCGATTAAATCGGGCATATCAGGGACGACATCTCTATCCATAAAAATTGCACTTCTCATATATATTTATCATTTTGTTTAAACAGGTATACACTAAGGTCTTTTCTCGCTTAGCTTGCGGGAGCATTCATTCTACGGGAAGCGGAACACGTCCGAACAACGGCGTTATCAACACAGCAAGTCTCACGCCAGCGGCGCCCGGCGCCCGTCGAACAACGGCGTAATCAACAAGTCCATGCAGCGGCGCCCGAAAGAACACGCCGTCGGACAACGGCGTAATCGGCAAGTCTATGCAGCGGCGCCCGGAAGAACACGTCCGCATAACGGCGTAATCGGCAAGTCCATGCAACGGCGCCCGGCAGCGGCACGTCCGATAACGGCGTAATCGGCAAGTCTACGCGCGGCGCCGGCGGCACGTCCGCATAACGGCGTGTCGGCAAGTCCATGCAACGGCGCCCGGAAGAATACGTCGAGCAATGGCGTTATCGGCAACAAGTCTACGCAACGACGCCAAGAAGGCGCCCGCACGTCGAACAGCGTCGTGTCGAAGTCCATGCAGCGACGCCAGCGGCGTCGTCCGAGCAATGGCGTTATCGGCCGCAACAAGTCTACGCAACGACGCCCGGCGGCCCGCGTCCGACGACGGCGTGATCGAAGTCCACGCAACGACGCCAGCAGCAACACGTCCAGGCAACGACGTTATCAGCACAGCGAGTCCACGCAACGACGCCAGCATCAACATGTCCACGCAACGACGCCAGCATCAACATGTCCAGACGGCGGCGTTATCGGCAGCAAGTCCGGCAGCGCCATCATCGCGATATTACATCTACAGGAAGATTTTCTCTGTTCTCAAAATTGCATTTTTATCATTCATGCTTATTATTACGTCTTAGCGGTTTATGCACTAACTCTTCCTCGAGCTTTAGCCTACGGGAGCGGCGAATAAGTCCAAAACGACGTCGGTCCAAAAGCGGCGACGCCAAGTCAAAACGGCGCCAAGTCGAAAGCGGCCAAGTCCAAAACGACGCCAAGTCGAAAGCGACGCCAAGCGAAAGCGGCCAAGTCCGAAAGCGACGCCAAGTCCGAAAGCGGCGACAAACGACGGCGACAAGTCGAAAGCGACGCCAGGTCCGAAAGCGACGCCACGTCGAAAGCGACGACAAGTCCGGAAACGACAAGTCAGAAAGCGACGCCAAGTCCGAAAACGACGACAAGTCCGAAAACGACGACAAGTCAGCATATCACATCTACGCAGGGACGATTTCTCTGTTCTCAAAACTGCATTTTTCTCATTTCATGCTTAGCAGTTATGCACTAACTCTTTCTCGAGCTTTAGTCTACGAGGCGATTCAGTGAAACAACATACGCGTTCACAATCGCAACACATGCGCAAGGGCGAAAATCACAAAGATTCGCAACATCGCATCAACACAGCAGGCATCACACTTTTGCAGGATAACTTTTTTTACTCACAGTTGCATTACTTTTAAAATTATACATCATCATTTTTTCGCTTTAACAGTTATGCACTAACCGTTTGTTCAAGTCTTAGCATGCGTGGCGAGAGCCTGGCGTGGATTTTCTCTTACAACCGGGCAATCGTTGGGGGCCAACCTTCCCAACGGCGATTGGCGAAGCGACCTCAGCGTCGGTCACTCGCTCACCGTAGAACCCGGCACTACAAGCCATAGCGATACACCCCGTGTTCAAGCCGGCTATTTTCTTTTACTTTTTGCATAGCCCGGTGTCATCATAACTCGACATCGACATCTTAAGCCCGCGTTAGCGCGCTTGGTGTTTTGACCATGGTAGCCCAGTGTCGTCATAACTCGACACTGGGACAGTTTTAAGTCCACGTTAGCCCGCCTGGGTGTTTAGACCATGGTATCCCAGTGTCGTCATAACTCGACATTTGGGGCGATTTGATTTTTGCGTCGGCCTTGTCACACCCGCCAAAGATTACGCAACTCGAAGATCGAGACAAAATTGGCTATGAGTCAACGTCTTTGTCCGAAGATTCTTCCATCATCTCCATACAAAGAGGACATCTGTTGACACGATTTTGACCCTCCGTCGGCCATTAACCATAAAATTACACTAATTTTGTAAAATAATTTTTTAGGATTTTTATAATAAAATACAACAATAAAACATAAATACAGGCATAAATAATTAATTTAATAATGACATCCCGTCTTACGTAGAGTTTTAAGCACTTAGAGTCGCGCGCCCGCATTAATTAACTTTAAGCTTTGTCGTAATTCTTAAATAATTAATAAATGCATAAAATAAATAATTTAGCGATAACGTCGTGTCAGGTAGCATAGCCGCATTAATTAGTAATCATTTAAAATCAATTTTTTAAATCTAAATACATGCATTTAATAGCGTCGCATTTATAAAAGCTTTAAACAATTCTTAAAAATCATATTTGCATTTAGCATTTAAATAATTCAATCTAAGCTCATTTTAATTTTAATTTAACTTCGCAATAATGCATAACAATAAGATTTTAAATAATAGCGTCGCATTCTAAAGTATTGAGCACGCCCGCATTTATTTATTATAATTAGATTAATGAAGCACCTAATTATTTTAATCACATTTGTTAATTTAAGATATCACTAATTAATTAATACACTTGCCTAGAATTAATTAGCTAATTAATTAACTCCTAGAATTTAGCCTAATTAAAACTACCTAACTAATACCATTTTCTACCCAACCCATTCCAGCCCACTACCAACACGCGACCATGCAAAGCCCAATCCATGACACCCTTTTACTTACCTCATTGACTCCTCACTTCCATCGTCCTCAACAAAAAAAACAAAAACGCTAAGAACCCTAATAAACCTAAGCTTCCAATCGCCGCAACAGCACCTCACGCCTTCGTCGCCGTGATTCTCGCCTGAGAATCCGGCGACTTTCCTTTCCCTTTCCTTACCCACGCACCCTAGCCAGCACTTCTTACCATATAAACCCGTTCGAGTCAAACCAAATCAGAAATATCTTACGAAATATCAGCACCAAATCAAGCCCAGAATCAGCCTTTTTGGGTTTACCTAACTTGGAACCCAAATGGGGGCTATAAACACATCTGATAGGCATTATGAGGCAGGGCGAAGCCACAGTTAGCACACCCATAGCATCGAAACAGAGCGTCGAATTGAGCACGCATGACAGAGTTGAGGAACCCATAACATCGATCAGCGTCCCTTAGCGATCAATAACTCAGAGGATAGCAGAATATCGGGAATTAGGGGCTCAGCACCTAGACCACTAGCATCGCCATAAAAGGTAGTTCGAATCCCCCTTAGTTTAGTTCCAGCCAAAAACCAGCAAACAAAACCTCGCCCTTTCATTCGCATCGCAAAACCGAAACGGCGAGTCGGCGACTTGATAAGGCGCCCAGTCATTGTCAGGAGAAGGTAAACTCACTCTTTTAGAATTCTTCTGTTTAATATGTATTGTGTGGTGCGTAATTTGACATTGTTTGTTTCTTGTTTGTTTACTATTATTATTCATCATGTTCGTTAGTCGATTTTAATATGTCTAAGTGAGTGTTGAGTTGTTAAAGTGTTTATCAGATTGGTAAATTATGTGTTAGTTCTGTTCATATGCAAGCCATTTAGTTAACTTAATGCTTAATACAAGGTAATGCCTAATCCTGTTAATTTCTTGCCTTTAATATATTGAAAAAATACATATGTAATTCTGTGTTCAGATTAGCATGTTTGTTGTTTTCTGTACTGTTGGAGTTCCTTTGGGCAAATATGAGTCCTAACTTCTGGTGTACTCTATTAGGTTCTTTAGCAGTTTCAGGTTATTAGATGTCTCTTAGTTTAATAAAAAGAGATATATATGACTTTGATCCAAAATGTGGAAAAAAAATGCGAATGTCCATGGTTAGGGGTAGGTTTAATGGCTTGTCAATCTAAGAAGTATGTTTACTTGGTTTAAGTACTACACATATGTGTCTACACGATTAGCTCAATATGTTTCCAGTTGGCATTTCACATCTGTTGGGATTTGTTTTAGTCTGTTTGGGCCTGGTTTGGCTCACGTAATGAGATGATGCATGTTCTAGATCATTGATAATGTTGGTAACAGATTTGGAGATAGTATGTGAGAACTTGATCTGTTAGTTTTAGTTTAATTCTGATATTAAAATCTGTTTTGTTTAAGGATAGTGTTCCTAGCGTATATGATATGAAATTGTCTCTTGCACATCCAAATGTCTGTCCTGGATTGTACATTCAAGTATGTCTTGTATGCGTCCCATGGTTGTGTAAATCAGCATATGAATATGTAGGTGTCATCCTAGATGATGCATCTTATCATATTTACAATTATGTCTGCTTTAGGTAGCCTAAATATCCTTCATCATGTCTAAAATGATATATTTGAGAGATTGCTGGGATTATTCATGTGTAGCTAAATCGACTGCATCCTTGTCTTTGCCTATCCGAATACATATCTAAGTCTATTGCTTTGCATATTTCAAGCATATGTGTAATATAATCCGCATTAGTCCTGTCTACTCGAATGCTAAACATGCCTAGAAGAATAAGAGGGGAAATACCCCTGCTGACCTTTAAACAGCCTATCAAAAATGTACTAGATTTCAGTCCCTCTGTTATTCTGTTTGAAGGAGTAGGTTGATAGTTTAAGAATAATTTACAGTTAGCTAGGGTCCTGCACATGTGACTACACCCGCCTAACTTTAACTTAAATGTCACGCATATATATGACTATTACTGGTGCATTTTTGCTTGTTTGTGTGTAAAATGTTCCCTTGATAATATGCAACTCCCTCTTCTTGAGCTATTATGTTTGTTGTTTGCCCAGAAGGGGTCCGAACTCATATGAGTCATTCATTCGAATTGTCTTGTGCTTTCAGTTAAATCACTCATTTTTATTTATATTCTGACGTATGTTAACATATACTCCCTTTTCTCCTAAAATAACTGAGTATGTAAAATATTAGTATCCAATCTTTACCCCTAAGCCAACATGTTTGTCACTTCATCCTTTTATACAACAAAGAAAAATGAATGAATTGGTGTTCTCATTCCTATACATGTGTGAGGGTTAAAATAGGCAATTACCTCATTCTTGATAACTGGTACCTGTTTCGTTTGGTCTATAAGTGATTGATTGGGCCTCCCTACATGTTGATTTGTCCTTACTTTAAATCTGGAAATTGCATGTTTTGGGGCCATTTTCGTATTTCTGCTTAACTGTTTGCACCCAGGGCCCAGTGACTGCCCTGGGCCAGTTTTCCGTGAGTCTGGAATCAGATTTGTCCTTACTTTAAATCTGGAAATAGCATGTTTTTGGGCCATTTTCGCATTTACCTTAATTCGCACTCAGGGGCCGATGTTGCCACTGGGCGCTTTTCCTCGAGTCCGGAATCATCGTGACACGTTAGGCAGCTAAGATATGTGCTCGTCCTAATGTTTTTGTATCAATTATTATTTGGGCTCGTACTAATCCTTATCTTCTTTTATTTTTACATGGCACGCATCGGAGCAAAATAAAGAGTCTCACGGCGAGACTCATCGCAAGCCATCTCAAATGGTAACCGCATCCGCTCGCATTCCCGCTTGAAACTCCTAGAAAAACAAATAAGGCTGAGTCATCCGCTCCAATCCTTCACTCTCTTAACTTTCTTGTCTCATTTTATGCCTTTATCTGTTTATTGTAATTTTATTATCTAATTTTGTAATTAATAGGAGAACTTCTAGCAATTAGGTCTTTAAACATATAAGTGGGGAAGGTAATTTAAAGTTCATCGCTTAACTTACTTGCTTTTTTAAGATTGTCATGCATGTCTAAATTTTGCCAAAATAATCTAACTTGCATCATAAAACCAACAATTTGTTAATCCACAAACATTTTTTTTCTAAACTCCCGAAAAATCATCTTAAACATTTTTATACTACACGTAGGTTAAGCAAGATTAATTTAGCTAGCAAGACACATAATTGGTCTATAAATAACCTTTGCATGCACACATAATTAGTCCATAAAGCACCCTCTTAGCATTCTTCAGCATTTTTAGCCCTCTTTAGCACTTTTAACCGCCCTTTAGCATTTAACACCTTTAGCACATTTTGTCCTTAAACATTTTAGCACCTTCTAGCATTTTTTGTACTTTAGCATATTAGCACCACTTTCATCACTTTAGCATTTTAGCACTTTTAAGCGTCCCTTAGCACCTTTAGCACCCTTCTAGCATTCAATACCTTTCAGCAACCTTTAGTATTTTAAGCACTTTTAAACATTTAGCATTTGGCTCTTTTATTTATTTATAACACCTTTTGCCTTTTTACATTTTAAGCACCTTTTAAACGTTTTAACATTTTATTAAGCATAAGGAACTTTTATTTTTGCATTTTTTAAACATAATAATTACCCTAGGTTTGGCAGGACAACCGCAAGTTAGCGGATCTTAGAGGGTGCCTAACCCCTTCCCTCTAGATTAATAAAGAACCCTTACCCAGAATCTCACTAAGTTTAGCAGACCATTAAAATGGAGTTAATGTTTTACTTTAAACTAGTTAAACATTCAGGTGTCCTAATTCACCCAAACTAATTAGGTGGCGACTCCCGCGAACCCTTTAGCACTTTTGCACTTTTAGCGCCCTTCAGCTTTAAAATTACTTTAGCACTTTCCCTTTTAAATTTTAGCACTTTAGCACCTTTTAAACACATTTTAATTATTTTAGCACTTTTTAGCTCTTTTATTTATTTCCTAACATTTCTCTTATTAAGCAGGGTTCGCTTTTAGAAAGTCGCGGTCGAAATCGGGCGCGACATTAGACTATAAATTTTATAAAATATATATTTTTCTTCTAAAGTCCATACTAAATCAAATTGATAGAATCTTTTCCTCATCTTTATTCATCCAATATGGTAAAAATATATACATGTAATACAATAAATATGAAGAGTGATATTCTCCTTAATATCTTCCTATTTAATTCTAATAATATCACCTATTTAAGTCTAATAATATCACCTATTTAATTCTTTTACAACATACCATAATAGGATCTTACACCATACCATAATAGGCTCTTTACATTAATAATATTATTAATAGGCATTAATAATATTATTCTAACACTCATGATTGAAGTGGAGGCGCGAATCTTGAGGCGTCCCAAATTCTTCAAATAAAATCAGCAGAAGCCCTTTCGTGAAGATATCTGCGATTTGATGTCGCGTTGGGACATGTAATACTCGCACTTGTCCGCGAGCCACTTTTTCACGGACAAAATGGATATCCAACTCAATATGTTTAGTGCGTTGATGATGTATCAGATTTCCAGAGAGATATATCGCACTAATGTTATCACAGTAAACCATAGTAGCCTTCAGAATTGAGCAATAAAGCTCTATAAAAGATTCTGAATCCAGCATGAGTCAGACACAACATTGACAACAGCACGGTATTCAGCTTCAGCACTGGAGCGCGATACTGTGGGTTGCCGTTTGGAAGACCATGAAACTAGATTATCACCGAGGAAGACACAATAACCAGATGTGGAGCGTCTGGTGTCTGGACAGTCTGCCCAGTCTGCATCTGTATAAGTAACAAGTTTGGAAATGCAAGATGGGTAAAGGTGTAGGATATATTCCTGAGTACCCTTAATGTAACGCACAATGCATTTGAGTGCAGGCATATGTTCTTCCATCGGATTATGCATGAATATGTACACTTGTTGCACGACATAGTTTATGTCCGGTCTGGTTAATGTGAGATACTGCAACACGCCTGCTAGACTGCGGTACAATGTTGGATCAGCAAAGGGTTTGCTAGAGATGACACTTAATTTGGACTTTGTGTCCACCGGAGTCGCTGAAGGTTTGCAAGAAGCCATTCCAGCCCGTTCCACGATCTCAGATGCATACTTCTTCTGGGAGAGAAAGAGCCCACCTGCATGTCGTGTCACAACAATTCCTAGAAAGAAGTGTAAAGGACCAAGATCCTTCGTAGCAAATTCTGAACCAAGCTGAGACATGATATTTTTGCGAAGGGAGTTTGAAGAAGTTGTCAGAATAATATCATCCACATACAACAGAAGATAAGCCGTATGATTACCCTGATGATAGATAAATAGAGAATTATCGGAACGACTGTGTGAAAAACCCATTTGTGAGACAAAATCTGCAAATCGCTGATACCGGGCCCTGAGTGTCTGTTTGAGACCATACAAAGACTTGTTTAGCAGACATACATGATTGGGATATTTTGGATCTCTGTATCCCAATGATTGATGCGTGTAAACAGTCTCATTTAGGTGACCATGGAGAAAAGCATTTTTGACATCCAACTGGTAAAGTGACCATCCTCTGGAGAGAGACAAGCTTAACAATGTTCTGATAATAGCTGGTTTGACCACTGGACTGAATGTCTCCCCACAATCGATACCAACCTGCTGCGTCTTCCCAACACCTACAAGACGGGCCTTATGTCGCTCAAAAGAACCATCATATTTTTTTATGACTAAAAATCCACATAGACCGAATTATATTAGAATTAGATGACGATGTACTAAATCTCATGTCCTATTTTTAATAAGAGCATGATATTCATCATCCATGACCCTTTTCCAATTTGGGTCTTTTAGAGCAGACAATGGGTTACGTGGTAAAGGTGATTTGGATACTTGGGTGTGAAGGCTGTATTTAGTGTTGGGTTTGACAATACCATGTTGACTACGGGTGACCGGATGTGTTGTCGGGCCAGTGTACTGGACGCCACTGGCCAAAGATGATATTTGTAAAGCTGGGCCTGGATCAGTGGCTTGGGTTGAATTAGGGGGATGGTTGCCAATGGTTGGTGTCAAAGCATATGGGCCTGAAGGTGGCCCATTTGGTATTGTGGAGATACTGTGACACGTTGGGCTCGGTATTGTGAAGGTACCGTGACAAGTTGGGCCAGACTGTGTATTAGTATCCAAGACAGTGGGTTGGGCGTCATTTGTCAAGGACACGGGTAATGGGTGTAAAGAATTCTGCCCATTAGCTGTGGCAGTGGCCGAATTATGGGATAATAGTTGGGTAAAAATTGGGTGTATCCCGGCATTCAGAAACTCATATGTGGGAGATCGTGACTCATGGATTTTTCTAAACGGGAATTGAGTTTCATCAAAGATAACATGACGGCTAATAAAAATCCTATTGGAGGATAGATCATAGCATTTGTATCCCCGATGATGAGATGGGTATCCCAAAAAAATATATGGAGTAGATTTTGATTGTAATTTATGGATGATGGTGGATGAGAATAATGGATAACACAAGAAACCAAAGACCCGGAGATGAGAATATGTCGGTTCTCGGAGGTAAAGTAATTGAAGGGGTGTTTGGTGTGGTGTATTTTTATTTGGTAGTATATTCAACAAATAAGTAGTCATCTGAAGTGCATGATGCCAAAAGTTAAGAGGAAGAGAGGCATGAGCAAGGCATGCCCTGACAATGTTATTTATGGTTCGTATTTTTCGTTCCACCTGTCCAGTTTGTGAAGATGTGTGAGGGCATGAGAAACGAAAATTCAAACCATTTGTTTTGCAAAAATTCCAAAATTGTCTATTATCAGACTCCCGCCCGTTATCACATTGAATATTTTTGATATCCCGTTCAAACTGTTTTGGATGAATTCTCTAAAAATAAGGAATGTGGAAAACACTTGGAATTTTTTCGATATGGAAAATGTCCACAAAAATTTAGAGTAGTCATCTAAAACAAGCAAGTAATATCTATGCCCCGAAGAGCTCAAAACAGGGGATGTTCAAATATCACAATGTATAGTATCAAATGGCAAAAAAGTGCAATTAGAGGATGACTCAAATGGTAGTTGAATATGCTTACCCAAAGGACAAGATTGACACTTATTAAGAGTTCGTGTACATGAAATAAAATTATTGCGTTTGAGAGAGTTTAAAACAGACTCTACCGGATGTCTCAATCGTTCATGCCACAAATTGGAATTAAAAACAGCAAAATTAAAATGTTTCATGTTCGGTTGTAGTAGTGAAATAACTGGATAAAGTTCTCCCTGACTATCACATCTCATTAGCCGCGCCCCTGTCTGAAAATCATACACAGTAAAACCAAAAGGATCAAAAGCTACGGTAACCCAGTTATCTGAAGTAAACTTTCGAACGAAGATTAGGTTTTTGATTAATTGTGGTGCATGAATAACATTTTTCAAGGCTAATGGTGGATTTGATTTGGACAATTTAGTAGAATCATACCTTTTAATTGGAATAAAATGGCCATTTCCGACAGTTATACCATTTGATTTGCTCAAATTAAAATAGGACGTAAGATTACCTTGGGAGGACGTCATATGTGACGTTGCACCTGAGTCCATATACCAATTCGTGTTCGGTGGATTAAGCCCGAGTGTGTGCATGACATGTTCAATGTTCGTCGATTGGCCCATTGCTGAGTGGGCCTCGTTCCACACTTGAGGCCCAAAAAGGGTAATGTCCCGCCAGTGTTACTGCTTCCAGCCTCGTTGTTGGGGTTGTTTAAATTCGGCTCAGCAGTGGGCTGGACATATCCAGCAAAGGCATTCTGTGAAGGAGGCATCATGGGCTGATAATTTGTTGGGTAATTAAATGTGGAGTTGGGCCTGGCCCAGTTGGTTGTAGGGTAAGGACAAGGAGGTCCAACCCAATTCCACTGTGGCCAGGTCCACTGTGGTCTTGGTGGTTGTTGCTTGAATTATCTGCCACTGCCGCTCCCGTCGCCGGTGTTGCTGCCATAACCGTCGTCGCCGCGGACGCTTGAACTACCGTCGGAACCCCCGTCGTCGCCGGAATTCTGATTGCACCCCTTTTTGTTGCGGTTTCCACCTTTTTAATTCTCATTTCGTTCTTTTTAACCCCGGTTATTTTGCGGGGTTGCAATATTATTTTCATCATTGGTGGCCATGTACGCCGAGTCGGTTGTGTTAGCAACCTTTTTAGATAAGTCTTGTTCTTCTAGGATTAACATAGATCTTGCTTTGTAGAATAACAGAAGCGGGTTACTTTGACGGATAACGGTGGCAACTCCGCTATATGCCTCTGTCAAACCGGCAACAAGTTGTAGAACCAAACAGTTGTCAGAGACGGGGGAACCAACATTTTTCAATTTATCCGCCAACACTTTGAGGCGTTGACAATAGGCGGAAGCATTAGAAAAATCCTCCATATCAACACTGGAGAATTCTTGTTCCAAAGAAACCGCACGAGAGTTTTGATTATCATAAAAAATGTCCCGTAATTGATTCCAAGCATCAATTGCCTTAGAATCTGTTTCCATGATCGTGTGCAACAAATCAGTGGAAATTGTTGAATATATCCAACCAAGAACAGTGGCATCTAGGGTATCCCACAATTCTTTGTCTTCATTCGATGTCAAAACTTTTTCTTTGCCTTTTTCCGGGGAAATGATGTGGTGAAGAACCCGGTGAGAACGATAACATATTTTGAAAAGTTTCTCCCAAGAAGCATAATGCACATTCTCCATTTGTAAAGTTATGAAAACATGAGTTTTGATATTAGATACTGTGAGAGCGGGGTGATAAAATGATTTGGATTCAGACATGTTGATGATAGTTGGATAAACGAACAATGGAAAACACAATGAACAGGAAAAAAAATCAAAATTTTCGGCTATGAAGTTTGGAGGAGCCGAAAATTGTTTGGGAAAAAATAATTGATATTAGAAAGATGGATCTTTTTCCTTAAGCTCTTGATACTATGATAGAATCTTTTCCTCATCTTTATTCATCCAATATGGTAAGAATATATATATGTAATACAATAAATATGAAGAGTGATATTCTCTTTAATATCTTCCTATTTAATTCTAATAATATCACCTATTTAAGTCTAATAATATCACCTATTTAATTCTTTTACAACATATCATAATAGAATCTTACACCATATCATAATAGGCTCTTTACATTAATAATATTATTAATAGGCATTAATAATATTATTCTAACATAAATGATGCTACATAAATTAATATATATTCTCACATTATTTAATCATTTATTTTAATAAAGTTTTATATAAACATCAAGCATGAGTAAATATTTTCTTAAGTAATTGTCCCCTAGCAGTGTTCACACGTTGTAGATATCATGTCCAGATCCTGAAAAAGCTGTCGTAAAGATTTGTATTTTGGAGCACTCGTATCTAACCAAGACAGCTAATGAACATCGGCTGATAATCCTACACATTAGTATTTAATTTGTATAGGTAATATGATAGATTTTACTTCTACTGTTAAATGTTACAGAGTATCTTACACATAATGGCTCTACTTAATACTGACTTATTTTATTAAATTTATGGAGGTTACCAATGGTCCTATAGGCTAATACTTTTTTTTGACGAAGGAATCTGCAGCTGATGAAGATCATATCCGAGACATACACAATAACATGCAGACATGAGAACAAGATTTTAGGGTGAAGAAGAAGACCTAAAATCTTGTATCAGTAGAGAGAGAAAGAGAGAGGGTCGAGTAGAGAGAAGGAGGAGCAGTTGCTCCTTTTTTATTTCTTGTAAAATGAATAATGTAATTCTGAACTTCTTCCATACATGCCTATATAGAATACTAAGTGGGCTGCTTTACATGGATAGAAATAATAAATGGGCTTCATCCCTTAATACATAAAATAGCCCAATACGATGAAATTTGAACTAATATTTTCTATCCTTAACATACCCTAGTGACTCTTTGGAAGATATTCAGAGTCGAGCTTGGAGCAAAGATGCTGATGCTGTATTCTATTCAGACCCTTTGTGAGTAAATCAGCTGGCTGGTTTGTTGTGTGGATATATTCTGGTTTGATAATACCTTTCTGAATCTTGTCTCTGATGAAGTGTAAGTCAATCTCTATGTGTTTAGTCCTCTCATGAAAGACTGGATTTGCTGCAATCTGAATTGCTGATTTACTGTCAGAGTAAACTGTGACAGGATGAACAACCTGAATATCTATATCTTTGAGTAGACCAAGTATCGAGTTAGTACGCCACTGTACTTGCTAGGCCCATATTACGATTCTTTGAACTTAGAGATAGTGCTCTGTTTTTGACTTCAGATATAAGAGAATTACCAAATTTTATTGCATAACACATGGCGATTTCCTTGTGTGTGGGCGGCGGCCAGTCTGCATCATGATAGGTACATTAGTGTCTCTTGTTTGTGACTTGACATCAGGATACCCTGTCCAGGTTGATTTTTGATATATTTCACAATTCTTAATGCTGCATTGAGGTGAGACTTCTTTGATTCTTGTAAGGCGGCGAGGATCTGCTGCTGTAAGAAATATCCAGTCTAGTAGTAGTTAAATATAACAATTTTCCTATTAGCCTTTGATATAAGGTGATGTCTTACATGAGCTCATCCTCTATTACTACCTTACTATTATCCATAGTGCATTTAGTCTGCATAAACTGTCATATTCTTTTGTTGTTAACCGTATTTGCAGTCTATAGGTGTGTTAAAAGGCTTGGCAGCAGAAAGGCCTAATTCAGCTATAAGTTCTAAAGCATATTTTCTTTGATGCACTAGGATCCCTTTGTTAGACCTCACAAATTCCACTCCTAGAAAATACCTTATTTCCCCTAAATCTTTCATTTTAAAGGCCTTATGTAGAGATTGTTTAGTCCCTGTTATCAGTTCTAAGTTGCTACCTGTAATAAGGATGTCATCAACATAGACTAGAACTAAACTGATCCCTGTATCAGTTTGTTTTATAAAGAGAGAATGGTCATATTCAGATTGTCTAAACTTCATAGACTTTAGAGCTTCTGTAAGTTTAAAATTCCACTGCCTAGGAGCTTGCTTTAGACCATATAGGGACTTGATTAGCCTACATACCTGTTTACCCCCCTGGCTAATGAATCCCTGTGGTAGTTCCATGTATATCTCATCATGTAGATCACCCTGTAAGAAAGCATTGTAGACATCCATTTGGTGTATGTGCCAATTGTTAGAGGCTGCTAGAGATATTATAGATCTGATAGTCACCATTTTAACTACAGGGGAGAAGGTTTCATGGTAGTCTATCCCCTCAGTCTGACTATACCCTTTAGCAACAAGTCTTGCCTTAAGTCTTTCAATCTCTCCTGTATCCTTATACTTTATCTTATATACCCATTTACATCCTATGGGATCCTTATCTTTAGGCAAGTGAACAATTTCCCATGTATGATTATCCTGTAGGGCTTTTATTTCAGATTGCATTGCCTCTACCCACCTAGGATCTTTTGAAGCTTCCTTATAATTCTTTGGTTCTACCAAATCTGAAAAAGCAGTAAGAAAGGCTTTATACTTGGTAGTTATATTGTCATAAGAGATATAGTTAGCTATAGAGTATGGAGTGATGGTGTTACTGGCTTCTTTTGTGACAAAGTCTTTCATCCATATAGGGGGTTGCTTAGCCCTGGTAGATCTCCTTACATTTGTCAGACTCCCAGAATCAGTAGAGGTCTGGTTTTTGGTTAGTTCTATCACTGGAATACTCCTATTTGATTCAGTACCCTCCTCATTCTCTATGTTGACCTTACTGCTATTATTCTGAGATATATATGTATTTGTACCAGGTATACAGTTATTAGTATTGTTAGGAATTGTGTCTGCTATATCAGTGATAGAAGAAATGTCATTTTGTTCATTTTGAAACACTGGTTTCTCAGGGATAGCAGTTTTAAAAGGAAACTCATTTTCTATGAAACTTACATCTCTATTTACTAGGAACACTTTGGTTTCTAAGTCATAAAGGATATATCCCTTTTGTGTTTCAGAATATCCCATGAGAACCTGACATCTAGTTTTAGAAAGTAACTTATCATTTTCAGAGAGGTTATTGGCAAAACAGAGACATCCTAAGACCCTTAAGTGATGGATAGAAGGCTTCCTTTTATACAACATTTCATAAGGGGTTGTCCCAGTGATAGAGGATGGTAATCTATTAATGATATAGACTGCTGCCTGAATGCACATTCCCCAAAATTTTAGAGGAATATGACCTTGAAACCTTATAGCTCTAGTTATCTCAAGAATATGTCTATGTTTTCTTTCAGCCACACCATTTTGTTGTGGGGTATAGGCACAAGATTTCTGATGTATTATACCTAACTTAAGGAATATAGTATTGCAAGCTTCATTAACAAATTCAGTACCATTATCAGTCCTTATTACTCTAACTGTTTTATCAAACTGAGTTTGTACAAAAGTCAGAAATTGTTGTAAAACAGTACATACATCAGATTTAAGTTTAAGTAAATAAACCCAGGTCATTCTAGTAAAGTCATCTACTATAGTAAGAAAGTACCTTTTTCCATTATGAATTTGAGTTTTATAAGGGCCCCATACATCCATGTGGATCAGATCAAAGGCTGCAGTACTCCTACTATTGCTTAAAGGAAAAGGTAACCTACATTGCTTAGCACAAGGACAGATTTTACAGTTTCTTATTATTCTAGCTATAGTTCCTGAGTTAGCTCTAATCAACCTACTCAATACATTGCTAGAAGTGTGTGCAAATCTTTTGTGCCATGTATCTATTTCTTCCTCAGTAAGTGTGTGATTAGCAGTTTTATTTACACTCAAACTTACTTCCTCTTGCTTTCCTAATAGCTGTGAAGAAGCCTGGTTCACTAGTATGTAGAGTCCATCTTGTAGTCTACCAATCTCCTTCACCTTCCCATTGTAAGGATCCTGAAACACACAGAAATCAGGATAAAAGGTAGCAGCACACTGCAAATCCTTTGTTAGTTGAGAGACAGATATCAAATTGAATTTAAACTGAGGTATGTAGAAGACATTATGTAGTGTGCACCTGTCTGATATGTTACTGGAGCCAATATGTGTTACATTAACTAGTTCTCCATTTGGTAGATGCACTTTCTTAGAATCAGCATGGTTTTCTAATATAGTTTCCTTATTAATTAAATTTATATCAGACACCATGTGATTGGTTGCCCCAGTGTCTATTATCCACTGTCTCATTATATTTTTACCTAGTAGAGATTTGTGTTTAGAGATACCTGCAGTTACAGCATTTGAGCCATGGTGTGAATTCCTGTCTTGTGCAGTGGCTTCCTGATCTATCTTGAGATTGAGAAGTTTAACAATCTGCTCATACTGCCCCTTGGAAAACACAGCTTCTTTAGTAGGATCAGAAATGGTACTTCCTGAATCAACATTTCCCTTACTTTTTTTTGATTCAAAGGCTCCATATGCAGCATGCTCTTTTCTCTTAGACTTAAAACCAACCACCTTGTAACAGAACTCCTTGGTATGTCCTCTCATTTTACACACTTCACAAAAAAGGTTTGAGGTAGATTTTTTATGTTTCTGTGTACCTGACCCTTCTTTAGAAAATAAAGCAGTGGGGTCATAGGCCATATTCTGTTTAGCACCACTAGGTCCAGCCCCCAACAATCCAGCAGATTTTGTAATAACAGATTTTTGGCTTTCATCACTTGTAATCATGCAGTATGCCTTGTTTATTGTGGGTAGAGTTGACATGAGTAAGATTTGGCTTCTAGCTTGCATATAGTTCTCATTTAATCTCATTAAGAACTGATACAGTTTCTGCCTTTCAAGATAGTCTACAAATTCTCTGGATTTGGGACATCCACGATTAGTGGGAACTAAAGCGAGATTCAACCCATAGGCTCTTTAATCTAGAAATATTACGATACGGAGGAGTTACCACGAGAAATGGTAGCGATCTCTGCATGTAAGTCATAAATTCTTGACCCGTCTATTTTGTCAAACCTTTCTCTTAAGTCATCCCAAACCTCAAGCGGACTCAACATATAACGGACCACTTAGTAGGTCCTTGGCCCGAATTCATGAGCCATGCTTGAACTACAACATTGACTCTATCCCAATGGTCCTCTAGGTCTGCCCCAAAATGATTTTTTTGGTGCTTTCCATTAACTGTCACGCCCCGACTTTTCCTAAGTCTTTACTTAGGGCGTGATGGCACCTGGACAATTATTTTCCACCAGGAGCACCATTTAATTCTCTTTATTTAGAAATTTGAACTTATATTCAAATACGGGCGATTAATAAAAATAACAATAAAGAAATATGTTTATGACTTTATATGAAAAAAACATAACGAGCCCATGCTCGTGCAAATATTGTTTCTACATAGACATCTTGACAAAGATTATTCTAAGTTGGAAGGAGATCATTCCACGGGCATATCGAGACATTGGGCGACATTACGAACTTTGACGAGTACGAGCGAAACAATGGACTTGGTATGAAAAGAGGCTGGGGACGATCGCTAGCCTTGACGTGGAGCCTTTCCTCTATCACCCTTTCTGAAACATGTTAAATAAAGTCGACCCTACCATGCAGGTGAGTGAACCTACCTGCAATTCAAAGTAACACCACAATATTCCAAGTGCAATCACATTATAACGTAATAAGCATATTGCAAAACATATCGATTACAACATCTTTAAATATGCAACAACTCCCATAGGAAATTCTTGGTTTAACTAACACTTCATTTTATCTCGTATTATACGTTGAGACATTCCCTGCATTTCCACATGTTTATTACATTTATATATTTGTGACAGCGTATTCACTTTTCATATTTATATATAGGTGAACATGTGTTCATCTTTCATATTTGTTGCGTGCAACCGATCCATTATATTTACGTATTTGTGAACACGTATTCACTTTACGTTTTGTTGCGGCGTGCAACCCGATCCATTATGTTTACGTATTTGTGAATGTGTATTCACTTTACGTTTTGTTGCGGCGCAACCCGATCCATTATATTTACGTATTTGTGAACATATATTCACTTTACGTTTTGTTGCGGCGTGCAACCCGATCCATTATGTTTACGTATTTGTGAGCAGCGTATTCACTTTACGTTTTGTTGCGGCGTGCAACCCGATCCATTATATATTTATATATTTATGTGAACACGTATTCACTTTTCATATTTTTGAAGATCAAACAAATACTATTCTTTTTCTAACATTACATCATTCATACTTGTAACGATTATAACTTTTAACCATAACTCCAACTAAGGTGTTTCTCAAGCGGAAACTAAGGTAAGACGGGGATTTTTCACTGTACCAAATTTCATTTAAAACTACTTTGGATAACTAACACAAATTTATCCTCAAAACAGCCACATGAAATTTATTTCGGCAGAATATTTATTAAACAACACTCAATCTTAGAATAGTCATAACTCCTAATCTGTAAACCCGTTCAAGCCCCATAAAATCTCAAAACGACGAGAAAAGAGAGCTACACGTCTCCATGTGAACCCTTCTTTCATATTATGTACCATTTGGTACAGTTTTACACTTTTGTTCGCTGCTCTTCCTGGATATCGATAGATCCGAGGCAGAAACTTTAAACAGCGATAACTCTCAATCCGTAAGTCGGATAGACCCCCGTAAGGTCTCAAAATGTCCACAACAAAGAGATCTAGAACTTTCATTTAGCAACAATTTTCATATTCCCCACAGATTAGTACAGTTTTACGTTTCAACGTCCTGCCCTTCTGGATTCCGACGAATCCGAGGCAGCAACTTCAAACTACAATAACTCTCAACTCGTAAGTCCGTTTTAATAAATCTTTATATACATATGTCCGTAACAGAGAGATTTACAACCATGTAAATTTTCATATAATTCTAATAAGTAAAACTCAATAAAAACAGTCCGTAATTATGCCTTTCCGAATTTCGACCAAATCTCAGGCAGGAACTTTGAACAATGATAACTTTCAAACCGTATGTCCATTTTACCTCATTTTTGGTTCTATATGATCATATTAGAGAGGTGTACAATTCTTCCAAATTTCATCAAATTCTAACAATTATAACTCAGTGAGAACAGTTCGTAAAGTTCATGACGCAACTAGTTATCTAAACCATCAAAAGTTCAATATTTCTTTTCAACACTCAATTCTTATTCCAACATGTATTGAACTAAAAATAAAGGATGTTACCAAGAATTTCTGAGTGAGAAAACTCACCTTGTAAGTGTGAAAAAGATTGTGGTTCGGTTCTTCTGAAGTGGTCCTTGCTCCTTAGTGTTCACTAATTTTATTGTTCTCCTTCCTCCATGATATTTTCTTGATTTTTTTCCTTCTTGTTCACTTGTTTTTTTCTGATTTTCTAACCTTTATGTTATGCCCTTTGTTTGTGTGTAAATACAATGTATAAATGAAGGAGTTTTCTATAACCTATGGGAGGTGAAAAACCAAAAGATTGAAGGGAAATGAAAAGGAGGGGGAGGGGAAGGGCTTAGAGTGTACGTGAAATGCATGCTGCATTTTGATTTTTTTTTTTTTGTTTTGTTTTTGTTTTGTTTTTGTTTTGTTTTTGTTTTGTTTTTGTTTTGTTTTTGTTTTGTTTTTCTTTTGTTTTCTTATTTTCATTTCATCTATCTATTTATCCAACTTTAACACTAACTCTATCCCATACAATTTATTCTTTGTTTTTCTTATATATATATATTTTTATTAACTCAACCACAACTATATATTATTATTATTTTTTTGATTTTACATTCTCTCCTCCTTAGCAACATTCGTCCTCGAATGTGAATAAAATAAATAACATAATCACATAGACACAATAATGTTTATTGTTATTGTAACAAATTTGGGGCTTCACATTCTCCCTTCCTTAAGAAGCATTCGTCCTCGAATGAGAATAAGGTTGTAACACATGCATATAGACACGCAAATGACACACATATGAAGTACTATGTAACGCATTTTTTTTTATTACCTTAGTCAAATAGGAATGGATATTTGACTTTCATCGCCTCTTCAGCTTCCCAGGTGGCTTCCTCTGTGGAGTGATTCCTCCATAGGACTTTCACGGAAGCAATATCTTTATTCCTAAGGCGCTTAACCTTCCTATCAAGTATTTCAACCCGAACTTCATCATATTGAAGCTCTCATTAAGAATTATCTCACGGGAAGGATGGCGTGACTTGGATCGTGCAAGTATTTTCGTAACATTGACACATGGAATCTGGGATGCCTTTGCTTCCGACTCTTGTGGAAGTGCTAATTCGTAAGCCACATTCCCAGCTCTTGTGAGATCTCATATGGCCCAATAAACCTTGGGCTCAATTTCCCTTTCTTACCAAAGCGCATCACTCCGCCATTGGGGACACTTTTAAAAATACTTTCTCCCTCTTGGAATTCAAGATCTCTTTTCCGATGATCCGCATAGGACTTATAGCGACTATGGTTGTTTTGATCCGCTCGGATCATCATGCCTATCATTTGTTTCTTGAATGACTTGGTCGAGCGATTCGTCTCGCCGCCGAACCATCAGTGGAGACTACATTTCGTCCGTATAATGCTTCAACGGGGTCATTTGTATGCTAGAGTGAAAACTATTGTTGTGGCGAACTCAATTAGACATAGATGGTCGACCGAACTTCACTGAAAATCTAACACAAGATCGCAACATGTCCTCAAGTGTTTGAATTGTTCGCTCGGCTTGCCCGTCTGTTTGCGGGTGGAAAGCGGTGCTTAACAACTTTTGTCAGAGACCTGCTGGAAACTTTGCCAAAAGTGTGAGGTGGCAGGAACCCTATCTGAAATAATTTGTAAGGGAATCCGTGTAACCGCACAATCTCCTCAAATAAATCATGTGTCTTGTGGTGCGCGTCGTAGTCTTGGCCGGTAAGAAATGGTGACTTTGTAAGCCGATCAACAATCACCCAAATAGAATCATACCGCTTCTCGAGTTTTGGTAGACCGATTCTGAAATCCATATGAATCGCCTCCACTTCCACATGGGGACTCGATGTCTGAAGTAATCCGCGAGTTTTGATGTTGACTTTCACTGTGACATATAAGACACCTCGACAAACTCCATGGCGTCTTTCTTCATCCGTCCCACGATGGTTTGCCTTGAGGTCACGATACATTTTGTTGACCACGGATGAATGGAATATCTTGTGTTGTGACCTCATCTAAGATCTTCCTCCTTGGATCCTTTACCTTAGGAACACATAACCTACCACTTATCTGGAGGGTTCGTCATTATCTCCGATATGTAAGCGTGAAGGTCTTCCTGTTTGATCTTCTCTCGAAATCCAACAAACTCCATATCCTCAATGACTTTCTTTTATTTACGAAGCTAAAGCGATGCGAGTATCATGTACCACCACCCTACCTTCACCGATCTCGATTAAGCTAACCGAGGTTTCCCGATCTTTGTACCTCGCGAACAATACCTCTTTTGTATTGCCAAATGGGCGAAGCTGCCCGTTGATCTCTTGAGTCATCGGCCACCACGTTGGCTTTTCCGGGATGGTAAAGAATACTAAGGTCATAATCCTTAAGCAACTCTAACCATCTTCTTTGTGAGATTCGAGATCATACGTGTGGTTATGTCTGCAAACTCTTATGATCTGTAAATATGTCCACATGCGCACCATACAAATAATGTCTCCATATTCGTAAGGCAAACACCACCGCGACTAATTCCAAGTCATGAGTTGGATAATTCTTCTCATGTATCTTAATTTCAGATGCATACGCGATAACCTTTCCAAAGCGTCAAGACACATCCTAACCCAACTCTGGAGGCATCGCAATAGGCGTGAACCCTTCATGTCCCGATGGTAAGGTTGGGTAGTGCGATGATCAACAATTCCTTGATTTACGAAAACTTGCTTCACGTCTTACGACCTTTGGTACTTAACCGCTTTTTGAGTCAATCGGGTCAAAGGAAGCGTGAGACTAGAAAAACCTTTACGAATCTTCTATAATACCCGGCCAAACCCGAAACTTCTAACCTCTGCCGAGTGGTCGGTTTGGCGGTTCTTTCTCTTCTATCTTACGAGGTCTACCGTAATTCCATCCCTTGACACAACATGGCCCAAAAAGGCTACCTTTTCCAACCAAAATTCACACTTTGAAAATTTAGCATATAGTTTCTCTTGTTTCAAGACTTGAAGCATTACACTCAGATGCTCTTCATGTTCTTCAACACTCTTACTGTAAATTAGAATATCATCTATGAACACAATCACGAACAAATCTAGGAATGGTTTGAAGATTCTGTTCATTAAATCCATAAAAGGCTTTGGGGCATTGGTTAACCCAAAAGACATGACGAGAACTCATAATGGTTGTATCGGGTTCTAAAGGCTGTTTTGGATATATCATCTGGATTTATTTTCAGCTGGTGATATCCCGAACGAAGATCAATCTTGGAAAAATAGCTAGCTCCCTGAAGTTGGTCAAAAAGATCATCGATTCTTGGTAATGGGTATCGGTTCTTGATCGTGACCTTATTGAGTGCCGATAATCGATGCACGTTACGAGCGTCCGTCTTTCTTTTTCACAAAGCAGGGTGGTGCGCTGAGAAACACTAGGCCTTATAAAGCCTTTATCCGGAAGATCCTTGATTGTTCTTTTAACTCCATTCGGTGGGGCCATTCGATATGGAGGAATAGAAATGGGTCTTGTGCCGGAATTAACTCTATAGCAAACTCCACTTCTCTATCGGAGGAAGGCACGGAAGATCTTGGAAAAACCTCCGGAAAATTTCGAACAATAGGAACATCATTCACCGCTGAGGATTCTTTTTGGGTATCCACTATATTAGCCAGATATGCATACTCCACTCTGTGACTTCTCAATAACTTTTGAGCCCCAAGGTAGGAAATAAACTGACCTGAGGATATTCCTGTTACACCCCGTAGTTCAGGTTATGCGCATGAGGGCGTACGAAAGGGAGTAAGACTTAAAATTTTCAAAGGATAGGTTGACGGATTATTCCGGGCGGTTTTTAGTCAACTTTGAGGCGGGTTATGACCCGGTACATTGAGAGTTCCTAAGTGTTTTAAAGGCCTGGGGCGTAGTTCGTTGAGTCTAGATTCCAACGCAACCAACCGTTCGTCGATAGGATGTCGGAGTAGAAAGTTATGAGAATTACAAGTTCAGTGCGCAGTCGAACAAAAATGTGTTACGGAAAAAGGCGACAGGGCCGCGGCGCCGGATGCAGGGCCGCGGCGCCTAAAGTTCTGAAGGGTCGCTGAAGTTGCAGCGCGCGCCGAATAGCGAGGCGCGCGAAAGATCGAGAGCTGCGAGGTTTCAGCGCCGGCCACGGAAGCAGGCCGCGCCGAGGCGGATTTTTGGGCGAAAAACTTAGAAAAGTCGATTTCTTTTAAAAGGCATGGGTGGGTGACAAGTGTCCCCTCATCTGATTTTGCTTGCATGGCTTATATTGACCAAGTCTTGTAGACTTGGTCATCTCTCAAACACCTCCTCTCTCTAGAAAATTTAGCTCTCCTTCTCTCAGAGTTTTAAGAAGAAAGAAAAGCTTAGGAAAAATCTGAAAAGGTGTGGCAAGAAAGGAAAGGTTATTACAAAGCTTGTGAAGACTATTGTGGTGGTATTCTTGGAGTAGAGGCTAGCAATTGTTGGAGTAAATTGGCTAAGAGCTTTAAGGTAAAATTTCTTCCTTTAGAATTAGTTCTAAGTGTTGCATGTTTAGAAGAAAGAACTTGTGGTAGTAGATAATGCTCATAGAATCATTGCATGCTAGAAATGTAGTTTGGATATGAAAAATGGGTTAAGAAGAGATATTAAGCATGTTGTAGCCTAAAAACTACATTAGGATTGTTAAGTGAATTGTTGGATTGATTGAGCCTTAAAATGTGGCGTTGAGTGTTAAAAATCGGCCTTTGAAAAGGTGGCAAAGTGAGTAGAAACAAAGGAAATGCTGCCGAATTTTCTGTAGAAAAGATAGAAACTTGTGTTTCGGGGTTAATAGACGTTTGTGACCTTTATAGGTGAAAGTACTAGGAGTAGCGTATTCTACTCGAGGAGTGGAAAGGGCTAGCAAGGTTGTAGTACTTGGAGCTTTTTGCTTATTGTCGATAATCGTCGCGAGGTATGTGAACCTCTTCCTATCTCTTCTAGCATGATATGTGTGAACTATGTAGTGCGGTGACGCGTACGTGTTTAGCGTGTTTGATTGTTCTTAAAACGTAAAGTGTTATAACGGCTTTATGGGAAGTTGGTTATAACAGCTTTATGTAGGTAAGAAAATACTTTGTGGTTTTAAAAGGTAACTGATGTGAATTATAACCGGCTAGTCATAATAAAGAACTTGATGTATTTCAAAGATTTATAAATCGTTTTGGAAGGAGGATAACACTTGGTTTTAAAAGGTTTTAAAAAGGAGTTATACTAGCTTTATGGGGAGTTAGGTATAATGTCTTAAGAGGGGTAAAGAAAATGGTTTACTGATGTTAGAAGTTAAGAGACTTGATCTTATAAGATAAGAGACTTAACTTATTTGTTTTAATGTGAATGTTTGCGTGAAACCTCATTCGTGAGTAATGAGTACTTGGTTTTATTTAAAGGGATAATGGTTTACTGATTTCGGAAATCAGAATGTGTATCGACAGGACCAACTGCGGCGTTAATAAAGGAAATGTATTGAATAATGATGAATTGTATTAAAACCGGTAGAAACCTCCATCTGCATAGAAACTAAGATGAGACAAAATGATATACATTTTCTAGATCATGGTCTTTGTAATAAGAATGTTGTAAACAAGAATAACCTACTCGCGTGAGACATATATTACTCAATTGTTCTAAAAGGAATCAAGTGATTAAGTTTGGAAACTATGAAACCATTTGAAAATGAGAAGCTTGAGTAAGTGAAACTAGGCAAAGCTGGAACTTAGGAAAGAATGTTGTTACTTGATTTTGAAAAGGAATGTGGGTTGGTCATTCTAATACCAGGTATGCTTCCATTGTTGATTATGAGTTACTTGGGCGTCTGCTTGATGATGAAGGATTCCGGGTATGCTTCCATTGTTGATTATGAGTTACTTGGAGCGTCTGCTTGATGATGAAGGATTCCGCGGGTATGCTTCCATTGTTGATTATGAGTTACTTGGGCGTCGCTTGATGATGAAGGATTCCACGGGTATGCTTCCATCGTTCGATTATGAGTTACTTGGGCGTCGCTTGATGATGAAGGATTCCACGGGTATGCTTCCATTGTTGATTATGAGTCTATTTGGGCGTCTGCGTCGGTGATGGAGGATTCCGCGGGTATGCGGCCATGATGAGGTTCGTTTCCTGTTGTGATATTTTGTTCCATGGATTAGCTCTCCATGAGGTCTCTGCGATGCGAGGTGGATCTAGTAGTTAGCCACCGTACTTGCCGGTCGAGAGGCGTGATGCGAGTGGATCGGTAGTAGGCTTTCGTACTTGCCGGTCGAGGGTTAGGGCGAAGTGGTGTGATCTGAGGTGGATCGGTGGTTAGCTACGTCTTGCCGATCGTGACGTGGCGAGTGGATCTGGTAGAGGCTATCGCCTTTGCCGATCGGCCGTGATCGGGTATAGTATTGTTGGTACGGGTGGATCTGGTAGCTGGCTTTCGTACTTGCCCCGGTCGGTTGAGGATGCAGGGTGGATCTGGTAGCTATGCCTTCGTACTTGCCTCGTACGGTTCTGATGTCACAGGTGGGATCTAGTGTTCATGTGTACTCCTTAGTGTTGTTATATCATAGACTGCCGGCAGTGAGGAAGGAATTCCACGGGCATGATTGATGTTACGGGCATGAGACCTATGGTTATATTTGAGTGATGACTTAGAGGGCGTGAGTCCCTGACTTGACATGACTGCGTATATGTTGTGTACTGTAGTTTGGCTGTCATACATGTCGCACGCTTTATGTATGCTATATGATTTCATTCTGATATTTTGATTTCACATACTTGGTACTGTTATCTTGACCTCGCCCGAAGTGCGTTAAATCCGCGGTCGAGATCGTAGTTTCTTTGGTCCGCTCTTGGGATCATTGTTCCTTCTGGAAAGCTCCGTCCTCGGAGGCTTTGTCTTTTGGTATGATTCCCGAGGTTATAGACTTTTGTACATTCGGGGTATGGCGGGGCCACTGTCATACGATTGTTATTCTTAAGTGCGTAGTCACGTTTGTGGTTTGGGTTTGTAAGAATAAAGTTATCTTGTTTCATTGCTCGGTTAAGTTATTTTATGAAAAGCGGCCTTATCGCTTGCTAATGATGTTTACCTTATCTGATTTGTTTTATGTATGTTCATTGCTATTCTACGATGTATACTGACGGTACCGGTGAGGTACTAGTCGCGGCCGGGGTCGGTCGTGACAAAAGTGGTATCGAGGCGATTAGTCCTCGGAAGGTGTCTGAGCCGTGTCTAGTAGAGTCTTGATTATCGGTGTGTTGTGCGCGCATCTATAATCGAGGAGGTGCGAGGGCATTTAGGATTGGTTTCCATTCTTCTCACTCTAAGATCGTGCGATAAATTTGTGTGGTTAGGGTCGTCTCTCACCTAACGAGTTATGTTGTTTGCATTCTGAGAAAGCGTGATGACGAGAAAGATTATGTGGATTGCGTATCCGGGTTAGTTATGATGGTAGTATAGTGGGCATAGTGACGTTCAATTTATCTGATTTATGTATAAAGTCGGACACGTGTTGCCTAGAATGATATTGGAATACGAGGATTGATAAGGACTAATTAGATCTGGGAAGGTAGGAGTGGTTTGATGAACTCTCATCAGGTTATGCGTACTAATTTGAGATAATTAGGAGATGATGAGTTATGCGAGAAATAAATAGACCCTTAAGAAGTTTAATTAAGAGACCTAATGGGAAACTATGTTTGTAAATTAAGCTACGTGGTATGCTTAAGAGTATAGTACAGATGAGATTCGGGCGGAGTAAGTGATGGGATTGTTGTAAGATTTAGTATCATGAACGAGGGATATTGAGACTATGTACATGTGTTAGAATCAGTTGGTAATTCTGAGCGGGCCTTACATTTAGGCCATGAACGGGAGTAAGTGGTAACGGTTCATATCTTGGGTTCGTTTTCTGTTTGACTTACAGTGAATGGGTATGCGTGTGCGATATCTTAGGGTCATAGGTGGCATAATGAAGTTCCATTAGTATATAGTACGAGGATGTGCAGGAATAGTAGATTGGCTCTAAAGAACATTCGGGGGCGAATGTTTCTAAGGGAGAATGTTACACCAGTAGTTCAGGTTATCTTGCGTGAGGCGTCTGAAAGGAGTAAGACTTAAAATTTTCAAAGGATAGGTTGTGGATTATTAGGCGGTTTTTAGTCAACTTTGAGCGGGTTATGACCGGTACATTGAAGTTCCTAAGTGTTTTAAAGGCACAGGCGTAGTTCGTTAGTCTAGATTCAGCGCAACCGGATTCGTCGATAGGATGTCGGAGTAGAAAGTTATGAGAATTACAAGTTCGGTCTTGTGATCGAACAAAAATGTGTTACGGAAAAAGCGGCGAGCGCCGCGGATGCGAGCGCGGCGCCTAAAGTTCGAAGGGTCGCTGAAGTTGCAGCGCCATGGCCGAATAACGCGCGGCGAAAGATCGAGAGAGGCTGCGGAGGTTTCAGTGTGGCCACAGGAAGCGGCATGGCGGGATTTTGGGCGGAAAAACTTAGAAAAGTCGATTTCTCTTTTAAAAGGGCATGGGTGGGTGACAAGTGTCCCCTCATCTGATTTTGCTTGCATGGCTTATATTGACCAAGTCTTGTAGACTTGGTCATCTCTCAAACACCTCACTCTCTAGAAAATTTAGCTCTCCTTCCTGCAGAGTTTTAAGAAGAAAGAAAAGCTTAGGAAAAATCTGAAAGGTGTGGCAAGAAAGGAAAGGTTATTACAAAGCTTGTGAAGACTATTGTGGTGGTATTCTTGGAGTAGAGGCTAGCAATTGTTGGAGTAAATTGGCTAAGAGCTTTAAGGTAAAATTTCTTCCTTTAGAATTAGTTCTAAGTGTTGCGTGTTTAGAAGAAAGAACTTGTGGTAGTAGATAATGCTCATAGAATCATTGCATGCTAGAAATGTAGTTTGGATATGAAAAATGGGTTAAGAAGAGATATTAAGCATGTTGTAGCCTAAAAACTACATTAGGATTGTTAAGTGAATTGTTGGATTGATTGAGCCTTAAAATGTGGCGTTGAGTGTTAAAAATCGGCCTTTGAAAAGGTGGAAAAGTGAGTAGAAACAAAGAAATCTTTGCGAATTTTACGTAGAAAGATAGAAACTTGTGTTTGGGGTTAATGAGCGTTTGTGACCTTTATAGGTGAAAGTACTAGGAGTAGCGTATTCTACTCGAGGAGTGGAAAGGGCTAGCAAGGTTGTAGTACTTGGAGCTTTTGCTTATTGTCGATAATCGTCGCGAGGTATGTGAACCTCTTCTATCTCTTCTAGCGTGATATGTGTGAACTATGTAGTGCGGTGAGCGTACGTGTGTTAGCGTGTTTGATTGTTCTTAAAGCGTAAAGTGTTATAACGGCTTTATGGGAAGTTGGTTATAACGACTTTATGTAGGTAAGAAAATACTTTGTGGTTTTAAAAGGTAAGCGATGTGAATTATAACAGCTAGTCATAATAAAGAACTTGATGTATTTCAAAAGATTTATAAATCGTTTTGGAAGGGAGGATAACACTTGGTTTTAAAAGGTTTTAAAAGGAGTTATACTAGCTTTATGGGAGTTAGGTATAATGTCTTAAGAGGGTAAAGAAAATGGTTTCTTGATGTTAGAAGTTAAGAGACTTGATCTTATAAGATAAGAGACTTAACTTATTTGTTTTAATGTGAATGTTTGCGTGAAACCTCATTCGTGAGTAATGAGTACTTGGTTTTATTTAAAGGGATAATGGTTTCTTGATTTGGAAATCGAGAATGTGTATCGACAGGACAGCTGCGGCGTTAATAAAGGGAAATGTATTGAATAATGATGAATTGTATTAAAACCGGTAGAAACCTCCATCTGCATAGAAACTAAGATGAGACAAAATGATATACATTTTCTAGATCATGTTCTTTGTAATAAGAATGTTGTAAACAAGAATAACCTACTCTCACGTGAGACATATATTACTCAATTGTTCTAAAAAGGAATCAAGTGATTAAGTTTGGAAACTATGAAACCATTTGAAAATGAGAAGCTTGAGTAAGTGAAACTAGGCAAACTGGAACTTAGGAAAAGAATGTTGTTACTTGATTTTGAAAAGGGAATGTGGGTTGGTCATTCTAATACCACGGGTATGCTTCCATTGTTCAGTTATGAGTTACTTGGACGTACCGCCAGTGATGAAGGATTCCACGGGTATGCTTCCATTGTTGATTATGAGTTACTTGGGCGTCTGCTTGATGATGAAGGATTCCACGGGTATGCTTCCATTGTTCAGTTATGAGTTACTTGGACGTACCGCCAGTGATGAAGGATTCCACGGGTATGCTTCCATCGTTCAGTTATGAGTTACTTGGACGTACCGCCAGTGATGAAGGATTCCACGGGTATGCTTCCATTGTTCAGTTATGAGTCTATTTGGGCGTACCGTCAGTGATGGAGGATTCCACGGGTATGCGGCCATGATGAGGTTCGTTTCCTGTTGGCGATATTTTGTTCCATGGATTAGCTCTCCGTGAGGTCTCGATGCGAGGTGGATCTAGTAGTTAGCCACCGTACTTGCCGGTCGAGAGGCGTGATGCGGTGGATCGGTAGTAGGCTTCGTCTTGCCGGTCGAGTTAGGGGCGAAGTGGTGTGATGCGGTGGATCGGTGGTTAGCCTACGTCTTGCCCGGTCGGCGTGGCGAGTGGATGCAGTAGAGGCTATCGCCTTTGCCGGTCGGCCGTGATTCGGGTATAGTATTGTTGAGTGCAGGTGGATCCGGTAGGCGCTTCGTCTTGCCGGTCGGTTGAGGAGGCAGGGTGGATCGGGTAGCTATGCCTTCGTACTTGCCTCGTACGGTTCTGATGTCACAGGTGGGATCGAGTGTTCATGTGTACTCCTTAGTGTTGTTATATCATAGACTGCCGCCAGTGAGGAAGGAATTCCACGGGCATGATTGATGTTACGGGCATGAGACTATGGTTATATTTGAGTGATGACTTAGAGGCGTGAGTCACGACTTGACATATTTGCGTATATGTTGTGTCTTGTAGTTTGGTCATACATGTCGCACGCTTTATGTATGCTATATGATTTCATTCTGATATTTTGGTTTCACATACTTGGTACTGTTGTCTTGACCTCGCCGGAAGTGCGTTCATCCGCAGTCGAGATCGTAGTTTCTTTGGTCCGCTCTTAGGATCCTTTGTTCACTGGAAAGCTCCATCCTCGGAGGCTTTGTCTTTTGGTATGATTCCCGAGGTTATAGACTTTTGTACATTCGGGGGTATGGCGGGGCCTGTCACTTACGATTGTTATTCTTAGAGTGCGTAGTCACGTTTGTGGTTTGGTTTGTAAGAATAAAGTTATCTTGTTTCACCATCGGTTAAGTTATTTTATGAAAGCGGCCTTATCGGCTTGCTAATGATGTTTACCTTATCTGATTTGTTTTATGTATGTTCATTGCTATTCTCGATGTATACGGCGAGGTACCCGGTAGGGTACTAGTCGCGGCCCCGGGGTCGGGTCGTGACAATTCCAACCCTACCCCTTATAACAACTTCTGGTTCTCCGGGAAAAGTTAATCTCACTATCTTTCGTCGACAATCCAACATGGCATAACATGCGAGCAGCGATCCATACCCAAAATGGCGTGAAATCTACCATATCAAGTAGTACTAGGTTCACGTTGTTCCTGCCATTCACTTCTAATGGAAAATTATTTACCACCGAGAGGCCCAATTGAGGCCCTGCGGTGTCATAACCTCAACGAGTTCACTTAAATAAGAAGGTTCTACATGTAAATTCTTAGCAAAGCTCGTTGACACATATGAAAATGTAGGCGGGATCGTATAATACAAATGCGAGAATACTCGAGACTAGCAAAATACGTGACCACGCGTTAGATGCTTACGCCTCATTCCTGCAGGGCAAGCGTGGCCGATTAAATTGTTGGGTTGTTGACCTCCCGACTCTGGCGGGGTTGGTTTCCACGATTTCCGCATGGCGGTTTGTGGTTGCTTCGACCTCACGAATATATTGAGTTTGGGTCCTCTTCGCAATCCCAGCATAGTGGCGACTCTCCACGATTATAACATGTCTTCGTTAGGCCGGCATTCTCGGTGTGTTTTCTTTGACAAATCTTACAAATCGGTTTGTCGCCTCGTATGTTAGGGTTGGTGGCCTTGTCCGCTACCTTGGTAATTAGACCAACTGTGCCCTTAGGCTTGAAATAAGGCCGACCAGCGATTGGTTGGTCACGAAGATCCTACTAAACTCCCGCTCGATTTTGACTCGGTTAAACGATCACGGCGTCCGAAATCTCTTCTGCGAATATTCTCTTTTGCTTTAGCGAAACCTTCTACCCTCAAAGCCATATCGACAATCGAAGATAAGTTCGATCGTTGGCTAACGCCACGCCTTCTTCGCTATGTTGGGTTTAAACCTCTACAAATCGCTTGACTCATCCATTTCTGTAGGGGCGACATGTGTGTTGTATGCGATAACCTCACGAAGCGTATCATATTCTTGTACCGCTGCGGTCACCTTGCTTCAATTGTTCAAACTCCCATCGGCGCGTCCTTGCGTATTAGGCATAAACTTCTCGATGAATGCGCTCTGAACCTCCCAGTCATTGGTGGTGACATCGGGGGCGATTTTTCCTAAAATTCCTCCACCACACCTGCGTCATCCACTAGTCGTGCGCTGCCAAGTTGGCGCCTGCGTCTCCACGCGTCGATGTGAACATTAAGTCTTCAACTTCATCGAGGAATACCATCGGGTCGGCGCGAGGTCGCCGCGAAATCTGATGGTTCTCTTACCTCATAAAATTTGCCCATAGCCTGCTCAGTGCGCTTGGGATTCACTCCGATGCGTAGTGCGATCGCAATCGGTCCTCGGCCGTCTGGTTTTGGTTCGGGGCTATGGCGAGACACAGGTGCGGGCGGAACCATGTGTGGAACTGCAGCTGTCATTAACTCTATGAGTCTATCTAGTTTTTGTCCCACCGTTTCTTGGGCCATTTGACTCTCGTTCTCTCCAACATTTTCTCCGACATTTTCTCCGCTCCGCCCGGACACCACTACGTCATTGGGAGGTGCATGAGCTTCGTGATGAACCTCCTCTTGAGCCCGGGATTTGTGAATTCACCATTTTACGTGAAGACAAACACACTCATATTTTAGAAAGCGGAATGTCTATTCTAGCTCCTAAATTTTCTTATAGTTCATAAGCATGCAACACCTGATATGCCAACAAGGAAAAATAATTTAATAAAACATATCCTTTCTTTCTTGTATTCATAGTACTTCATTCATCATATTTTAAAATAACAATGTCATGACCACAATACATCACATCAGGTCAACTCTGCCATTGTGCGACCGCTATAGCCATGTCTTTGGAGCAGACACCTCTTATCACGCGCGTTCTAAAGGGCTTAACCGCATGATTCGTCTATTCTGCAGGTTGACATTCAACTCCCTGTGAACCTTCCTTTTTGCTTCTCTTTCCATATAGTTCATTTTATACCTTACTCCTCTTACATGATTCAGAAATTGGTGCAATGAATTTTCTGTAATATCTTCTCTTAGCATCCTTGCCTTTCTGAATGCGGAATGAAACTTTTACGGGCGGAATTGACTATTATCGTAGTATGACTCCAATTGGAAAGTTGAAGAAGGTCGGTCGTATGAACGCCTTTTCCTTCTAGTCTAAGCAAATATGTACATGAAATGCGATTGTGTCATCAATGTACTCATCAAAATCACCTTCTGAGTCCATCTTGCGACGCATGAACTCCCTCTGAGCTCTCATTTCCTTTGCCTGTTCCATGAGTACTTCCCTTTTTGTTGGAACTCGCCTTATAATCGCCATCTACACAAATCATATTAGTCAGTATAACGTTGTACAATCCCCTTTCTAACCCGTGTGAAGGAGGTAGTACGAGAAATCAAGTCTTTGAAAAGACTCGAGGTATGCGAGAAGAGTGCGAAGAAGGAAACTTTAGGATGTTATTCCGTTCACTTATTACTAAGGTGGCGCGCACACCGTCGCAATAAGTAACCGTTCAAACACCCAACTCGAAGGAAACTTCCTAGAATCTCTTAACCTGGTTTAGCTTTGATACCAACTTGTCACGCCCCGACTTTTCCTAAGTCTTTACTTAGGGCGTGATGGCACCTGGACAATTATTTTCCACCAGGAGCACCATTTAATTCTCTTTATTTAGAAATTTGAACTTATATTCAAATACGGAGCGATTAATAAAAATAACAATAAAGAAATATGTTTATGACTTTATATGAAAAAAACATAACGAGCCCATGCTGCTCGTGCAAATATTGTTTCTACATAGACATCTTGACAAAGATTATTCTAAGTTGGAAGGAGATCATTCCACGGGCATATCGAGACATTGGGCGACATTACGAACTTTGCGAGTACCAAGCCGAAACAATGGACTTGGTATGAAAAGAGAGGCTGCGGGACGATCGCTAGCCTTGACGTGGAGCCTTTCCTCTATCACCCTTTCTGAAACATGTTAAATAAAAGTCACCTACCATCCGGTGGTGAGAAACCTACCGCAATTCAAAGTAACACCACAATATTCCAAGTGCAATCACATTATAACGTAATAAGCATATTGCAAAAACATATCGAGTTACAACATCTTTAAATATGCAACAACTCCTCATAGGAAATTCTTGGTTTAACTAACACTTCATTTTATCTCGTATTATACGTTGAGACATTCCCTGCATTTCCACATGGTTATTACATTTATATATTTGTGAGCAGCGTATTCACTTTTCATATTTATATATAGGTGAACATGTGTTCATCTTTCATATTTGTTGCGTGCAACCCGATCCATTATATTTACGTATTTGTGAACACGCGTATTCACTTTACGTTTTGTTGCGGCGTGCAACCCGATCCATTATGTTTACGTATTTGTGAATGTGTATTCACTTTACGTTTTGTTGCGGCGTGCAACCCGATCCATTATATTTACGTATTTGTGAACATATATTCACTTTACGTTTTGTTGAGGCGTGAAAACCGATCCATTATCTTTACTTATTTGTGAGCAGCGTATTCACTTTACGTTTTGTTGCGGCGTGCAACCCGATCCATTATATATTTATATATTTATGTGAACACGTATTCACTTTTCATATTTTTCAGAAGATCAAACAAATACTATTCTTTTTTTCTAACATTCTGTCATTCATACTTGTAACGATTATAACTTTTAACCATAACTCCAACTAAGGTGTTTCTCAGCGGAAATTAAGGTAAGGCGGGATTTTTCAATGTACCAAATTTCATTTAAAACTACTTTGGATAACTAACACAAATTTATCCTCAAAACAGCCACATGAAATTTATTTCGTCAGAATATTTATTAAACAACACTCAATCTTAGAATAGTCATAACTCCTAATCAGTAAACCCGTTCAAGCCCCATAAAATCTCAAACGACGAGAACAGAGAGCTACACGTCTCCATGTGAACCCTTCTTTCATATTATGTACCATTTGGTACAGTTTTACACTTTTGTTCGCTGCCCTTCCTGGATATCGATAGATCCGAGGCAGAAACTTTAAACAGCGATAACTCTCAATCCGTAAGTCGGATAGACCCCCGTAAGGTCTCAAAATGTCCAAAACAAAGAGATCTAGAACTTTCATTTAGCAACAATTTTCATATTCCCCACAGATTAGTACAGTTTTACGTTTCAACGTCCTGCCCTTCTGGATTCCGACGAATCCGAGGCAGCAACTTCAAACTACAATAACTCTCAACTCGTAAGTCCGTTTTAATAAATCTTTATATACATCTGTCCGTAACAGAGAGATTTACAACCATGTAAATTTTCATATAATTCTAATAAGTAAAACTCAATAAAAACAGTCCGTAATTATGCCTTTCCGAATTTCGACCAAATCTCAGGCAGGAACTTTGAACAATGATAACTTTCAAACCGTATGTCCATTTTACCTCATTTTTGGTTCTATATGATCATATTAGAGAGGTGTACAATTCTTCCAAATTTCATCAAATTCTAACAATTATAACTCAGTGAGAACAGTTCGTAAAGTTCATGACGCAACTAGTTATCTAAACCATCAAAAGTTCAATATTTCTTTTCAACACTCAATTCTTATTCCAACATGTATTGAACTAAAAATAAAGGATGTTACCAAGAATTTCGAGTGAGAAAACTCACCTTGTAAGTGTGAAAAGATTGTGGTTCGGTTCTACAAGTGGTCTTTCTTCCTTAGTGTTCTAATTTTATTGTTCTCCTTCCTCCTTGATATTTTCTTGATTTTTTCCTTCTTGTTCACTTGTTTTTTCGATTTTCTAACCTTTATGTTATCCCCTTTGTTTGTGTGTAAATACAATGTATAAATGAAGGAGTTTTCTATAACCTATGGGAGGTGAAAAACCAAAAGATTGAAGGGAAATGAAAAGGAGGGGGAGGGGAAGGGCTTAGAGTGTACGTGAAATGCATGTTGCATTTTGTTTTTTTTTTTTTGTTTTTTTTTTTTGTTTTGTTTTTGTTTTGTTTTTCTTTTGTTTTCTTATTTTCATTTCATCTATCTATTTATCCAACTTTAACACTAACTCTATCCCATACAATTTATTCTTTGTTTTTCTTATATATATATATTTTTATTAACCCAACCACAACTATATATTATTATTATTTTTTTTCCGGATTTTACATTAACAAACCCCATTTTATTTCTTCCAAGTAGTGCTATTCTCATAGATTTACTCCATACAGTATAGTTTTTAGATCCTAAAAGTTGAAAGGAGATCAATGAGGCACTACTCACATCTGTGGATTGAAGGTGTAGGGGATGATTATGGTCAATCACAGTTGTAACTGTGAGGTCAGTCCTTTCGGTGGACGAGGAAGTGGTACCAGTTTCCATAGAGAGCCCTATTTTTTTTTTTTTTTTTTTGAACACAGTGTTGATTACTTAGAAGAAAAAGAAAATCAATACTCAGTATCAATTGATCAGTTTAGGAGACCGATTCCAAGAAAGAAGCAAAGAAAATACAAATCGTAAACAGTACTATTTCGTGCCCTAGTTCACAGATAAGGCAAACCACTGGCTATTTCGTGCCCTAGTTCACATCAAGAACATATCAAAGTCAGATAAAGAAGAGAAACACAAAATAGATCAGAAATCACCAGAGTCGCTCGGATCTTAGTCGAGTAGTTGCGGAAAAATTCTCTGTGGCTTTGATACCATGATGAAGATCATATCCAAGACATACACAATAACATGCAGACATGAGAACAAGATTTTAGGGTGAAGAAGAAGACCTAAAATCTTGTATCAGTAGAGAGAGAAAGAGAGAGGGTCGAGTAGAGAGAAGGAGGAGCACTTGCTCCTTTTTTATTTCTTGTAAAATGAATAATGTAATTCTGAACTTCTTCCATACATGCCTATATAGAATACTAAGTGGGCTGCTTTACATGGATAGAAATAATAAATGGGCTTCATCCCTTAATACATAAAATAGCCCAATACAGTGGGTTGAACTAATATTTTCTATCCTTAACAGCAGCCGCTACTCTTTCGAGTGCGCACACGATAAATACTTGAATCTATAGAATATGACCTAGGGAAATGAAAAGAGTATAAATGATGAGTAATATATAATTGAACTGTTACAACAGTCAAAATAATTGATATGTTATATAGAACTTCGTTACAATGAGTATATTGTACCTAGAGGCTTAGATGGAATCAACGTCTTATTTAAGTTATGTTTCCGTTTAAAATATACCTCAAAAAGATATTTCCCCTTAGTTAAACTAGTAATCATTTAATTTGTACAACATTTATTTGTGAAGGGAAGGTATCTAGCCCGTGAAAATGGTGAGAAGTGAAGGGTGAAGCATGTAAATAATTGAAAGATACCGTAATATACATGATATACACGGCATATACAATGCCTTGTGTTTACTGTGTATACCACAGAAACACAAAGAGAATAGGAGACAGTGATATACACGGTATACACAGCCGTGTATATCACAGTTTGGAGCTTATTTTTTAATTATGTTTTTATATATAATTAGCATTGTACACTTACCATAATTGTAGAATTCTTGTACAAATAGAATAGTGTTTTGGGAGTAGAATAAGAATATGATTTTTCATATTATGGAGATTGTAAATTGTATATATACTCATTCGTTAATGAAAATAATCAAGGAATTATATCTTTCATGGTATCAGAAGTCTAGGTCTCACAAAACCTTACTTTTCTTTCGCTAAATCTCGACTCCAATTACGAGAACACCTCTCGGTTTCCAGTCGTATCCTTCCTCCTCCCTTCCCAAATTTTCTTCATATTCCCTACTTCTCCTATTGTTCTTTCGTTATGTCTACATTGAAGAACATGTTTCACTCAACCCTTACAATTTCCAACATCAGGAACCACATCCCTATTGTTCTTGAGATGGAGAACGTCTAATACGCAACGTGGGCGGAATTATTCAAAATTCACGCACGCTCGCATCAAGTTCTCTATCATATTATTCCCTCGACACCTGACGCAGAAGAGGTGCCTAACCCCGAGGAAATTCCTACGTTATGGATGACACTTGATGCTACCGTTCTCCAGTGGATTTATTCTACTATTTCTACCAACCTCCTCCAAATGATCATTGAGCCCGACACTACGATAGTGGAAACTTGGGATAGAATACGTGATAAATTCCAAGATAACAAGAATTCTCATATTGTCACTCTAGAGCAGGAATTTTTCCACGTCAACATTGAAGATTTTCCTAACGTTTCGACCTATTGTAAAAGGCTGAAGGAATTGGCAGAACAACTCCGCAACATTGGTGCGCCAGTTACCAATGATTGTTTTGTTCTCCAAATGGTTGCGGGCATGTCTGAGGCTTATAACGGCGTTGGCACACTTTTTCTTCAAAGTAACCCTCTACTACCTTTTTATCAGGCCCATTACATGCTCATATTAGAAGAAGCTGACTTAGCTAAAAAGGCGACTACAGGTGCAAATTCCGTCGTAATGATGACCACTTCCGACGACCCTCACTCATTCTCTGAGAATTTTGGCCAAAACCACAATAATGGTGGCGGCAAAAAGGGTCAAAATCGTAAAAATAATGGCAAGAACCGGGGAGATTGTTGCAATCTGTATAACTGTTGCCATAATTGATAAAATCCCACTTGTTTGCGTTTAGTCGCATCAGTACTGGTTCAATCAATGGAAGCCCAAGGATCAAATACACCTTTTTCAAATCCAACTTTCAATAAAAATCTCAAACTCTTCTAAACCCTCTCCCATGTCCATTTCTCCTAAATCCATAACAACATCTTCCAACACCAAAGAAAACACTCCAATGTCGATCAACCCATCACAAAATCAAAAGGTATACAAATATTATGTATCGATTGATAACCACAATCCTGACATGAAAAATCTTTCACGAGATATTGTCCTTAGAGATTATGATGAACCACTAGTAATTAGTTACCCAGGTGACAACGATAACCCCATTGTTGTTGATGCAATATCAAAATTCTCAAACTTATGTACTAGACCCACAACATCGACCTTTCCATCTCGAATGTCGAAAAGGATTTTTGAAAACATTGTTCGTGAAAATTAGTTTGTCAAAAAGGCCAAATGTGAGTCGACTGTTCCTATTGGTTCATGCAGCAGTAGCAACACTGACATATAGTTCAATGTGGATGATATTCCGGAAACACCACCCACTGACAGTCCTACAGGTGAACCTGAAGGTGAGGAAGATGAGGTGTCTGATGACACACCTCTAAGCAGGTTCATACCGAAGCGGGTCAAAAGAACATACATGAATGTTGCTACAAATGTTGCCTTAACATCCAAGGCAACAGACAAAGATCAGTCAGTAGACCCGGACTATGTTGCCTCAACAACTCGGGAAACACCTGAAGACACACCAATAGATGACAACAATCCATTCAAATTCTGAGGTAATGGTTTACTCTCTCATGTTCCAATATAAAACATGTGCTGATAACTGGAAATGGTTTCAAAATAGAGTGATTAGAGCAAAGAGAGTCATTGACCTAAATCCATTTTCTGACAATAGTCTAGTCTAGTTTTTAAGTAGTAGAAATTTGCAAAGTTCTGTAACTGGTAAAAATCCTACTGTGATAAGGGGATTAAAGTGTTTTATGCTAATTTGTCACATGTTGTTAAGGACATCACCTCAAAGAAATTTGGGAAGGTGTACTTGTACAACAAGGTATATAATTTTAAACTGTATATCATCAACACCACTTTAGGATTAACCATTGGTGAGAGAACTATTCAGCTTAATCTCACAACTGAGGAGTTGAATGCTATGATTAAATACCTTAATGGTGGTTTGATCACATTATGGACACCTCGTTTTCATGTATCCAAACTTACTACCATGTTCACAATCCTACATAAACTTGTCATATTTAATTGGCTACATTCTCTAAATGAGACGGTAGTGATATTAGAACAAGCAACGTTACTATTCAAAATAGGGAAGGGTTACAGAGTTGATTTAGGGTCTATCATATTTGAACATGTTGTCAATCTGGCAGAAAAGAAAAATAACTTTGTCCTTCCATATCCCTCCTTAATCTATCAAATCTTAGTTAATCAAAGATTTAAATCTAGAAAGGAGGATGAGTTGGGTCATGCATGAAGTATACTCAGTCCATAGAGCGGTGTTGAATAGTAGGGACAAAATCATTGATTTACCCTGGAAGAGAGAGAACATGAACTCATATGTTGCATCAGATGTTGCCAACATGCAAGGCAACACAGGACAAAATCAGTTCTACATGTCCAAAGAATGGCTAGAAAAGCACATAGATGAACTCAACATACAGATTGAAGAGCCATGGATTACTACATGGACATTCTTTCTTCACAAAAGGGGGGAAATTATAAGCAGCAGGGCCAAGCTAGTAGAGACAATGATGTAGGGGGAGATGAATAAGTGACTATGATATCCAGTGTCAAGATGAAGGTGAAGTTGATTGCTGATTGTTTTGTCGAACAAAAAGTGACTGGAAGCTAATGTGACATAAAACAATCTAGATGAGGGTGATAGAATCATGTGAATGTGATGTTAATTGAACACTTTGTTTTATGTTGTCTTTATGACTGTTGGTTTGTAATGTTGTTTTGAAAATTGGAAAATGTTTTTGGTCTGTAAATATTTTGATATTTTGTGGATGTGATATGAATATGGGTTTGACTACTTACAGTCGCGTTGTACTCAAGACACGATTAATATATATAAGTTTCAACTAACCCAATCATCGATACAAAAAATACTTGCAATTTGTAACTGCATATTGAGGGGGGAGCATAGCCACACTCTTACTGATTTTAGTTTGTTAGGGCAACGTCTAGAATCAGTATCCTAGGCATTTTTAGGTTTGTATGAAGTTTTGTGAAGAAAGAAAAAAAAGGGGAGATTGTTGATGTTGGATAAATGTTGTGACAACACGAGTAATTAGTCAGGACAACATCGCTGATGAATATAAGGATGTTTTCTGCAGTGTTGTGACAACATCACAAACAACATCTCTATAAACGATTTTGCCTATTCTTCTAGTCAAAATAGTGACTGTTACTGTGAGGTAAAAATGACCTAGGCAAGCTAATCATAAAGTCGTGTTTAAAACGTGAGAAAAGTAGAAGTCAAGCTTGGAAGGAAAGCAATGTGAAGACCAAGTCATTGTAGTTGAGGATTTCATGGAGGCTGAATCGGACCAAGTTGTTGCCTATTTTCTCTCAACTTCTGCAACCAACCAGTGAGAATCTTAAGGAAGTTTCACACTATAAATATAGGAGGAACTTCATTGTATCGGTATCCTGATTACAAAGAAAAGAATACCCAATGGAGCTCTTGGGAATTCACTCCAGGAACTGGATCAAACACCACTGCCTAAAGTAGTATAATAACATCTAGTCTCACATTACTATTGCTGTCCAGATTCTAGATTAAGCTCACTGTTGAAGCAACTGTAATGAAGATGTTATATGTTTCTTTATAAATGTTTTGTCTTTAGGCTGAAGTCATCTACGACTTCGTGTTGTAATTTCTTTTTATTGTATTTCTACAAATTGTAAAAAGAAATTCATTTGTAATTGTATATAATATATACAATATTTCGGTCATTGACCATCAAGGAATATATGAATATATATCCTTGAAAATATAAATTTTGTGTCTTTTACTTTTTCCACTGCATTTACTCTTTAAGGTTTATTATTATTTTATCGGGTGTTGCCTCAAGTGTTGACACAACACTTGAGGGAACATAAGAAACTGTATAGCTTTTCGGCTTTCGAATCTTTATTTTTCCTACTTTTATTTGTTTATCCGTAGCCTCCACGCCTAACAACTTCCTTGTAGTAATGATACCTATTAGCAACATAATGCCTTGCCTTCTTTTTAGACAATATTAAATGTATCTTAAAAAATTGTGACATAAAATGCTTATGAATGTAGCTAACATCAGTTATCGAATACCGCAGTGTTTTCAGTGATGACAGACGTGAATTGACTTTGGCAGAATTCAAGAGATGGTTGAAAAAATTTGATACTAACAAAGATAAAAAAATTAAGCAAAGAAGATCTTACAGAGGCGATCCGTTTGTCGACCAGAGCCTCGTTTTGCCGGCTAAAGAGCTATCGAGCTACTAAATTTGCCGACGCTAACAGCAATGGATGCATTGATGAGGATGAAATCGTCAATCTCACAGAGTTCGCGCTGAAGTACTTGGGTATTGGGATCGTGTCTTATTAATTTTCAAGCTAAGTGCTCTTTGTATGTTAATAACAAATTAACAGTCATGTCTTCTTTTGTTCAAGTTTTGATTATTATGGAGAAAGCTATTTGCTTCATTTGAATTTTTCCTTTTTCCTTTTTCCTTTTTCCTTTTTTCCCTCAGTGTGAATTTAATAATTCTTAACTTTTCCCTTTTTGATATTCTTTAGCGTTGTACACTTTAGAGCATTAAAGAACAATACATATATAGGGTCTGTTTGATCGAAACACCAAAAGTATTTACATTTCGTAAGTAATGCAGAAAGCATTTCGAAAGAATCAGTTAGGGTGTTTGACCTATAATTATAGAAGTGCTTCTGAGAAACAGAAACAATTTTCTATTTGACCAACATTTATGCAAATTTATTAGAATATTTTTTTAATAGATTTAAAATATTCGTTTCTATTATATGTTTCTAAAAATTAGTATATCTTTACAATTTAATAATTTCTTTTAAAATTATTTAATTGCAATATTTAATCAAAAAATAATATTATATTGTACATAAGAAATGTAACGACAATATGATAGTCAATGACTCAAATATGTCCAAACCTACCCCCCGCCCTACCTACACCTATCCCCACCCCATTCTCAAATTTCTATGTCATATTTTTTTTACTTTTATAAAAAATATGAATTTTTTTCTTTTCCCCTTACCCCGGCCCTACCCCCCAACCCCATCTCATTGCCCTACCCCATTCTCAAATTTCTATTTCATATTTTTTGTTACTTTTATAAAAAATGATTGAAAATATGAATTTTTTTCTTATCCCCCTCCTACCCCTATCCCCACCCTCACACCATTGCCCTACCCCATCCTCAAATTTCTATTTCATATTTTTTGTTACTTTTATAAAAAAAATTATTAAAAATATGAATATTTTTCTTCCCCCGGGCCCTACCCCCTACCCCCACCTCACTCCATTGCCTTACTCATCCTCAAATTTCTATTTCATATTTTTTGTTACTTTTATAAAAAAAAAATTATTAAAAAATATGAATTGTTTTCTTACCCCTCGCCCTACCCACCACCCGCCCTAAACCCTACCCCACCCCATTGCCCTACCCATCTTCAAATTTCTATTTCATATTTTTTGTTATTTTTATAAAAAAAATGATTTTTTTTCTTATCCTCCGCCCTACTCCTACCCCACCCCACCCCATTGCCATACCCATCTCAAATTACTATTTCATATTTTTTGTTACTTTTATAAAAATAAAAAAAAATCTTACCCCCCGCCCTACTCCCATCCTACCCCTATTCTCAAATTTCTATTTTATATGAAGATATTATATGAGATTAAAAGGAATTTTGTGGGAAAAAATGGTAAATGGGTCCAAAAAAATTCAATATTAGCAAAAAGAGCTTCTGCAGAAGCATTAAATTGGTGTTTCTGCTTCTCTTTCCATCTAGAAACAATTTTTGACTTCTAAAAAAATATTTTTACTTTTGGAAAGAGGATATTTGACCAAAGAAGTGTTTCTGACCAGAAAGTTGACAAACACCACCATAATGCATAAGAAGCGAGTCAACAATTCAAGAACTTTTCAGTGTTCTCATGCGAGATTAAATATGTTGACCCTCAACAATTTCAGCAGCTTAACATTTGACGTTTTATTCTAAAAGTAGTACAAAAGAGAGAAAAAACTCCTAATGATAATTTTTTTAAAATTATATAGTAACAATCAAATTTATTAAACTTGAATCTAATATATTTTGATTTGACGACTAACAGTGTCGTCTTAAATATTTTGGGGGCCCTGTTCTAATTCATCAAAGTGGACCCTTAATTGGGCTAAGACCTGCGAATTATGGACCTTTACAGTAAATTCGGGCTAATACTACTTAATAAAAAATGAAAAAATGGGTCCTAAAATTTTTTATTTTTTGGGTGTCCTGTGCGGTAGCACACCTCGCACGGATTCGAAGACGGCCCTGACGACTAATATATTTATGATATTCTTCGGATAATAGAAAAATATTACTTAGGGCTTTTATGACCGTGCTGGCATATTCACCGGTTCATAATACAAGAGGGACAGTGTTATTTAGAAAAGAGTCTTGTGAACATGCTCCACCTGAGGATCATCCAGAGATCTGAGCACGAACCTGCAATTAATTAAAATTATTTTGTAAGAAAGAGTTAAACTAGATAAGATGTGAATACCGATTAACGCATCAAGGTTAATTTATAGAGGTTTAAAACCCTTTTAGTGGGCTAGTTTAACTCCGTGGAATGAAGCCTTAGCCTGTACTTCCAGATTGTGCATTTCATTGGGTCTTAAGTTGTTAGCGTCAATAATTTTTCAAAACACTCCGAATATGCGTAATTCAGAGATTAGTTTGACATATTCAATTTTCATTTTCTTTCATCTGATATAGGTGTTCCAATAAGTTTTCTCGAAAGTATGTAAAATAAGTTGCAATTACGAAAAGAAAAGAAAAGTAATTTTATCGACGAATTTTTGTTGAGTATAATTATGTTTGTTCTTCTGATTCTTCTCTTCTAAAAGTCATTCTTTGTGATTCGAGAGCCGCCAATAGCGTGTTTTTCGAATGTAGAATGATTTGGACATTTTTGAGATGTGGTTGATCTCCAAGAACATCGAGCAACACTCTATCTATTCAGATTGGGAAGAATTTACCCGCATGGGTGTAGCTCAGTTGGTTCCAGGGTGGCAGATTGCTCCCAAGATTGGGAAGAATTTGTTAACCACCCCCTTGCTTGCGGAAGCCTTCACCAACTGTGAGAGGCTTTCTCCAATGATCTAAATGTCCCCCCTAAAGAGTTAGGTAACTCCGCTATTTATAGTTGAAGGGAGTAGGAAGTTCAAGTATAGATGAACTCTTTTGCTTGATTCTGATTGATTTATGTGAGTCATCAAGCTTATCACAAAATATTATGTGGTAGTGTTGTTTGTGATTGATCAAGATATGACATTTTAAATATTTGACGGCTTTTGATTGGTCCTTGTCTTGATCGGGAGTTGCCACATCATTTAAACATGTAGCATCATCTTGTTGGTTGCTTGTGATTGACCAAGACAAGTCATTTTAGACACTTGACGGCTTTTGTGATTGATCCTTGTCTTGAGTGGGAGTTGCCACATCATTTGAACACGTGACATCATCTTGTTGGTCTTTATTTGATTGGAATGTCATGTCACTTGACACGTGACATGAATTTGAGCCTCAAGATAATTTAATAAAAAAATTATTTAATTATTGAGCCTTAAGATGAAATGAACCTTAAACTTGAATTTAATAAAATAGATTTATTTAATTGTACAATCTAAATTAATTATTCAACCCAAATAAATAAAGTTAATCCAAATTTTATATAAATTTAACTCAATAAAATGGACGTGTTTATAGTAGGTAATTCAGAGATTAATTAGAACTTGTCCGATGCGAACAAGCACAACTTTACAACATGACGATTATAATTTAAAAGGGGTTGCACCGCCACGATTTTTTTTAGATATGATGTTATGACTTATCACTAAGCTATTAAAGTTTCTAAGAGGTTTATAAAACTCAATAGGATTAATTATGTGATTATGTAAGGAGTAATATCACTTTTGGACTCTTGGTTATTAGTAAATTTTGTTTTTACTTGTTGTGATATTTGAATAAGCACTTAACTTTAAATTAATTTGAATTAATATTTTTAATCCTTATTAGTGGTGGCTCAATTGAATAAAACCGAACTTAATGAAGGGCCTTAATTTTTTTTAATCATAAAAATGAAAAAAGAAAAAAAATCGTATATTTATTTTTTATTTGAAGTCTATTTTTTGAGGATTCATGACTTCCTCAAGAGCTTCTTTTTTAGATTGTCTCAAAAATTTAATTCTTCTCTTCTTCTTTTTTCGAGTTTTGAACAACCAGGTTCATATTTTTAGTTGAAATATTTTATATTTTAATAAATAATTTAAAGGACAATATATATTACATAGTACAATATTAAAAATACAAGTTTTAGATGAAAATAATACTAGAAATCAAAATAATAGAAGTTGATAACTTGATTTGTGAATACTTATTTAGTGCTTCAATATATCTCTTGCAAAATTAGGCGTGCAAGAAAAAACAAAAAAAACAAATACATACACGATGACTCTTGTCTTTCAGAGCAATATAGTCAAAGACACTCGTGAAGAACAAAAAATAAAATAATAAAGCATAGAAGTATACTAAAGTTTTTGAAAATAAAAGTTAAAAGTAGACTGAATATTGTAGAGAAACCAAACAAGGAGCTTCTCTTTTGTCCATATATTAAAAATAAATTGAATATTTATGTAATATACGTTACTTACTCATTTAGCGGCCTTCATTTATGTCAATTAGTTAACTATTTTATTTTAATAACAAAAATTACTCAAAGTACTTTATAATTTTTAAAAAATATATATAACCTATTGATGAAAAATTGGGCCCCTAAAATTGAGGAGCCTAAAGCTTTGGTTTTAGAGGCTTCGCCCAAATGTCACCACTGATCCTTTTATGTAGCAAATATGTTGTATTTAAATTATTTTTAGAATTGTATTTACCGTTAAATATAGAGTAACAACGTGAACCTAACATAATACATGAATAATAAAGTAGTGGAATAGTTGGTAATAATGGTAATTTGCGAATATTCGCAAACAATGAGATTTCAAGTGCACATTTTAATTATCGATTTAGTTTGAAAATTTCAAGTATGAATATCTTAAAAAAAATATATTTCTCATAGTGATCTTATTTAGTTTTAAAAAAATCAAAATCATATATTTTCTATCTATCGATTTTCTATAAATTTGATTCTTATTTACTTGATTTTGGTAACGAAAATGTTGATGAAGAAGAGCCTTAACCTATTTCTACTTGGGGTAAGATAGAAGAATCAATTGTTAAGCTGTTAGACAGTATTCAAGAAAAAGCTACTGAATTCCCTTTTGCTGAAAGTTTGGACCACATTTTTCGTCAATTCAAGCGCTAAGAGACTGAAATTTATGAAACAACCTACAATTGTAGAATTCTTACGACAAACTTGAAATTGTATTTAAATTCTTAATTAATTTTAAATGTATATATTCCTTAGATTTTAATTATTTATCGGTATACTACAACGAGTTATGAATTTATTTGTAATTTATAAGTCTTTTTACTTTTTAATTAATGAGATATAAAAATTAATCGAGATTTTAGAATTAACAAGTATATTATTTTTGTTTATAGCATAAAAATACAGAAAAATAATTATTTGCATACTTTTAGTTATAACAATATACAACACCTCACTATAACACTCTTAAAATTTTCGGACAAACGCTATCATTATAGAGAGGTATGACCGTAACACTTTTCTAAGTATGAAATAATGGTAAAAATAAGCCTATCTTAGCCGTTGTTGACCGACTTGTAGAAGGATAAATTAAGGATAAAGTAAAAGAGGGAAACTGAAAACGTTTTGAGACACATTTAAATTTGAGAATCATTCCAGAAATAAAACGTTTTAAAAAGAGAAACTGAAAACTACCTTATAATAAGAAAATTACAATTTACAGCTGTTCTCTATCTTTTTACTATGATCTGTCCAATTATTAATTGTCATCCAATATTTTCACAAGAATCCTCCCATAAAGTCTAATCAATGGATAGGATCTGGTTAGTCAATTTTTTTTCCCTAGAATAGATATACTATGCTTTAAATTTTTTATCGTAAATGCATGAATATTATCCACTAATTAATGAGTGGCTTTTAATTTCCTTAACCATATTTGTTTCCTTGACCATATATGGATAAAGTCAAACTCAATATTAAATGGTGATTTTCAGAAATTTCGTCAAAATTAGAAAAGGCTGTTATAATTTTGAAGAGAAATTAATGGTCCTATTTTGTTGGAAATTTGGTAACGAATAAAATGTGTCCACAAATTATGCCAAGTAAAGTAACAGAAATAAATGAGGTCTCACAGTATAAAAAGGCATTAATTTGGTAGAGAACAACATCATTCCAGCAAAATAAATTAACTGGAGAGTCCGAGGCAAAGATAAAATCCTTAGCTCTTTGTCTCTCCTCTCCGATATATGTAGTAGTGTATGCTGGTCTATCTCTATTAAAAAAGAAACAAAAATATAGAGCAGAGACTCAATATACGTAAATTTTTATAAATACAAAAATGTCGACAACTCCAGCTCAATCAAACAACTCCAAGATCACAGTCTATGTGGTATCATGTTGGATCTTTGCTGCCTTTGGAGGGCTTATGTTTGGTTACGATATTGGTATTTCAGGTATGTAAATTTTTCATATTTTTTATGTCCAGATGCGCACTAAATTAGTCGGATCAATCAATTTTTGACACCAAATGATTGATATAATGTTTTTTTGTTTTGTTGGTGATAAAATCAGGTGGAGTATCGGGTATGGATGATTTCTTGGTAAAATTCTTCCCAAATGTATATGATAGAAAGATTCACGCAAAGGAGAACAACTATTGTAAATATGACGATCAACTTCTCCAACTATTCACATCTTCCTTGTACCTATCTGCCTTGGTTTCTAGCTTCTTTGCTTCCAAGGCCTGCTCAGCTTTGGGCCGTAGGCCCACCATTTTCATGGCTTCCATTTTTTTCATTGCTGGGGCAATTCTAAGTGCTGTCTCGGAATACAGATGGATGCTCATTGTTGGTAGAATTTTGTTCGGCGTTGGTGTTGGCTTCGGAAATGAGGTACTCAAAATAATCTAATTATGTTTCACAAATTAGTTTTTTAATATTCTAATATTATTTTAGGAAGAATCTCTTGGATATCTGATCATTTTATCCCGAACTCTATCATTACTTTTCATGTTGTTACCAAGTTTCTACATTTTACATCCAAAGACAATGTAACAGTATAATCCACTAGTGATATTGTCTATTTTGGGTTTAGGTTTGCACAACTTTAAAATGCATTACTTGGACTAAGTCTTAGGGTGTTACCTAATTGGACACTGTCTTTACAAAACTATAGATACTAATATGGTTGTTTTGGTTGTTGCAGACTGTTCCTTTGTTTTTGACAGAGGTAGCACCAATCCAACTTAGAGGAGCTGTGAATATTATGTTCCAACTTTTCGTAACAATCGGAATATTCATCGCTAATCTTGTGAATTACGCGACATCCACAATGCACCCTAATGGCTGGAGAGTGTCACTCGGCCTTGCGGCTGTTCCAGCAATGCTTCTGCTCATCGGCTGCTTCGTCATCACTGACACTCCTGCCAGTCTAATCGAACGCGGCAAGGACGACCAAGGCAAAGCTGCACTAAAGAAAATCAGGGGAGTTGATGACGTTGAAGCTGAATACGAGGAATTAATTTCTGCTCGTGATGAATCCAAGGAGGTGAAACATCCATTCAGGAATCTCATGAAGGCTGCCAGTGTTCCACCACTAGTTATTGCCATTCTATTGCAGGTTTTCCAGCAATTCACTGGAATTAACGCCATTATGTTCTACGCACCTGTCCTGTTCCAGACCATGGGATTCAAGTCCGATGGTGCACTTTTGTCCGCTGTCATAACTGGACTCGTTAATGTTGGCTCCACATTTGTTTCTATCTATGCTGTTGACAAGGTTGGAAGGAGAAAATTGCTCCTCCAAGCTTGTTGCCAAATGTTAATCTCTCAGGTACGAAATCTCTTATGCGGGATCCATCATAAATTAAATAGTTTTACACTGATTGTTACGTATTTCTGATAAAGTATTGTGGTAATTTTGCAGTTGGCAATTGGAGTCATTTTGTCCATCAATTTGAAGGAGACAGGAACATTAGACAGGACACTGGCAGCAATTGTGGTGGTTCTTGTTTGCACATATGTTATGTCATTTGCATGGTCATGGGGACCTCTAGGATGGTTGATTCCCAGTGAAACATTCCCAATGGAAACAAGAACAGCCGGTTTTGCATTCGCCGTCAGCACAAACATGCTCTTCACCTCACTTATTGCTCAGGCTTTCTTGACAATGCTCTGCAAAATGCAAGCATACATTTTCTTCTTCTTCTCTGGCTGGATCGTCGTCATGGGACTGTTCGTCATCTTCCTCTTGCCTGAAACAAAGGGAGTCCCCATTGATTCAATGGTTGATACCGTCTGGAAGCAACATCCAGTGTGGAAGAAACTCTTCAAGAATGAATAAGTCAAAGGGTTACCATATGAATTAATTATACAATTTCCAAGGTCTACTATACAAATATAATTAATATGTGATGTATCCCCTCTACCCTATCCTCCTATGTTTAAATTGGTTTTGCAGTTCCTGATTTAGCGCTTTAAGTTTATGGAAACAATTCCCTATAATTCTATCCTCCCATCCTTTGTAAATTTGATTCTCAAGTCAAGGCAATTGGATGAACTTTATTTTTTATTTTTTGTTGCAAAAGTATCAAATTCTTTATCGGAAAAGTGCATTGTCCTCTATTTCAACATCCAGTTGATTGTATTTGTGGTTGCAATAAATAAAGTAAAAAATATATATAAGTTGTTGCTGATTAATATTTAGTCACTAATTTATAACAAATTATTCGTTAAAGCTATTGTATCGATAAAGTTACTCAGGTTATTTTTTTCCAGAAAGTCATTATAGCTGAAAAATAAAAGGGATAATTACATAAACTTCCTCTCTAGTTTGGCTTTCTAGCCGTTACTATTTCTTTTGTGATTTATAATATTATGCTTATTTTTCTTATTTAAATTTTATTGGAACAATCCTATTAACTTATATTATTAATATAAAAATTGTGATTCAACTAATTTGTCCATTCTAATATATTTTCTTATTTAATTAATTTTATAAATATTAGTTTTGCTCAAGATAAAGTTTGATCTGTGTTGTTGTAGTTTTCCCTTTGGCCAATCTCCAAATGCATTGCTGAAGTTGTATCCTTCCTGATGACATAGTTACTCCTGTTTGCAGCCAAAGCATTAGTCTTCTCCATGCATAAGTACACTCCATGAATAAATGGTCACTGGTCTCTCTAGCAGCTCTACACAGTACACAATCTGAATCCTTAATAATACCCCATTGAACAAGTCTATTTGTAGTATTCAAATAGCCATGAAGATACACTCACAGTGTGAACCTTGATTTTGGTCTTGCCTCATTTTTACACATCAAATGCTTCCAAGGAACTTTGGAATGACTTTCTTTCAGTTGCAAATACATGAAATTGATTCTGTTTTTTAAGAATTGGAGGATTTCCTTGAATAAGCTGCACTGTATTAATGAGATTGGAGGATTTCCTTGAATAAGCTGCACTGTATATCTGGCCTCTAATTTTTTTCTTTTACTATAACCTCCAATTTAATTTGCTTCTCTTATTTTTTTTTAATTTGTTTAAAATATTATCTTTTTTAGTAATTTTTTAATTTTAATTTTTTAAATAACAAATTTAAAATCACAAAATTAAAAAATATATTAATACATTCTACGTATCTTTAATAAACCACTACATAATATAAAAATCTTCTTTATTTTATAAAAACTTGGGTGTCAAGTTAAATTGTTAAAATGAGAAAAATAAATTGCAAAGTGAGGAGCATCTTCTAAACAAAATCTAGTTACTTTGAGATATTACACCGAAGGTCCACAGTCGACATGACACATGGCAAAAGAAAGAGAGTGCGTATCAAAATGTCTGAATCTGAATACCCCTTATCCAATATCCTTATCTCCACCACATTAACAAAAATGAAGTCTCCTCTCAATTCTTCACAAATACTTATCCATTTTCCTCCCAAGTTCCTCAATGGCCATGGCAACTCAAGCATCCCTCTTCACCCCATCATTCTCTTCCCAAAATCATCTGCCCCATGGAAACAATCCCTCGTATCCTTCTCCCCTAAGCAACTCAAATCCACCATCGGAGCAACCTGACCATCAAGGCCACGGCTGAGGAAGCAGCCTCACCCGCTGCCACCAAAGAAGAAAAGCCCGCTCCAGTGGGCTTCACCCCACCACAACTGGACCCAAACACACCTTCCCCTATCTTCGGTGGCAGCACTGGTGGGCTTCTCCGCAAGGCCCAAGTTGAGGAATTCTACGTCATCACATGTGAATCCCCGAAAGAACAGATTTTTGAGATGCCAACTGGTGGTGCTGCCATAATGAGGGAAGGCCCAAATTTGCTTAAGTTGGCCAGGAAAGAACAATGTTTGGCACTTGGTACTAGGTTGAGGTCCAAGTACAAGATTAACTATCAGTTTTACAGGGTGAGGTCCAATATTTGCACCCAAAAGATGGTGTGTACCCGGAAATGGTGAACCCAATCGTCAAGGAGTTGGGCAGAACTTTAGATCCATTGGCAAGAATGTCAGCCCAATTGAAGTCAAGTTTACTGGCAAACAAGCGTATGACTTGTAAGGTGATGAATGGTTCGTTATTTTGTGGCTTTATTGTAATTGTTAATGATTTTGTGATTATGTAGTGCATCGTTTTTCATGTTTTATTTGACACTACAAATACAGCATGGATCCTGTTAATTATTCCTCGTGTGTTAAATCTCTGTTTTTAAATTACTTTTGTTCTGTCGTATGATTAGCTGAATTTACCCTTTTTTTTATTTAATGGGCAAATAATTGGTGAAATGACTAATGGAATTGGGATTATTAATTTCATTATAGGAAAAGATATCAAAAATATGCAGTAAAGTTTAGCAGTTGTGGTTACTCTTTCCTTTAGGGACACAAATTAAAGGACATATACTAAATGTCATCTCTTGTGCTCAAATCAATATTTTAGTAAAATCAATTTTTGTTTTAAATCAACAAAAACAAAATAAATAAAAAAATGTTAAGGACAAAATAGATGAAATAGAAATTTCCGAACCCACAAGTTTTTTGTGTGTCCTTAAGAAATTTAATCCCCTCACAGTTGTCAAGGTTAAAGGATTAATTTCTCTCATGATAGAACGGAAAACTATTCTTCAATAGCGGCAATGCAAATTGCACAACTTCAGCGAACTCAAATGGCGACAGCAAATCACACTGGCCACTTACGTTTTTCTTTTGAAAGAAATGCAGAATGCAAGAGTGATAGAAGATATAGAATTCAAAAAAAATCAGTAGCTTTTTTGCTTTAGTGAATGAAAAAATCCGAAGCAGAATTTCAGCTTTTATAGCTAAAGAATGGGTGTTATGAAAAAGTGTGGTGACTTTACAGAAAAGTCACATCCTTTGCTGGTGTCTTTTCGGGAATGCCGCTCAAATTTTCCATTCACACCACACAAACCCAACAATCCCCCACATGAACAGGGAATGACTATATAATGAAAACATATATGAAAAAATTGTGTGATTTGCAAACAAGGATTAATCGGATATGGATAAGTAGGTTTCCCTTTGAACTTTCCGTAGTGAACATATGTCAGATATATTCGATCAATCGGTAGATTTGATATCTTTGAACCGTCAAACTTTTGTGTATACGTAGACAACCATTTGTTACACAATTAACTGTCTTTGGTTCTCATTGTTGTGTTCGTTTCAGCCATGAACCGCACCTGATCTCGTAAGTGCGTAGAGAATTGACCTTACAGAATTCTCCTTGAAGCGGCTTACATTTTACACTTACATAAGTGATTCCTAAGCATGTAATCCTGTAAAAATACTATTTGATATACCCGGTATCAAACTTAGAAACCATTAAAAGCCTTAATGTCTTATCCCTATTACTGAACACTGTCTTCATCATAAGAATGGACCAAAATATTTATTTGACAATGTTGAACCGTTAATCATAACTTTGTTTGATCTCCTTGAACTTAGATCTTGGGATCTCCAATCTTCTAGATAAAGTTACCGCAATGTTGACTTGTCCTCAGGCATAGTTCCATTCCCTTGGATGATGTCTCAACCGCCTCTGTAGTTATTATCTCGGTTTATTAGATGATTACTCTCACTTTATTTGGATTTGCCCACTAAAGTTCAAATCGGAAGTTTTTGTTAAATTTTTTCAATTTCGTATTTATATCAAAACGCAATTTGAAAGTCATCAAATCTTTTCAATGTGATAATGAACGTGAATTTAATAATTCCACGTTTCACAAATTTTGCAAAAAAATAATGGCATAATTTTCAATTTTTGAGTCATCACACCTCTCCTTAGAATGACAAAGTCAAACGAATCATTCACACTATAAATAACATGGTTTGTACCTTCCTGTTTCATGCATCTCTCCCTCCATCATTTTGGGTTTATAAAGTCAAAATGGTAGAATATGTCCTTAATATTTTACCAACTAGCACTCTCCATAACATGACTCCGATCGAAATATTAAACCGTAGGATCTCCTCTTATGATCACCTTCGAATTTTCGATTGCTTATGCTACCCAAATCTTGCCTCTCCTGCTCCCCGCAAATTAACACCCCGAATCACTCTGTGTGTCTTCGTAGGTTTCCCGTCTAATCATAGGGGCTACTTATGCTATAATGTGTCCACTCGTCAAATTCACGTCTCCCATCACGTTACGTTTAACGAGATGATTTTTCCATTTGCCAATATTCAGAAATTTCAGAACACGAATTATACCTCCGTAGATTCCGACACCTCCCCCGTCATTCTCACCGCACTACTTCGTCCAACTGCTACAGTACGTCCGTCGCTACCACATACACCCGTCACTGCCACCTCCGGCAGTGACTCGGACCATGCTACCTCGCCATCAGTCCCAACCTCCTCCACCGGAACTCGCCTTACTATGTCCATGTCCAATTCGGTCACCCCTCAGGACACCCACTGGAACAACCCACCGACGACCAGTGTGTCACCACCACTAGCCGCAGTCGTTCCTCATCTCAGACCAACCTCGGTACCCTACCATCCTCGAAAATCCATTCTGTAACACATCTAGTACTCAGACCACCACTGCCACATCGAATCCCCACCTCTCTAGTCCAACTCCACCACCAACAGCCTATCCGACGACATCGTCGACCTCGCACCACCCTGTTATTCCCAGTTCTTCGACCCCATCAAACCCTTTCGTCGACTAAACCCAGTATAAGGACCCACAAACACCACCATAATAGAACACACATCAATGTTCCGTCGCCCAAACCCAAGTCAATAACCCGCACCCACCAAATCAATAAAACACTCATCCACCTACTGCCTCCACACACCCAATGGAAACCCGTGCCCAATACGGGATTTCAAACCCAAAGTTCAGTTTAACTTGTCAGCATAAACCATTTCCCCTATTCCTAAAAACCCAAAGTTATCCAAACTAGACCCTAACTGGAATGCGGCTATGTGTGATGAATTTAATGCTTTGACGAAACAACACACTTGGGATTTGGTTTTTAAGCCGGGGGGGGGTGAATGTGATCCGATGCATGTGGCTATTTCGTCACAAATACAGAGACAATGGTAAGCTAGAGAGGTATAAGGCGAGACTTGTGGTTAATGACACTAATTAGCATAAGAGTATTAATTGTGGTGAGACATTTAGTCCGGTTGTAAAACCGGCTACCATTCGCACAGTTCTGAGTATTGATATGGGTAAGCACTGGCCGATTCATCATCTTAATGTGAAGAACACATTTCTATATGGGGATCTGAAAGAAACTGTTTATATGCACCATCCGCCTGGTTTTGTTCATCCTGCAGCCCCGCAGTATGTATGCCATCTTCATAAGTCACTTTATGATTTAAAAGAGGCCCCTAGAGCGTGGTATGATCGCTTTGCACAGTACATTATGTGGATTGGGTTCTCATGCAACTAGTGTGATAATTCTTTATTTATTTTTCATAGAGGTAGTAACATTGCTTATTTATTGTTATGTGTGGATGACATTGTTCTTACTGACTCTTCTGATGTGTTGAAAAATGAGATCATTGCATTGTTCAAAACCGAATTTGCTATTACTAACTTGGGGACGTTGAGTTATTTTTTGGGATCTTCGTGACTAGGTCCTTAGACACGATGTTTCTTTGTCAGCATGTAGAGGAGATTGTGTACAGGGCTACGATGACTAATTGCAAAGTCATGTCCACTTCGATTGACTCTAAATTGAAGCTTAGTGCAGTTGATGGTGATCCAGTGGCATCTCACTCTTTATAGGAGTCTAGCAGGTGCACTCCAGTATCTTACTTTCACCAGACATGATATTGTTTATGTTGTTCAGCATGTATGCTTATTTATGCATGCACCCAGGGAGCCTCATTTACTGCTCTTAAACGTATCATTCGATATGTTAAGGGCACACTTGATTATGGATTACACATATACCCCTCAGCACCGACCAACCTGTTATCATATATGAATGCTGATTGGGCAGGTTGTCCGGACACGCGACGTTCCACCTCCAGCTACTGCGTATTTTTGGGGGATAATCTCATTTCTTGGTCTGCCAAGCGACAAATTATGGTGATTTTCAGAAATTTCGTCAAAATTAGAAAAGGCTGTTATAATTTTGAAGAGAAATTAATGGTCCTATTTTGTTGGAAATTTGGTAACGAATAAAATGTGTCCACAAATTATGCCAAGTAAAGTAACAGAAATAAATGAGGTCTCACAGTATAAAAAGGCATTAATTTGGTAGAGAACAACATCATTCCAGCAAAATAAATTAACTGGAGAGTCCGAGGCAAAGATAAAATCCTTAGCTCTTTGTCTCTCCTCTCCGATATATGTAGTAGTGTATGCTGGTCTATCTCTATTAAAAAAGAAACAAAAATATAGAGCAGAGACTCAATATACGTAAATTTTTATAAATACAAAAATGTCGACAACTCCAGCTCAATCAAACAACTCCAAGATCACAGTCTATGTGGTATCATGTTGGATCTTTGCTGCCTTTGGAGGGCTTATGTTTGGTTACGATATTGGTATTTCAGGTATGTAAATTTTTCTCTTTTTATACCCGGGAATGCAGCCTTCTTTGATAAAGCATCAAAATACTCATATGTTCTTTTAACAGACACAAATTTAAGGACCCGTTTGGCAATGGATACTTTATATTCATGTCTAGACATAGAATTATTATAATTATTCAAAATTCAACTTGAAGATAGAAAAACTCCATATACACGTTTTCACTCCAAATCACTCACAAAAATTCAACATTTTTCATATTTTTTATGTCCACTAAATTAGTCGGATCAATCAATTTTTGACACCAAATGATTGATATTTGATTTGATATAATGCTTTTTTGTTTTGTTGGTGATAAAATCAGGTGGAGTATCGGGTATGGATGATTTCTTGGTAAAATTCTTCCCAAATGTATATGATAGAAAGATTCACGCAAAGGAGAACAACTATTGTAAATATGACGATCAACTTCTCCAACTATTCACATCTTCCTTGTACCTATCTGCCTTGGTTTCTAGCTTCTTTGCTTCCAAGGCCTGCTCAGCTTTGGGCCGTAGGCCCACCATTTTCATGGCTTCCATTTTTTTCATTGCTGGGGCAATTCTAAGTGCTGTCTCGGAATACAGATGGATGCTCATTGTTGGTAGAATTTTGTTCGGCGTTGGTGTTGGCTTCGGAAATGAGGTACTCAAAATAATCTAATTATGTTTCACAAATTAGTTTTTTAATATTCTAATATTATTTTAGGAAGAATCTCTTGGATATCTGATCATTTTATCCCGAACTCTATCATTACTTTTCATGTTGTTACCAAGTTTCTACATTTTACATCCAAAGACAATGTAACAGTATAATCCACTAGTGATATTGTCTATTTTGGGTTTAGGTTTGCACAACTTTAAAATGCATTACTTGGACTAAGTCTTAGGGTGTTACCTAATTGGACACTGTCTTTACAAAACTATAGATACTAATATGGTTGTTTTGGTTGTTGCAGACTGTTCCTTTGTTTTTGACAGAGGTAGCACCAATCCAACTTAGAGGAGCTGTGAATATTATGTTCCAACTTTTCGTAACAATCGGAATATTCATCGCTAATCTTGTGAATTACGCGACATCCACAATGCACCCTAATGGCTGGAGAGTGTCACTCGGCCTTGCGGCTGTTCCAGCAATGCTTCTGCTCATCGGTTGCTTCGTCATCACTGACACTCCTGCCAGTTTAATCGAACGCGGCAAGGACGACCAAGGCAAAGCTGCACTAAAGAAAATCAGGGGAGTTGATGATGTTGAAGCTGAATACGAGGAATTAATTTCTGCTCGTGATGAATCCAAGGAGGTGAAACATCCATTCAGGAATCTCATGAAGGCTGCCAGTGTTCCACCACTAGTTATTGCCATTCTATTGCAGGTTTTCCAGCAATTCACTGGAATTAACGCCATTATGTTCTACGCACCTGTCCTGTTCCAGACCATGGGATTCCAGTCCGATGGTGCACTTTTGTCCGCTGTCATAACTGGACTCGTTAATGTTGGCTCCACATTTGTTTCTATCTATGCTGTTGACAAGGTTGGAAGGAGAAAATTGCTCCTCCAAGCTTGTTGCCAAATGTTAATCTCTCAGGTACGAAATCTCTTATGCGGGATCCATCATAAATTAAATAATTTTACACTGATTGTTACGTATTTCTGACAAAGTATTGTGGTAATTTTGCAGTTGGCAATTGGATTCATTTTGTCCATCAATTTGAAGGAGACAGGAACACTAGACAGGACACTGGCAGCAATTGTGGTGGTTCTTGTTTGCACATATGTTATGTCATTTGCATGGTCATGGGGACCTCTAGGATGGTTGATTCCCAGTGAAACATTCCCAATGGAAACAAGAACAGCCGGTTTTGCATTCGCCGTCAGCACAAACATGCTCTTCACCTCACTTATTGCTCAGGCTTTCTTGACAATGCTCTGCAAAATGCAAGCATACATTTTCTTCTTCTTCTCTGGCTGGATCGTCGTCATGGGACTGTTCGTCATCTTCCTCTTGCCTGAAACAAAGGGAGTCCCCATTGATTCAATGGTTGATACCGTCTGGAAGCAACATCCAGTGTGGAAGAAACTCTTCAAGAATGAATAAGTCAAAGGGTTACCGAATGAATTAATTATACAATTTCCAAGGTCTACTATACAAATATAATTAATATGTGATGTATCCCCTCTACCCTATCCTCCTATGTTTAAATTGGTTTTGCAGTTCCTGATTTAGCGCTTTAAGTTTATGGAAACAATTCCCTATAATTCTATCCTCCCATCCTTTGTAAATTTGATTCTCAAGTCAAGGCAATTGGATGAACTTTATTTTTGATTTTTTGTTGCAAAAGTATCAAATTCTTTATCGGAAAAGTGCATTGTCCTTGTATTTGTGGTTGCAATAAATAAAGTAAAAAAAAATATATAAGTTGTTGCTGATTAATATTTAGTCACTAATTTATAACAAATTATTCGTTAAAGCTATTGTATCGATAAAGTTACTCAGGTTATTTTTTTTCCAGAAAGTCATTATAGCTGAAAAATAAAAGGGATAATTACATAAACTTCCTCTCTAGTTTGGCTTTCTAGCCGTTACTATTTCTTTTGTGATTTATAATATTATGCTTATTTTTCTTATTTAAATTTTATTGGAACAATCCTATTAACTTATATTATTAATATAAAAATTGTGATTCAACTAATTTGTCCATTCTAATATATTTTCTTATTTAATTAATTTTATAAATATTAGTTTTGCTCAAGATAAAGTTTGATCTGTGTTGTTGTAGTTTTCCCTTTGGCCATGATAAACTTATATCTGTGTTGGAAAATTATGTTCCTTATGCTTAAAATCAGAAGTTTAATCTCACCTTCCCTCCCGTTAAAGATTGGACTATTGTCAACAACGGCCTAAAAGATATGGTCTTAGGTTGTAATAAAATTAGAATTATGGACAATTCTAAGTAAGCGCCAGGAATTTTCCTGGGCACCAATCACAAGGGAAGAGGACTAAAGACAAACATGTCACCATTTCTGGCAGAAGATCCTTCATTTGACAGGATGATATTGGACGCTCAGTCATATAAAGCCTACGGGCGACTGGAGTGGGCTAGAATTTCCAGATCTTAAACGATCTGAAGGCCAAAAGAAAGGCAGAAAATAAATTGGACACTCAGTCTGCCAAGGCAACTGGAATGGGCCAGAGTATCTAGATCACATATGATCCGGTTACGCCCTAACAACGGGCAAGAGGTTGTTCATGTGAAGCAACGCCACCTCTAAAGTAGAAGGGGTTGGAGAGGCAGTCCTCAAAAGGACTTAAGGGAATAGTATCACTCTAAAACGAGGTGATACATGTCTCAAACTTGGTTTCAATGACGTTGTTGGTCAAACTGGTTTAAGTCTAGTCCAACAGGTTTGTAATAACTAAGAGTGGTACATTATGTTTGTGGCTAAATGAATGATGTATTTGTAATCAGTTCATTTATGTCATCATAGATTAAGACACATTAAATAGAAAGTCATTCAAAAGCTAACTAAGTTGAGATTGTTGACATTTATCGACATAAACCCTCAAATTGAGTGTGAGGTAGGCGAAGAGACAAAATCTCCTTTCCATTTCGTCAAAAGGAATAGCGAAAGAAGCACCGCTCCTTTAGAACTTAGTAACACCTACATGGGTGATTTAAGCTTGTCCAAATAGAGGGGGGAAACAAGTACGTTGTGACCCTTATTGACGATGGTATAATATATTGCATCCTTTGTTAGTTGAAAAGCAAAGATGAAGATGTTAAAGCGGATAAACTCTATTAAGAAGAAGTTGAAAAGCCTACGGATTGAGAAATTCGTAGTGATATAGGGGAGAATATGAAGCATCGTTAATCAAATTACACTTCCTTACTCACCTCAGCCTAACAGTGTTAGCCAAAGAGCAGAGCAATATGCCCAAGATATGTGGGGCAGGGCGATCCTTACCTCTAATGCGACTCTTAACAGAACTTCGCATAAGGATAAGGATAACCCTCCATGTGAAACATGGAAAAGATCTCACATACAAATGTTGTGATGTGGGGTGGCTTAGTAGAGGTTGGAATACCGAAACATGTCAAGTTGGACCTAAGACTGTAGATTGCATATCCACTAGATCTGCAAATAATAGTAGTGCTTATCACATCTTGGTGTCAAAGAATGTTGGATTCTTTGAAGATAATGTTTGTTGACACCCAATTTTGTCTCATCTTTACTGAACATTTCATTTAGATCGTCATTTTATCCCCCAATTAATTTTACTTTGCTTCTCAGTCTTGAAAATCGTCAAAAAAATAAGTAGTTTTAATATTCTTCACTAATTATCGCATAATTTTACAATATCGAGTATTACATTTTTTTTATGATTAAAATATAAGCAAAACAATTTTAATATCTCGTCGTCAGTATTGATGATCGATTTTCTCTTAATATGTTCTTCAATTACTAAATTAATCATTTTTTTATGAATATTATATTCAAAATTAAACACATGTATTAAATCTTTTGTATCGTGTTTTATGCGTGTGCATTTTTAAATTAATTAAGTTGAAGGAAGCATATTTTAATTAATTGAGAGATTGGACTAATTAACTATTAATCTCCCAACATTAAAACACCTGGACTAATTATCTATTAATCTCCCAACATTAAAACACCTAGATTTTCTACCCAATTCTCCTCCCTTTAAAATCAGCCCAAACAATTCCCCCAGTCCTCTAGCCCAATCCCACGACCCACTCGACCCAGCCCATAATCCCTATACCTTACCCGTCGCCCCGTCTGCAGCCCATACCCCTGCGCACATCCCTCTCTCCCCTCAATCCCATCATCTTCCCCAACGTCTCTCATGCCCCCATACCCCTGCCCAACTACTCCTTTCACTTCACCTACACAACCCATACCCTGCATCTCCCCAAAATCCGCGATTTTGAACCAACAAATCATCCAAAAATCAGACCTCTAACAACTATTTTTCAATTTCAAACCTAAAATTTCACCTATAAAAGACCCCTTTGTTCTTCATTTTAGGGGGGACCGGAATTTGAATTTATCTTGCATATCATCTATTTGTTCTTCATTTTAAGGGGGTCCGATTTTTTAGTATTGATTTCTAGGACCTTCCCTTTTGTTCTTCGTTTTAAATTTCTTGCGTTTAGGGCCGATTTTCTACTCTTGATTTCACATGACATCTTCTATTTGCATCTCTTTTAATTCCTAGTATTGGTTCAGAAAAACCACAAATACCTTAGCTTTTATTCCTCTTCAGTCGCACATACACATAATATCTCCGAGCGGATTCGACGAGTCGAGACGACGCCTCGGTTCGCTACCCGGAGAAGGTAAATTCGACTTCCTCTCGGCTCAGTTTATTTCTGCGTTTATGTGCTCTTTTATGAGTGTTTCTGTGTCAAGGATATAATAATTAGTCCTTTGTGTTGTTGCTGTTATGATTAATGCTTAAGTAGGGATTCGTTAACATATTTAGTTGGTCATTTTGTTTCAGATATGCTTTGTTGTGACTGTTAAGTATTACATTTGAGATTAATATGTATAATCTAATATTTGGTCGAGCCTACTAAGTCACTGTGTAACCTGTTTTAATGACGTATTGTGTGTTGCTGTTACTACTTGGGTCATTTGTATACAAGTATGTTGTCTATTGATTTGGTCTTTTACATATTCTGAATTTATTTGAGGAGTAGCACATCTTTAGCTTCTTCATGAACTTATATATATGTGGACTCGATTTAGTCATATGCCTATGTGATTAAGATGTAGCATGAGAATGTTTAGTTCGGAATCTTTAGCTTCTGTATTTTTATAAAATTTAGTATGAAAAGAAGCTTTATGAGCGGTGTCGCTGGACATTGCGTGATTATATTGAAACATGTTCATCTTAGGGAATTCTGGTAGTTAGTTCAAGATGATGCATCTTTTGTGAAGCTAAAATGTCCCCTTTAAGCGTTTGTTTGGTCATTCTGTTTGCACGATACCTCTCTTGATTTATGTGTCTTTGGTTCTACCGTTTATTGTGTTAAATGTTTCCATATTAATATATTACCTCTCTAAAGTTGTCTTGTACCACGCCATTGTATGCATTAAATTTCTGCATTAAAACTTTGCATTTTTATTAGACTAGATCATTTGTTATGCTATATCTCTGCTTGCATTGTATATCTTGATTTGTAATCTTATTTCATGTGTTAAATGTACGCGGACACAGTGGGCTATTATGACTGTTTAGGGGGAGGGTCGAGTTTAAAGATGATGGGGGAAAATTAAGTCCTGATGATTGCTTCTTTAATTCGACCTTTTCTCCAAGACCTTATCTTGAGTTAGTTACCTGAAATGGTGGTGTAGTTTTCTTCTGGTTATGGTGCTGTAAAACACTATAGGTTAAAACATTAATTTAGATAAATAATCATTGTCAAGTTGAGTCATTAGAAATTTTCAATTGTTATAAACGCAGGAGTAGTTAAGTCTTGTGTTATTCAAGTTGAGTGCTTAATTTATATTAGAAATTATTCTTTGAAATCTGTGTGACTTCCGTATGCCCCACCTTTTTTTTCATTTTCATAAATTACGAATATTCTTGCTTGACTTTAGTTGATAACTAAAAAAATGAGGTTTAAATTTATTCCAAAATAGTCGAAGCATGTTATTGAGTTTCTGTCTTGTTTTATATTAAAGGAGTGAATATGTTGGTTTGGCTAGGCATAGGACTGAAGATAACCACCTCTTTGCTTTACATGAATGGATGATTATTATAAGATGATTTGCTGCAATTCTTCTTTGCTTGTTAGAATGAACCTGTTTGTCTGTAATTATGGTGAGAATTCTTTTTTTTTTTGAACCACAAGAGTCTTGATGCAATTTACACATTAGATAGTTTATTTGGTTTAAGAGTAAAGAATCAGTTTGTAGGCTAAAATGATGAAACAAATCCACTACTTCATAGTTCATCCAGTGTAAATTCTGAAAATGGTTTTTACCTTGGGGGTACCAAATCCCATGCCAGTTTAGTTGGGTTCTGTTTTGCCTTTCTTCCTTTTTCTAAACCCCATGTACATCTTCGGCGCCCAGATGTTGTGGGCCTACTCGTCTGTGAACAAATAAAAAATGACATACATGTTTAAATTTTATATCTACATTTGTTTGTTATTGATAAAGTTCGGAATATATTCTAATCCTTTTCTTTTTCTTTCTTTTACATGACTTGCATCGGGAGCGACGAAGAGTCTCATACGAGACTCATCATGACTTTGTCAAGCAAAGGATTTACATCCACATTTCTCGCATTCTTCGGTCTCGGAACCTTAAAATAAATAGGGCGGAATAATATCTTCACCTGCCCTAGTCATTTTATCTCCTTTCTTTAACTCCGTCACTTTACTTTTATTTGTATTTTTGTTACCTAACCTTATACAATTATTGAAAATGCTTAGAATAGTTAGACCTAGAACTATTAAGGGCGGGTAGTTAAATAATAAAAGGTGTCGCTAGTTTAATCTATCTTTAGGCCGTTATGCGTTTTCAAAACTTTTTAAAATAACTTAGCCTTTTCATTGATATTATAGAAATAAATGAGTTCCAAATTCTTATTAAAAATAACAAATCTTTTTTATAACAAAGATCTATTTTCTTATTACCAAGTGCAAAAGAGGAAAATCTTTCTACCCATTTGTATACCCTTTATAAAGATTAAAATTTACATATAATACGTACTTTTAATAAACCATCTTTTATTATCTTGCATTTTTTATGATAAACCTCATGCAATTGCTTTGTTCAAATAGAATATTTTCCTTGCATTTTTACAAATAAACTTCATGCAATTCCATGGAAACTATATATACATACATATCTTTTAAATAATTATTTGCAAACATCTTTTTAACTCATGTTCTCCTAAATATGCATTTTAAATAATTAACCCTAGGTTTGAACGGACAACCGCAAGTTAGCGGATCCTTTAGGGTGCCTAACCCCTTCCCTTTAGGATAATAAAGAACTCTTACCCAGAATCTCATTAAGTTTAGCAGACCATTAAATGGAGTTAATGTTTACTTTAAACTAGTTAACATTTAGGTGTCCTAATTCACCCAAATTAATTAGGTGGCGACTCCCTAGCAACCCTTTAACATTTCTAGCCCCTTGTCGCGCCCTTTTCCGGCCGCGGCATTTATTTTTATGAACTCCTGCTGCTCAAATAAAGAGTTAGAAAAAATAGAAAATGCTTTTGAAAGAATGTTAAAATCGCAAAAGAGGCTAAAAGTGCAAAAGATGCTAAATGTTGCAAAATGCTAAAAGAGGCTAAAATTTAAAATGCTAAAGAGTGCTAAAAGGCTAAAGGGTTGCTAGAATGCTAAGGGTTCGCGGAGTCGCCACCTAATTAGTTTGGGTGAATTAGGACACCTAAATGTTTAACTAGTTTAAAGTGAAACATTAACTCCATTTTAATGGTCTGCTAAACTTAATGAGATTCTGGGTAAGGGTTCTTTATTAATCTAGAGGGAAGGGGTTAGGCACCCTCTAAGATCCGCTAACTTGCGGTTGTCCTGCCAAACCTAGGGTAATTATTATGTTTAAAAATGCGAGAATAAAAGCTACACCTGCTTAGTAAAATGCGAAGATGTTAAAATGTTAAAATGTTTAAAAGGTGCTTTACAGTAAAAGGTCGCTAAAGGTATTAAATGCTAGAAGGGCTCCTGCTTAGAAAAGTGTTAGGAAATAATAAAAGTGCTAAAATGTTTAAAAGACTTAAAGATTTCAAAAGGTCAAGGGGTGCTAAATGGAAAAGATGCTAGGGTGCTAAAGGTATTTATATTATTTATAAAAAAGATGGTGTAAAATTGATTTATCATAGATGCATGCATTTTATAAAGGATTTAAAGGACTTGTGCTACATGTGGAGTTTAAAAGTGTTCATTTACCTTTATTTATAAATAAATGACGCGAAACTAATTTATAAGCTAAAGGTATGCACTTACTTGAAAATTTGATTTATGTGGCCTAGTGCAAAAGACGGTGATCATTTGACAAGTTTAGTCATGCGTGGCAATCCTAAAATAATTAACTTACAGGGAAGCAAATTTCTAGTATCCAACTACTCGCTAATTTATTGATTCAAGATTCAATTATTCTAAGTGTTCTAATAATTAATGTAGCGTTAGACAATTAATTACAACAAATGAATAGGGAAGGATATGAATTAACAATGGTAACTCGAAAGAATGGCGATATCCTTTCGCCGCGTTTGGAAATTCCTATGCTAGATGAGTGCACATAAATGTGGGCCTTCTTTTGAAGTAGCTCAAGATGAGTTTCAGTGAAACTCTTTATTTTGCTCCGGTCGTGCCATGTAAAAGATAAAGAAAGATAAGGATTAGTTAAATGTCCAAAGTCTATAAGATGCAGATAAAGGAGACACTAGGCCCAACGTTATACATTGCCGCTTAAGTAACAAATAATACAATTTAGGCAAACCCAAGAAAGCGATTAAGGCGTCTCAACTTAATGCCAAGCCTGCAACTCATACATTGTGCAATAAACAAGAAAGAACACAAACAGAGCAAATGAGTGACTAATGATTAATAACTTTAAGAGGTAAGAGAGTAGGTTTTCTATTTTATTTTCTTTCGCAGATTTAGCTAGCATGGATATATGTGAATGAGTTGGCCATAACCTTATTTAACCCTATTTAAATTACTAGGTCAAATCCTTCACATACTCTCATATTAAAATTTAAACAAAGAGGGGAGCATGCAAGAATGTAAGCTAAAATGAGGTTTTTCTTGAGCAGGCCCAAAACAATACTCAAATTCCATCGCGCGCGAATACTTGAGTATTAACAATCAGATGCATACGTAAGAGTAGATGGATCACAATTCCTTTTCAGGCGTGTTATGGTCAGAATAAGAAATGCAAGTACTCGAGACAGCACACAATGGACAATTCAGGCAAACAAAGCAAAACATTTATTCGAGCGAAGGAATCGCGGGTATGCAGATTCGATAGATCATGTCTAGGCCATATCCTACCATATAGTCATGAAAACAGGGCCATAACTCAAAAATAGAAACAGAGATGGGTAGGAAATCCAATGCCAAACCTATATGTCATTTGGAAACAACAGATAAGCAATTTTAATATGAAATCGAGACATATATGCCTGCTTTTGTGGTTTTCAGCGCAGAGAAGGACCTACTTAGAAACTAATGGACTGATTTAGCAAGCATGCTAGACCTTTGACAACCAAATATGCCATTCCAAATAATGCTTAGGCTAGCGAGGCCCAATTATGTGTTACAGGGAGGGGCTATGTTCACAGAGGGCTCATATGTTCAAACAGATTTGCTACGGCAGTGACCACAAAGTTCGAGTCAAGCACATATGTTGGTAATATACACTCAGGTAATCTCATAGTAACACCTAAATCATGCTGAAAGACAAACAGGGACAAGCGTCATACTGATTTTATATTACTTAATGCTAGATGGAACTTCGATAGACATACTTAGGACATTCGCCCTGGTTTGAACAATCTACAATCCGGTCTACAATTGAAATAACATTAACTAATCCGAGCTCATATCACACAACACAGATTTCAGATATTGGTTTGAGGACAGGCATTTAATAGTTTCTGGCTGAACTAACTAATTACGCCTCGATATGATTCATTTGCCGACTAACACCCTTAACTCCTGGCCTATAATGCAAACTTCATGGTTAGACATATTAAGCGAAAAGATTCAGATAATAACCATCAACAAACTTTGAATGGCTTAACACGCACGTCGAATTAAACCAAAGATATTTCGACAACATATAACTATTACACATGTCACGAACACATGAATGAGAAAATATGAAAGGCGAGGCGAGATTACCTTCTCGGAAGGGCGACCGGCGTATCAAGTCGTCGGAACCACTCGACGGGTTTTGGGTTTGCGATGCGAATAGAAGGGTAAAGTATGCTGGTAGGTTTCTTTGCTGGAATCAAAAGAGAAGGGATTCGAACTACCTTTTATGGCGATGCTAGTGGTTCAGGTGCCGAGCCACAATTCCGATACCTGAATTCGACGCTCTGTTTCGACGCTTTATGGGTGTGCTCACCGTGGCTCCTACTGCATGCGATGTTGTCCTCACGCTATGTATTGTGCTCTTCGAATGAGTTCTCTTGTGCTCTGTGGCTCTCATTGCATGTCGTTTAAATAGCCTAACTTTAGGTTCTAAGATTGGTAAGTAAATAAAGGCTGAGATTGGGCTAATATTGGTGCTGATTTTGTGTGATTCGAACGGGTGAGGTAAGGACAGTGTGTTGATATGGTAACTGATTCGAAGCAAGATTTGGGCGCTGGTTATGGTAAGAAACACGTTGGTCGGTGCGTGGTAAAGGAAAGCCGGATTCTCCGAGAAATCCGGCGGCGACGGTGTGGCGAGCTAGGGTTTCGCGTAAAGCGCTTGGGCTTCATTTCTTTTGGTTGTGAGACGGCGAAGTGAGTACAGGGGACAATAAAGGTGGGGCTTGGGCTCAGTGCGGGTCGACGCTGGGTCGTGGGTATTGGGCCAGGCGGTAGTGGACGAATTAAAGGGGTGTTGGGCTGGGTAGTTATTAGGGTGTTGGGTATTAAATTAGTGGGTATTTAATTAGGTAGTGTTTAATTAATTAGTGCTAAATAAACTAATAAATTGTGATTAAATTAATGACATAAATTGCTTGTATTATTTAGGCTTTATTAAAATTAATTGTTATAATAAACGCGGGCGTGTTATTTAATTAATGCTTAATGCTTTAGGATGCGACGCTATTATTTATTGTTATGCATTATTGCGAAGTTAAATTAAAATGAGCTTAGATTGAATTATTTCAATGCTAATGCAAAAAATATGATTTTTAAGAATTGTTTAAAGCTTTTATAAATGCGACGCTATTAAGTGCATGTATTAGATTAAATTGATTTTAAAGTTACCAATGATTACTAATAAATGCGGCTATGCTACCTGACACGACGTTATCGCTAAATTATTTATTTTATGCATTTATTAATTATTTAAGAATTACGACAAAGCTTAAAGTTAATAAATGCGGGCGCGGGATTCTAAGTGTTTAAAACTTTACGTAAGACGCGATGCCATTATTAATTAATTATTTATGCCTGTATTTAATGTTTCATTATTGTATTTTATTATAAAAATCCTAAAAAATTATTTTACAAAATTAGTGTAATTTTATAGTTAATGGCTGGACGGGAGGGTCAAAATTGGGTGTCAACACCCCTTTAGCACCTTTAGAACATTTTGCCTTTAACTTTAACACCCTTTTAAAATATTTAGCATTTTAACACTTTAATATTCTAGCACCTTTTAGCACCCTTTTAACATTTTAGCATTCTTTTGCACATTTAGCATTTTTATTATTTATTTTCTAACATTTTATTAAGCAGGAGATTCGCTAAAAAATGTCGCGGTCGAAAATGGGCGTGACAGAAATGGCGACTCCACTGGGGATTTTAGGTTCTTAACCACAACAGATCTAGGGTTATTATTTGGCATTACTTTTGCATTTAATTTTGTGTGCTGTATTGTGTTTTATTTATTTTAATTGCTACATGTTTTACTGCTTTCCTTAAACTGGCATTCCGTTCATATTTCTTCCATTCTGGAAAATTCACACAATCACACACTCACGCGCTGGTGTGCTTCGCGCACCCGCAAATTTCTTCAAATACCCAAATTTTAAGAGAGTTGGCGCCTTTAGATCGGTTCGTCTGATCAGCCGCGTAGCCTTCTCACTCGAGTTGTCCGCTCGAACTCAAGCGTCTAGAAAAGCCAAATCTTAGAAACTTAAGATAGAGCTATACCACCCTTATTTAAGGCATGCATGCATTTACCCTAGGTGGGTCAATCCTTGGCATTGATACCACAATTAGGAAGACACCAATCTTGTCGACGGGTTTGTCAACCCAACGACCAACCAACATATTATGTGTAGCGTGGCAGTGATAGACAAATCCCAACCTAATCATGTCATGATGAAATTGGAAAAAGTGCACCGTCATTTGGTCGCCATTTCCAACAAAAGCATTACAGTTGGACGACTTGGACAAATCCATCATAACCGCGCATATGTGACGTTTAGGCCTCCCTCTGGCATAAAGGAGGTCCCAAACATATTAGAGCACACACTTGATTTGCAATTTACTTATTATTATATATTGCCTGCAATTCTTTGCATATTATACTAACTTGGTTTGTTTCATTTATTAGAAGGTTATTTTTGCCTAGCTTATCCCCAAAAGGTTGATTCGCGTTGACTGGTAGAAGCACAATCATAAATGACTAATCCAGAAGCACCAGAACAAAACAACTTAGGACTCGTCCCCGTTCCTGTAGAGGATGCAGAGGCGTTAGAAAGGAGAAACACCAATGATCAACACCTCACCAAACTATTGCAGCAAGTGGAAGTCATGCAAGCCGAAATAGAATTGGAACTACGTTCGACCTGATTCCCTTGACGGATACGTAGGCAGCCACATTGGCCTCGGTCCCACCTTTAGAATTTTACCCAATATTCGCTTGTAATGAACTACGTCATGACCTGATTCTCTCATGGGGATACGTAGGCGGCCTAAATCGGCTTCGGTCACACTATTAGGAAACTTTCCATTTGTTTTGAAAACAACGAAAATACATACAAGCAACTCCATTGAGACCCACTTTAAGGCCAAACGCCCTTTGCATATTCAAAACTGGGATAAGATAGGAAACCAGACAGGGGTTGCAAGTCCAAACAGGCCAGGCGCGCAGACGTCAAGAAAACAAAGCGACGAAGTCAAATACGAATCGACCACCCCCCCCAAACACACAAGTTTTCTTTGAGCGCAGGTCCTCCATATTAGCAGAAGCAGAAAGAAGCAGCAAAGGCAGAAGATGACAACAATCCGAGGTCCGCAATGTACAGAAAGAATGCAGCGGCATCAAAATCAACAATAATTCAAAATTCCGCAACAAAGTCTAGCGATCACCAGCATAAAGTCAAATTTGCAACCCACGCACACAACAAAGGCATCATGGCAGTTCGTCAGTTGCAACATTTAGCATGTCCGTGCAAGGATAACATCTCAGTATTCACATCATCTGGCATATCAGGGACGACATCTTTACCCACACAACTGCATTTTCATATATTTATCATTTTTCTTTAACAGTTATACACTAATTTTTCTCAAGATTAGCTCGCAGAAGCATATATTCCACATGAGCAACAGCAATACGTCTAGGCAACGACGTCAGCATCAACACGTCCAGGCAACGACGTGATCGTACTGGCGCTTCACGCAACGACGCCAAAGAATATCGCCCAGTAACGACGCCATCGCGATCGCTTCACGCAACGACGCCATCAGAAATACGTCCAGGCAACGATGTAATCAGCATTATGTCCAGGCAACGACATCATCAAGATTAAGGCTTTACGCAACGACGCCAGCAAAGAACACATCCAGTAACGACGCCATCGATTAAGGCTTCACGCAACGACGCCATCGCGAATACGCCCGTGCAACGACGCATCGCGATTATGTCCACGCAACGACATCATCGCGATTGCGTTCACGCAACGACGCCAAAGAAGAACACGCCCAGTAACGACGCTATCGCGATCGCGTTCACGCAACGACGCTTATCAAGAATACGCCCAGTAACGACGCGACGCGATTATGTCCAGCAACGACATCATCGCGATTACGCTCACGCAACGACGCCAAAGAAGAACACGCCCAGTAACGACGCCATCAAAGATCGCGCTTCACGCAACGACGCCAAAGATCAATACGCCCGTGCAACGACGCGACGATTATGTCCAGTAACGACATCATCAAGATTGCGTTTACGCAACGACGCCAAAGAAGAACACGCCCAGTAACGACGCCATCGCGATCACGCCTACGCAACGACGCCATCAAGAATACGCCCAGTGCAACGACGCATCGCGATTATGTGCAGTAACGACATCATCGCGATTGCGTTTACGCAACGACGCCAAGAAGAATACGCCCAGTGCAACGACGCTATCAACATCGCGCTCACGCAACGACGCCATCAAGAATACGCCCGTGCAACGACGCGACGCGATTATAAGTCCAAAACGACGCCAAAGAAGAATACGCCTAGTAACCCGCAAAGATCAACACGCCCGTGCAACGACGCGATCGCGATTATAAGTCCGAAACGACGCCAAAGAAGAATATGTCTACGCAACGACGCCAGCAGCAACACGCCAAGTCCGAAAACGACGCCAACACGCCAAGTCCGAAAACGACGTCAGCAGCAATACGTTCAAGCAACGACGTCATCAGCATTACGTCTACACAACGACGCCAGCAGCAATATGGCTACGCAACGACGCCAAAGTCCAAAAATGACGTTGAGTCCGAAAACGACGCCACGTCCGAAAGACGACGTCATCAGCATATCACATCTACGCAAGGACAATTCATCTACTCTCAAAAATTGCTTTTCTTATTCATGCTTTATTACTATGTCTTAGCAGTTATGCACTAACTCTTTCTCGAGCTTTAGTCTACAGGGGCAGTTGGAGCAAGGACAACATATCCGCATTCACAATCGCAACACGTCCGTGCAAGGGCGAAATCACAGCATTTGCAACAGGCATCACATTTTCTACAGGATAACGTTTTCTACTCACACAGTTACATTGCTTATAAATTCATGCATTATCATTTTGCCTTAACAGTTATGCACTAACCGTTTGTTTAAGTCTTAGCATACAGGAACAGGAGCACAACGTGGAACTACCTCTTACGGCGAACCGAAGCAATTTGTACCTCGAACGTCGATTCGCTCTCCTCCAGCATCCTGCAACACCAATGACCCCAGTGTCATCATAATTCGACACTGGAATAAATTTTAAATCCGCGTTATCCTTGGTTTAATTTTTTTTCCTATTATCACAGAACCCAGTGTCATCATAATTCGACACTGGGACAAATTTTAAATCTGCTTCCACTTTGGTTTTAATTTTCTAGCGTCACAAAACCCAGTGTCATCATAATTCGACACTGGGACAAATTTTGAATCTACGTCTGTCCGCCTTAAATTTTTCAGCATCACCATGATAGCCCAGTGTCGTCATAACTCGACACTGGGACAAATTTTGAGTCCACGTTAGCCTGTCTTGGTGTTTTGACCATGGTAGCCCAGTGTCGTCATAACTCGACACTGGGACAAAATTTTGAATTTTGCGTCAGCCTCGTCTTAATCGCCCAACATTTTTAATTCTAAGGATCGAGACAAAATTGGCTTTAAGTCAACGTCTTTGTCCGAAGATTCTTCCATCATCTCCATACAAAGAGGGACAAGCTGTTGACACCCAATTTTGTCTCATCTTTACTGAACATTTCATTTAGATCGTCCTTTTATCCCCCAATTAATTTTACTATGCTTCTCAGTCTTAAAAATCGTCAAAAAAATAAGTAGTTTTAATATTCTTCACTAACTATCGCATAATTTTACAATATCGAGTATTACATTTTTTTTTATGATTAAAATATAAGCAAAACAATTTTAATATCTCGTCGTCAGTATTGATGATCGATTTTCTCTTAATATGTTCTTCAATTACTAAATTAATCATTTTTTTATGAATATTATATTCAAAATTAAACACATGTATTAAATCTTTTGTATCGTGTTTTATGCGTGTGCATTTTTAAATTAATTAAGTTGAAGGAAGCATATTTTAATTAATTGAGAGATTGGACTAATTATCTATTAATCTCCCAACATTAAAACACCTAGATTTTCTACCCAATTCTCCTCCCTTTAAAATCAGCCCAAACAATTCCCCCAGTCCTCTAGACCAATCCCACGACCCACTCGACCCAGCCCATAATCCCTATACCTTACCCGTCGCCCCGCCTGCAGCCCATACCCCTGCGCACATCCCTCTCTCCCCTCAATCCCATCATCTTCCCCAACGTCTCTCATGCCCCCATACCCCTGCCCAACTACTCCTTTCACTTCACCTACACAGCCCATACCGTGCATCTCTCCAAAATCCGCGATTTTGAACCAACAAATCATCCAAAAATCAGACCTCTAACAACTATTTTTCAATTTCAAACCTAAAATTTCACCTATAAAAGACCCATTTGTTCTTCATTTTAGGGGGGATCGGAATTTGAATTTATCTTGCATATCATCTATTTGTTCTTCATTTTAAGGGGGTCCGATTTTTTAGTATTGATTTCTAGGACCTTCCCTTTTGTTCTTCGTTTTAAATTTCTTGCGTTTAGGGCCGATTTTCTACTCTTGATTTCACATGACATCTTCTATTTGCATCTCTTTTAATTACTAGTATTGGTTCAGAAAAACCACAAATACCTTAGCTTTTATTCCTCTTCAGTCGCACATACACATAATATCTCCGAGCGGATTCGACGAGTCGAGACGACGCCTCGGTTCGCTACCCGGAGAAGGTAAATTCGACTTCCTCTCGGCTCAGTTTATTTCTGCGTTTATGTGCTCTTTTATGAGTGTTTCTGTGTCAAGGATATAATAATTAGTCCTTTGTGTTGTTGCTGTTATGATTAATGCTTAAGTATGAATTCGTTAACATATTTAGTTGGTCATTTTGTTTCAGATATGCTTTGTTGTGACTGTTAAGTATTACATTTGGGATTAATATGTATAATCTAATATTTGGTCGAGCCTACTAAGTCACTGTGTAACCTGTTTTAATGACGTATTGTGTGTTGCTGTTACTACTTGGGTCATTTGTATACAAGTATGTTGTCTATTGATTTGGTCTTTTACATATTCTGAATTTATTTGAGGAGTAGCACATCTTTAGCTTCTTCATGAACTTATATATATGTGGACTCGATTTAGTCATATGCCTATGCGATTAAGATGTAGCATGAGAATGTTTAGTTCGGAATCTTTAGCTTCTGTATTTTTATAAAATTTAGTATGAAAAGAAGCTTTATGAGCGGTGTCGCTGGACATTGCGTGATTATATTGAAACATGTTCATCTTAGGGAATTCTGGTAGTTAGTTCAGTAAGCAGTCTGTCTTTTGTGAAGCTAAAAATGTCCCCTTTAAGCGTTTGTTTGGTCATTCCTGTTTGCCTGATACCTCTACTGATTTATGTGTACTGGTTCTACCCGTTTATTGTGTTAAATGTTTCCATATTAATATATTACCTCTCCTAAAGTTGTCTTGTACCCTGGCCATTGTCTGTTAAGCTGCTCTGCATTAAAACTTTGCATTTTTATTAGACTAGATCATTTGTTATGCTATATCTCTGCTTGCATTATATATCTTGATTTGTAATCTTATTTCATGTGTTAAATGTATGCGGACACAGTGGGCTATTATGACTGTTTAGGGGGAGGGTCGAGTTTAAAGATGATGGGGGAAAATTAAGTCCTGATGATTGCTTCTTTAATTCGACCTTTTCTCCAAGACCTTATCTTGAGTTAGTTACCTGAAATGGTGGGGTAGTTTTCTTACGTTATGGTCTCAGAAACACTATAGGTTAAAACATTAATTTAGATAAATAATCATTGTCAAGTTGAGTCATTAGAAATTTTCAATTGTTATAAACGCAGGAGTAGTTAAGTCTTGTGTTATTCAAGTTGAGTGCTTAATTTATATTAGAAATTATTCTTTGAAATCTGTGTGACTTCCGTATGCCCCACCTTTTTTTTCATTTTCATAAATTACGAATATTCTTGCTTGACTTTAGTTGATAACTAAAAAAATGAGGTTTAAATTTATTCCAAAATAGTCGAAGCATGTTATTGAGTTTCTGTCTTGTTTTATATTAAAGGAGTGAATATGTTGGTTTGGCTAGGCATAGGACTGAAGATAACCACCTCTTTGCTTTACATGAATGGATGATTATTATAAGATGATTTGCTGCAATTCTTCTTTGCTTGTTAGAATGAACCTGTTTGTCTGTAATTATGGTGAGAATTCTTTTTTTTGAACCACAAGAGTCTTGATGCAATTTACACATTAGATAGTTTATTTGGTTTAAGAGTAAAGAATCAGTTTGTAGGCTAAAATGATGAAACAAATCCACTACTTCATGGTTCATCCAGGTAAATTCAAAATGGTTTTTACCTTGGGGGTACCAAATCCCATGCCAGTTTAGTTGGGTTCTGTTTTGCCTTTCTTCCTTTTTCTAAACCCCATGTACATCTTCGGCGCCCAGATGTTGTGGGCCTACTCGTCTGTGAACAAATAAAAAATGACATACATGTTTAAATTTTATATCTACATTTGTTTGTTATTGATAAAGTTCGGAATATATTCTAATCCTTTTCTTTTTCTTTCTTTTACATGACTTGCATCGGGAGCGACGAAGAGTCTCATACGAGACTCATCATGACTTTGTCAAGCAAAGGATTTACATCCACATTTCTCGCATTCTTCGGTCTTAACCTTAAAATAAATAGGGCGGAATAATATCTTCACCTGCCCTAGTCATTTTATCTCCTTTCTTTAACTCCGTCACTTTACTTTTATTTGTATTTTTGTTACCTAACCTTATACAATTATTGAAAATGCTTAGAATAGTTAGACCTAGAACTATTAAGGGCGGGTAGTCAAATAATAAAAGGTGTCGCTAGTTTAATCTATCTTTAGGCCGTTATGCGTTTTCAAAACTTTTTAAAATAACTTAGCCTTTTCATTGATATTATAGAAATAAATGAGTTCCAAATTCTTATTAAAAATAACAAATCTTTTTTATAACAAAGATCTATTTTCTTATTACCAAGTGCAAAAGAGGAAAATCTTTCTACCCATTTGTATACCCTTTATAAAGATTAAAATTTACATATAATACGTACTTTTAATAAACCATCTTTTATTATCTTGCATTTTTTATGATAAACCTCATGCAATTGCTTTGTTCAAATAGAATATTTTCCTTGCATTTTTACAAATAAACTTCATGCAATTCCATGGAAACTATATATACATACATATCTTTTAAATAATTATTTGCAAACATCTTTTTAACTCATGTTCTCCTAAATATGCATTTTAAATAATTAACCCTAGGTTTGAACGGACAACCGCAAGTTAGCGGATCCTTTAGGGTGTCTAACCCCTTCCCTTTAGGATAATAAAAAACACTTACCCAGAATCTCATTAAGTTTAGCAGACCATGAAATAGAGTTAATGTTTACTTTAAACTAGTTAACATTTAGGTGTCCTAATTCACCCAAATTAATTAGATGGCGACTCCCTAGCAACCCTTTAGCATTTCTAGCCCCTTTAGTACCTTTAGCACATTTTGCCTTTAACTTTAACACCCTTTTAAAATATTTAGCATTTTAACACTTTAATATTCTAGCACCTTTTAGCACCCTTTTAACATTTTAGCATTCTTTTGCACATTTAGCATTTTTATTATTTATTTTCTAACCTTTTATTAAGCAGGAGATTCGCTAAAAAATGTCGCGGTCGAAAATGGGCGTGACAATGTTTCTTAAGAAGAAAAAAGTAGTAATTGCTCGAGGTTAACGAGAACTCAAGAGTGTCTGACTGTCAGGAATTAGACATTCCAGATCTATAGGACTCGAAAGTTATTGACTATCCGGAACTTAAAATTCCAGATCTACAGAACTCATGGATTCTAGATGTTGAACCGAGACAGAGCAAAAAGAGGGGACAAAGACTTGTTCCAGACCTTCTAGCTTGTATGGTTGAGAATGAACCATGAACTTAAGAAAGAATTGTCATCTCCAAAAGCACTGTTTTGGAAAGAAGCTACAAGAGAGAGAAATAGACCTCATCAGATAAAATCATACTTGTGTGATAGTTTATCTTTCTCCGGAAAAAAAACCTTTAGGTTGTAAATACAACCCTAAGTGTTTTATTATTATAAAAAGAAGGGTGTGCTATTTAATTAGTGCTTAACATTTTATAATGCGATGCCATTATTAAAATCTTATTTATTATGGATATTTTGCGATGTTAAATTAAAATTGAATGGAGTTTAGATTATTATTGAATTATTTAAGTGCTAAATGCAGATATGAAATTTAAGAATTGTCTAATGCTTTTATAAATGTGACGCTATTAAAACGCATGTATTAGATTAAAATTTATTTAAATTACAAATCATAATTATGAAATTGCCTTGCGTATTAATAGAATGCGAATATGCTATTTAATACGACGTCATCGTTGAATTATTTATTTACGTATTTATTATTAATTATCATTTATGAAAGGTCTTAAAATAAAAATGCGGGCGCGAGACTCCAAGTGCTTAATACTCTAAGTAAAATGCGGTGCCATTATTAGCTAGCTTATTGTGTTTGTATCAATGTTTTATTGTTGAATTTTATTATTGTAAGAAATTATTTTGAAAAAATTAGTGTAATTTTATAGTTAAGGACTGGACGGGAGGGTCAAAATTGGGTGTCAACATAACCTATGAAAATTAAACATTTGTGTTCTTTATTTTATTCTGCTGCATTTTAAACTCTTTCAAAGGTTTGTCCTAAGTTTTTATCTTAGTGTCGCCACTTGTGTCAGACGACATTTCTGTTGACATTCGACACTATTTCTGCATAATAGTTAAGTCTGTTTTGCTGTTTGTTTTTAATCAATCCATAGTATAACTACCGGGAACTAACATAAATATTTTAAATTAGGAAAAATATAGACTTTCAATATTGTCTTTTTTATACTATGTTCTAGAAAAGCTTGTGGGATTCACATATCCACTTGTCGATTAATAAACTAATCTCACATAAGTAATATTTGTTATGCGACTCATAAAGTAAAATTTCTCCCAAACTTATGTCGTTGTAAATAGAAATCATTGCGAAATAAGGTGAAGAAAGAGGGAAAAAATACAATTAGTCAATACTGATTTTTCATAAGTAGCTCAATTTGATTTCCACATTTGCCAAACGTCAAAATAATGTCGTTATAGAGTCTATTTGAGTTTGAAAATTAGTCTAACGGAGGCCAGCATTTAGAGATTTCAGAAATAAGAAATGTGAGTCAAAACTCAAAAGTAAAAACGAAACATTGCCAGATCAAAAGTAAAAACGAAATATTGGGTTGTTATTTACAATTTAAAATAATTTCTAATTATTAAAATTGTATATTTACTTATATTAAGGACTCACTTTTACGAATTAAAACAAGACCCCAAAATATTTGAGACGGCCCAGACATAGAGCATCCATCTAGTCAAAGAAGGGTACGAATTGCTCAGTTATACTAACTAATTCATCTATTGCTTTTTCAATTATCCTTTTAACATGTTATTCTTAGAGATATATAGAAACAAGACAAACAATAAAAATTCAAATAATAAACCAATAGCTAGTACAAAAATAAATCTCCCGGCGTCCATATTATATATCACCGTCCATTAATATTCAAATTAAATGCGGGTACCGAATATCGAATAAAAAAAAATCCAAACTAAATCTTATTTGAAGTCAATGAAACAAACAAAATAGACCAGTTGATAAGTTACAGAAACCTTGCTTGCTTCTTGACAATAGTTACTAGACCAGATATACTTAAATATATGTACACTATATTTTATTAAATAGCAGCTATTTAAATTGTCAACTATGTGATAATGTGTGTTTTTGATATAAAACCAACGGGGACACATTCATCTCTGCCCCAATTTGAGTACTCGATTTAAATTCATTGACTAACTTATTACAATATTAGGAATATCAGGCTTTCTTTATTTTAATACTTAGTATTGTCATCCGACATTACAAACTCTAAACACCTCTTCAAGTTACATTAAATAATCTCCTGGTTGTGCTGTGCCAAACAAATCAATTTGCTACATATAACCTCTATTGGAATTGGAGCAACATAATTAAGAAAATTTCATTGGACTATGGAGGAATTGAGAAATAATTGATCAATTATTAGTTGGTCAGGAAAGTGAATTCAGTAATATTATATTATGTATTGTAAGTTGTATCAGAACCCTTGAGAGACTGAAACATAATGGCGTTTGATGTGTGGCGACACAATGGAGATTAGGCCACCTAATGGAGGTCTCATCTTTGACATGTAAGTCATCTCATTGTACGGTCGACGATAAAGCTTCAACAACGGTACAAATAACTCGACACACTTTTCACTCTTGTTGACGTGGCAATCCTTTTTGAAAAACATTGCTGGTGATTGAAAAAATGAAGGCCTCATAGCCCTTGGATGGTTGTTATTGATGCTCGGATCTAACAACTCTTGTGTTTTTTGTGGCAATGGTGTGGAAGGGAAGAACCCTTTTTTAACAGCTCCGATGCTGCCACGTGGATTCCTGGCTATAGGCGATGCGAAAGAGTAGGAACGAGCATTGAGTGGTGAGATGGCTGGGCCAATTAGACTAGTGGGGCCTCCTTTGGAGGATGACGTGTCAGTTAAAGTGAGTGACCATGGTTTGAGGGAGTCAAAGGTATGGGAGACTGTGAAGGCAAATCTTGAAGAGGAGCATGAGCCAATCTTTGGATTGAATTTTAAGGATGGTGTTCTTGGATATGCAGTGAAGTCATTGAATTCCAATGATTCATCAAAGTCAAGTGATGATACTGTCATGGTAAGTGGTGCTAGCTCAACAAATGCCTTCACTCCCTGTGTTATAAACAACAAACAAAATAAATATGAAATACAGGACCTAATTCATCAATCTTACTTACTTTCATTTGTCGACTTGTAACTTTGTTTTTGTTAGGGACATGTTCAGAATTTTGAATTTAAATTTGAGTTCATGATAAATTGTTTATACATATTACGTTTTTAATACAAACAAGATTTTAGCCAAATTATATTGAGTTATGTTGAACCCCTAACTAAAATTCTAACTCCGCCCATAAATAAAGTTTTGGGTAATTCTCATCCCGCAAGCTATTTTTCAGGTTGAGTTATGTTCAATATCCAAATTTTAAATTGATCATGGTATCATGTCAAGACTCAATCATAATATTGTGTTTCTTAATGTTGGGCTTATGTTATGTTATTAACATTCTATTTGTTCAAATCTAGACTTGCAAGGGAGAGTGTTATGTTATTGCACACTAATTGAGGATTTAAACTATTGTCCTCTTTATACTCTTATAGTATGATTTTAGGCAACTATTATATGTAGAGCTAGATTAGAGATCCATTTTTAAATGCTTACATCAACATATTGTTCACTAATTTGGCTTGAAATAAAGAACTTACCTTCCAAAGATAAGAGAAAAGAGAAGGTGGATCAATGACAAAAGCTTTGTAAAGGCGGCCTGGATAATAATCTGTGATAATTTTCAGTGTAGCAAGCAGCATGTTCATAAAAGCTGATGCTGACCTGAAAAGGCCTGCATTGACAATAACCCTCAATTAGTACTATATGATTTATTCAAACATGCCTACTAAAAAGTAAATAAATTATTATTACCCAATGAAACTCTACAGCTAAAAAGCACGAGAAAAATTCAAACTTGTCGCAGGCTTTGTTAGGTTCTGACATGGTAAGAAAAAGTAGAATTCTGGGTACTTTTGCATGACATTAATGAGTTTATGAGGTCTATAACCTATCAGATGGAATTTCACTGGATATGTTGTTATTGTTGTAATGAGTTAAAAGAGATTGTACCCCTATATTACCAAACTTGAAAGCAACAGCTCAAGGGGCAAAGTCTCAGAATCTTGCCTACCAAATTATACTAGTAATAGAATTAGTAGGCACAATCACCATTGTTGCTAAGTTAATTAATTTCTGTTTAGATAAGAGATTAGGCGTGACATTGGAAATTAAAAGGACCTGAAATCTGGTGTGTAAAATAGAAAAAGCTCTCTTTAAGAGTGTTTTTCAGTAAGTTAATGTGAAACAAAAACTACCAATCTACTTTCCTTTTTAAAATTCTACTAGATGGTCTAAATTTTTTAGAAAAAAAAACAGAAATGGACTTACTTGCATCAAATAGTATTACAAATTGTTCAACCCCTTTTAGCATGGTTTGAATTGCCACCTCCAGTGTAAACACCAGCAACCGAGTAAACCTACATTTTTTTTATAAATTTGAATATCAATGCCCTTAATCAAAATTCAGAAGACTTTCTGGGCATAAGATAAACAGGATTAATAGTTACAGTTTCTGCGAGTGGAACTTCTGGTAATCTTGTTTGATCCGGAAAATCTACATGTTGGTCCAAAGAAAATATCAAAGTATTACACATGTTAAATTGAATAGAACAACATGATCAATGAGGATTAATATAGCCGACGACTTACTTAAAATTGAGAAAGACAAGTAGGAAAAGAAGAGAGATTTAAAAAAATTACCACGACAGGTCTTGATTCATCATCATGACCAGAAACATAAGCTGCTCCTTCTGCTAGCTCAGCCGAGAATTCATTGGCAATTAGATGATCTGAAATTCAACCCAATAAAACTTTTAAAAAAGATATCAAGCATTTACTTTAATCATAGTAGTAACTAGATTTTGAGTACTCTAATGAGCTTATTCAAAATAAAGTAAACGAAAACAAGAGATTCTGCTTCTTTTCTTTGAAATAAAGTACTCTAATGGTTTTGTTTTTTGATGAATAGGAATTGAGAGATCAAAATTTGGGAATTAGAAAGGAGAAAATAAATAAATAAAATATATACCAATGGCTAAAGAGTCTCTCCAGGCAAGACAGTTCCGCAATTGCTTAGCAGCTTTCTTCACATTGTCGCCTTTTGCTTTCAGAAACCTCTCTATACCAGCATTATTGCAAAATTTCTCCTGCATCCATAACATAATACATTCTTCCAATTTCAGCGATGAAATTCGTAGCTAAAATTCCAAATTTTTTGTTGTGAATTAAATACATATATGTTAAGAGTTCCACATCGGATATGGAATGTGAACATGGACTCCTTATATGAATTTGGACAATCCTCACCCTACAAACTAGTTTTTAAGGTTGAGTTAAGCCAAAAATTCATTCTTTACATGGTATCAGAGTCACTCATTTCAATTCTTTGTTCACCGATGTTAGTCTCTCAAATTATATTATTCACGCTCAAGTTAACAAGGTATGTGCGTGCGGGGAAGTGTTAAGAGTCTCATATCGAATATGGAATGAAAACATGACTCCTTATATAGATTTGAACAATTTTAACCCTACAAGCTAGTTTTTGGGTTGAGTTAGACCCAGATCCATTCTTTACGATATCTTCATTGACAAAAATAAAAGAAGACAACGTATAAATCAAAGTGCTTGAATTTTCAAATAAGGAGCACAAAGCAACTTTCGAAGTTTATGCATTAATGCAAGGTCATCTAGAGAGAGAATTAATTAATGGAAAGGAATTAAAACCTGTTTAACAGTGAGAGGTTGTTGCTTTGTGAGAAGGTTAAGGACACCTTCAACTCTTTCTTTCTCTTTCGAAACATTCTGCTCTTTCTTTCCCATTCTCAAGATGTTCAATAACTATAGATTAAAACAAGAAGAATAAGAAAACGACTAGTGAGTATTGTTTCTATATATGTGTGTGTTAACTGGAGGGAGAAAGCGAGTATCTATTGTAAGTTTACTGACGAATTACAGATTGTAGAAAGAAGATTGAAGAGAAGGGAAGGAGAAAGCTCTCGTGAAGAAGAAATCTCTTATTCAACTTCGGTAAAAAAGGGGAATAAAACTGGATACAATGAAAATGAAATACTCAACCGTAAAGAAAAATATCTACCTAGTATTTATAAGTCTAGCTAATTACACATCATTATCTACTAACTTATTTGTAACTAACTCTATTAATTACAATAAACACTTCCATTATTGTTGACTATGCATTGACTGTTATACCATGTGAGGTCCCTTATCGTACTCTTGTACACCTTTCAATTATCTCAACATTTACAAATAGAGAAAATTGAGAGTGATAGATAACCCGTATGTATAGGCGTGATGGGCACTATAATCCTATTTCGCATGTTGATTTTAAATAAAGCAAAAGCATATGTATATCGTGTATACTTACTTTAAGGTATTCAAATACAAAATGAAGTGGTGATCAACGTTTTGCAATATGCCCTGATACTCATGTGCAAGGCCTTATTTCATGAGTCTTGCGACCACTCGTATGTGCTTCTTAAACATGGCTAACTGTCTACATTCAAGACTCGTCTAACAGTTTTTACGAGAATAATGTGTCAAATTTCCTAATTAGCTTTTTTGACCCTCAAAATCTTTAACAAATAAATGAATGATAAGTTCTATTCATCATGTTTGAAAATTAAGACTAACTCAATTAACGAGCCATAATATTGCATATTTATTAATAATTGAGAACTTCGTGAGGGCGAGTAAAATTCGAACATTTCAGACATTTCTTCTGAAGATAGATAGTTGGAATTTGCATCTTCACTTGCTATTGAATTGATTTAGTTCCAAGTCTCTCAAAATTATCAGACTTCTAATATTTTGTTATTTGAAATTATTTTTGTATTTATTCATGACGAAGTAATGTTTTAAATGAGTAATATTTATGGAGGAAAATTAATTCATTAAAATTTTATGAAAAAATAATTTTTAATTGTTGGAAAGTTAAGACGTTCTAAAAATAAAAAATAAATAAAAAAGAGTTAAGACTTTCTAGTTGATATGCATCTCGTAATAACAATTCAATTAAAAATATTACACATAATCTAAACAAAAAAATGAAAATGTAAAGACACGAGTACAAGAAAATACATGTATAAGTCACATAACCTATAATAACAACTATGTTTTATAGTTTAACATTATCCTCTGTCAAACTTTGAGATCAAATTTACCCTTCCCGTTAGCAAACTTATTAAATTTGCCCTCAACTGGACGAATTTTTGACTTGGACTCCACGTCGGATCCACGTAGATGCCACGTAGGCTCCCACCCAATTCTTTTAACCCGTAACCCGTACCAGTTACCTCATCATTTAAATTGTTTCAACCTGATCCATTTTAGAAGAAGAGGTAGTGGTTCCGTTAACCAATCAAAAAATATCATAAGGTGGGTTGATTTATCACCTGCGTTTCGCCAAAATAGTGGGCGTAATGGTATCGTTTGACAGTGGTGTTGTTTGGCGGTGGTGTTGAGGCAGTTTGTGGTTGTTGACTGAGTTTGGTGGTTCGCAGAGGTTTCGTTTGTTGACGAGACATTGGTAATGATGGAGAATAAGGGAGCGAGAGAGGGAGCAAGGGAAGATGTTGGGTGGCTAGTGGTATGGCCAGATCGTCGGAGGAGCTCCGGCGGTGGTGAGATAGTGAGGGGTTGATGTTGTTGGTGGAGTGCTCACCGACGGTGTTCGGATCTGGGTATTTGAGGCTTACCGATGGTTGTGTTTGGTTATCACCAGTGGTTGTGTTTCGTCACCGACTTCGCCGGAAACGGGGGTGATGTTCTAGGTGGTGACTGTGGTGGTGGTCAAGGTCGTGAATGATCCGATTCACTAGGAGGTTTTTGTTTCGTCACCGATTTCGCCGGAGATGGCGATGGTGGTGTAGGTGGTGACTGCGGTGGTGGTCTAGGTGGTGACTGCTCCGGTTCGCGTTGAGTAAATCACCGTGGTTGTGTTTAAATCGCAAACTTTAGGAGGCAGCGGTGGTGGTCTAAGCGGTGGCGCTCGGTCGCGGTTGGTAAATCCGGTGGTTGTGTTCGTAAATCGACTTATTTGGAGCAGCGGTGGTGGTCTAGGTGGTGACTGCTCCGGTTCACCGGTTGGTCATCACCAGTGGTTGTGTTTCGTCACCGACTTCGCCGGAGACGGGGGTGATGTTCTAGGTGGTGACTGTGGTGGTGGTCTAGGTGGTGAATGATCCGGTTCACTAGGAGGTCATCACCAGTGGTTGTGTTTTGTCACCGATTTCGCCGGAGATGGCGATGGTGGTCTAGGTGGTGACTGCTGCAGTTCGCGGTTAGTGCATCGCGATGGTTGTGTTCGTCGCGGAAACGTCGGAGACGGGGGTGATGTTCTAGGTGGTGATTGTGGTGGTGGTCTAGGTGGTGAATGATCTGATTCACTAGGAGGTCATCACCAGTGGTTGTGTTTCGTCACCGATTTCGCCGGAGATGGCGATGGTGGTCTAGGTGGTGACTGCTCCGGTTCACCGGTTGGTCATCACCAGTGGTTGTGTTTCGTCACCGACTTCGCCGGAGACGGCGGTGGTGGTCTAGGCGGTGGCTTGCTCGGTTCGCCGGTTAGTGCATCGCGATGGTTGTGTTTAAATCGTCAAAACCTTGGAAACGGCGGTGGTGGTCTAGGTTGTGGCTTTCCGGTTCGGCGGTTGATCATCATGATGGTTGTGTTTAAATCCGCAAACCGCTTTGAGGCGGGGTGATGTTCTATGTGGTGACTGTGGTGGTGGTCTAGGTGGTGAATGATCTGGTTCACTAGGAGGTCATCACCAGTGGTTGTGTTTCATCACCGATTTCGCCGGAGATGGCGATGGTGGTGGCGCTACAGTTCGCGGTTGGTCATCGCGATGGTTGTGTTCGTCGCCAGAAACTTAGCGGAGACGGGGGTGATGTTCTAGGTGGTGACTGTGGTGGTGGTCTAGGTGGTGAATGATCCGATTCACTAGGAGGTCATCACCAGTGGTTGTGTTTCGTCACCGATTTCACTGGAGACGGCAATGGTGGTCTAGGTGGTGACTGCTCCGGTTCGCGATTAGTGCATCGCGATGGTTGTGTTTAAATCACCAGGCCCAGGAGGCGGCGGTGGTGGTCTAGGTGATGACTGTGGTGATGGTCTAGGTGATGACTGTGGTGGTGGTCTAGGTGGTGACTGCTCTGATTCACCTGTTAGTCATCATCAGTGGTTGTGTTTCGTAACCGACTTCGCCGGAGACGGCGGCGGTGGTCTAGTTAGTGACTGCGGTGGTGGTCTAGGTGGTGACTACTTCGATTCACCGGTTGGTCATCGTCAGTGGTTGTGTTTCGTCACCGACTTCGCTGGAGACGGTGGTGTTGGTCTAGTTAGTGACTGCTCCAGTTCACCGAAGCTAAAAGCTCCTCGCTAAAAATTCTCTCTCCCCAACCAGGTTATCGGTTACCTCTTCTTTTAAAATGGGTCGGGTTGAAACAATTTAAATGATGGGGGTAACGAGTACGGGTTACAGATTAAAAGAATTGGGTGAGAACCTACATGGCGTATACGTGGATTCGACGTGTAGTTCAAGTTAAAAATTCTTTCAGCTGAGGACAAATTTAATAAGTTTACTAACGAGAAGGGTAAATTTAATCCCAAAGTTTGACGAAGGACAAGGTTAAATTATAAAGCATAGTTGAAGGGTAAATTTTATCATTTTTCCTAAATCCTAATCTAAACAGTATTCCGAAATCCTACTTATTACTCCTAAACATTTACAAGTTGCAGAGAGCCTCCGACATTGGATGTCCACGTGTAGCTCTATCAGTAGTCAGCACTGTACTTTTAAAATATTTACTTAATTTATTCATATAATTCATTTTGCATTTCCCAATCTCCCGTAGAAAAATATCCGGCATAATACGGCCGAAAGCATTAGTGTGAAACAGAGATAGATTCTTAAGTTTAAGACTGCAATCTGCATATAAATTATAATGTACTAGTAATTTAAAAATTTGTTGAGAATTTTGTTTTCACTCTTTAAGTAAGAACGGTGTCACATAAAATTCACTATTAAAAATATCTATTTTCCTACTGAATTTTTTAGGTAGTAGTTATTTTTCACTGAATGTGGGTAGAAAAATCCTAAAATATAGTGTTTTCACACAAAAATTAAGAAGTTCTCCGACTTTTCAATGAGAACATGTTTCCTACCATACATTCTCTCAGTGAGTTTTCAGTAAGAATGATGTGGAAAAATCAAGTTTTATAGCACACATTTTTCATTGATTATGAAAAAAACCTATGTTTCTAATAGTGATTACCGATAGAATAAAGTATTCCGTTCTATTTTAGTTGTCATATTTTTCTTTTACACATCCTTTAAAAATACATTAGTTCAAAAGATTATTCGACTAAATTATATTTGATTTCAATTTAATAATATTTCTTGCTTTCACCACATTAATCTCTCTTTTATAAGCATATAATTAGAAAAAAATCAATTCTCTCTTTTTTAAAGGACAAATATTTTCAATAAACGTGACAAGTATAAATGAAACGGAGGAATAATAAAAGAAATGCCATCTCGAATTAAATAAGTAGCCGGTTGTCCATTAATCTGATAAACTATTTGTTTATATAAGATAAGTATGAGTTTTCAATGATTTACAATTCTTGTTCACAATTGACAAGTGTACCAAAGATCGATTCCTAAGATGCAGACAGCTAATATTCAAATTTTGAATTATCATTATTCTCCCACCCTTTTCCCTTCACTGCATTCTCATCATTACTATATCTTAGTCTAGTAATTGTTTTTTCCATTCAAAGTATCACTAAATTTGATTTAAATTGACAGTTCACTCAATCTGTGGGTTTTAGTACCAACAAATTGGCAACTGCAAAATAGAGAAATATAAATATTCAAAGTACAAATTCCTCACCTTTTGAAAAGAAAAAAAAGAAGTAAGAGCTGAATCATTACACCCAAAAAGTTATATTCTATGGTCAGTTAAAATAGCACTCCCAATTTTCCCAAGTTCTTTGAAATCTTTATTTTAACAGGGTCGTTTTAAACATTTTGTGAGTCTGTTTAGGTCCTTAATTGGGGTAAATACTATGAATTATGGATTTTTACAGTAAATTATGATTTATACTACATAATAAAAAGAAAAATGGTATCTAAAATTTTTCATTTTCTGAAGTTCTGTGCGGTACCATAACTCGCACAAATCCAAAGACGATCATCCATTTTAATATGCTTAGTTGTTCCAAGTTCCAAGTTCCAACTGTCATGCATTAATAAGCAATGAAACTTCCAAAAGAAATAAAGAGAAGAAAAGGGAAAATAACAAAAGTAAGGGTAAAATTGACATGACCTATTAACGTTGTAAAAGCGAAGTCGAAACGTCCAAAGGACCAAAACTCAATCATGTTGGAGTGGACTTTTTGGAGAGAGAAGTGAGAAACCACACCCACCAATTTGGTGTAAAATTGTGAAGATCAAGGCAACCGTTGGAAAATGATTAAACGAACACATGCAATATGTTTTAGAAAACGTTTCCCATATCCCCTATGCAAATTAGGTGATTGGTTGACCTTTAAGTCATAGTAACTACTTCCTGCGTTTCATTATACAACGAAATATCTGATTGAACATAAAGTGTGAAAATAAAGAAAGATTTTTATCACATGCCAAATGTATCTATTAATGTATATTACTAATAATATATTCATATATTTTGTAATATTTAGCGTTGTATAATTATGATACAATTAGAATCCATATTGTACTAGAATTTCACATTATACACACTATATATATTGTATTAATGAGAAAGACCCTCCAAGAGAGATTAATACAATTCTACATGGTATCAGAAACCAACAATCCTTTCCAACCCAAAACCTAATTCCGGCCGCCCATTCCCCTCTTTTTCTGGCGTCGAACCGATCGTCTATCGCCGATATACCTTCGATATATGCTGATATATAGCTGCCCAGCCCCTCAATTCTGCTAATCGCCGTATATACCCCTAGTATACTGCTGATATACAACCCTCCCTCCTTCCCTATCTATCCAACAGGTCGTATACGACTAATATACCATCTCTACCACTATATACTACTCGTATACAACCTCTCTAAGCCATTATACACCTTGTATATGGTTGTTTCTGCCTCATATACGCTTCGTATACGTCCCAACCCCCCCCCCCCCCTTACTATTTTCTCGCTCCTATCTGATCTCCGGCAGCCACCATGGTCGAAAACCACCACATATATGGATGTGGACAGAGGCGCATGGGTCGAGTTGGGAACTGGGCTTCCAGTTTGGGTCCAACAGCCCCCAGACAGAGCCCAGTGGTTGTGGCCACCAGACAGAGCCCAGTGGTTGTGGCCACCAGACACAGCCCAGAAGCTGCGACCCAAGTTCCTGCAATAGTGCAGGTCGACCAACTGTTGGGCCACGACCATCCAACCCACCATGTTTCATCCCAGCAACGATCCAGAAATGTGGGATCACGTCCGATGACCCACAAAAGTCAGGCCTAATTTCCTGGGGCCCACTTCTCTACTTCGGGTCTTCCCCAATCCAGTTTGGGCCAGACTTTCAGCATATTGACTGCTCTGAAGTCTGATAATGCGTGGTATATGGATACGGGCATCACGTCTCACCTCACCAATAATTCTGGTAATATTCCTCAAATGCGTAATTTAAATACTCTGCAGTCTGTTCTGATTGGAAACGGTCATCACATTCCAATTCACTGTTTTGGCTACACTCTAACCCTACCATTGCATCCCCAATTCTCCCTAAATAATGTCACATATGCCCTACATATTATCAAAAACCTAATCTCCATTAGAATATTTACCACAAATTATTTTGTATCAATTAACTTTGATCCGTTTGGGTTTTCTATAACGGACCTACGTATCGGAAAACTCCTTACCCGATGCAATAGTGAGGGGGGCCTCTATCCTTTCCTATCCACATCTGATGACAGTGCCACTCCTCCCACATCTCTAAATTTCCAAGTCACTCCTCTCACCGCTTTAGCAACAATCTCTCCGTCAACCTGACACAATAGACTTGGACATCTAGGAGCTCATATTTTTAATTTTTTTCGAAACAATAATTTAATTCATTGTCCTAGTGAAAAATCTACCCAACCGTGTTTTTCTTTCCCTTTAGGCAAACATGTTCGCCTCCCTTTTCAGTCTTCCTTAAGTGTTATGTTTTCTCCATTTGATATTATTCATGCAGATTTATGGACATCTCCTGTTATTAGTTCACTGGGTCATAAATTATATCTTGTTATTAGACGACTTTTCTCACTTTATCTGGATTTACCCTCTAAAATTCAAGTCTGAAGTTTTTACCAAGTTTATTGAGTTTCGTAACTTTATCAAAACACAATTTGAAAAATTCATCAAATCATTCCAATGTGATAATGGTCGTGAGTTTAATAATTATGCATTTCATAATTTTTGCACCAATAATGGCATGGTCTTTCATTTCTCCTATCCACATACCTCACCCTAAAATAGAAAAGCCGGACGAATCATCCGTACTATCAACAATATGGTTCGTACCTTTCTTTTTCATGCCTCTCTCCCCTATCATTTTAGGTTTATGCAGTCAAAATGGTATAATACATCCTTAATATTTTACCCACCAACACTCTTCACAACAAAACCCCCACAAATATTCTCTACCGTCAGATCCCTTTCTATGATCACCTTCGAATTTTCGGTTGTCTTTGCTATCCAAACCTTGCCTCCACCGCCCCTCATAAATTAACACCCTGAACCACTCTATGTGTTTTCGTAGGTTTCCCGTAAAATTATATGGGCTATTTGTGCTATGACTTGTCCACGTCTCTCATCACGTTACGTTTGACGAGATAATTTTTCCTTTCGCCAATATTAAAAAATTCCTAAACACAGACTACACATTTCTTGACGAGTCCGACATCTCCCCTATCATTCTTACCGAACTCGGTCGTGCCACCATAGTCCCCCAGTCACTGTCACTACCGCCAATAACAGTCACCACTGCCAATCTATCGACCAAGGCTCCATCACTGCCGACCTGCCCATGCCATCACCGGTAATCTGTCGGTTATCTCTCAAACACATCCCACCGTCACATCTTCCACTCACTGGTGACATCTACTGTCGTCCTATGCATCACCACCACCTACCGTCGTAGTTCCATTCAACCAACCCAACCCAGAAAAATCACCATCCCACTGGTACAGTTACATCTACGGAGACCCAACCCCTACATCAGCACCAACAACCCGACACCATTTTTTACTAGGCCCAATTTCGAGTCCCGCACCATCGCCACATCCGACATGCCACCTAACCCCACCAGACTCTTCAACGTCGCCCAACACTACCAGTCAATACCCACAGCCCATCAGCTTAACCCCACTGCCAGTCCCGACCATCGACACAATACCTACTTTATCACCAAACCAAAACACGGACCCAATCCAGCATCATTACCCAAACTCAACACCCAGTACACATACCCAGACTACCCCTGCCCCCTCGCACCATACGGAAACTCATGCCCAATACGGGATTTTCAAACCCAAGGTCTAATTTAACATATTCATACAAACCATATTCCCAATTCCAAAAAACCCCAAAATTAGTCAACTAGACCCAAATTGGAATGTGGCCATGTGTGGGAAATTTAATGCTTTGACAAACTAGCACACTTGAGATTTGGTTCCTAGACCAGAGGGGGTGAATTTGATCCGATGCATGTGACTTTTTCATCACAAATACAGAGACAATGGTGATCTAGAGAGATATAAGGTGATACTTATGGCTAATGACACTAATCAACATGAGGGTATTGATTCTGGTGAGACATTTAGTCCAGTAGTCGGACAGTTTTGAATATTGCTATGGGTAAGCACTGACCGATTCGTTATCTTGATGTGAAGAACATATTTCTACATGGGGATCTGAAAAAAATTATTTACATGCACCAGCCGCCTGGTTTTGTTCATCCTGCAGCCCCGCAGTATCTATGATGTCTCCGTAAGTCACTTTGTGGTTTAAAACAGGACCCTAGAGTGTGGTATGATCGCTTCGTACAGTACATTATATGCATTGGGTTCTCATACAGCAAGTGTGATAATTTTTTATTTACTTTTCATAGAGGTAGTAACTTTCCTTATTTATTGTTATATGTGGATGACATTGTTCTTACTGTCTCTTCTGATGTGTTGAAAAATGAGATCATCGCACTGCTCAAAACCGAATTTGTTATGACTGACTTGGGGATGTTGAGTTATTTTTTAGGGATCTCCGTGACTAGGTCCACATACACTATGTTTCTTTGCCAGCGTAAGCATGCAGAAGAGATTTTGTATTGGGCTAAGATGGCTAATTGCAAAGTCATGTCCACTCCGGTTGACTCTAAATCGAAGCTTAGTGCAGTTGATGGTGATCCAGTGGCAGATCCCACTCTTTATAGGAGTCTAGCAGGTGCACTCACTGCTACAGAATTGCGCTTGCATAGCAAAAAAATTCCAGCTTGCATAGTTTTTCTTAGATAGCGCTTAAAAAGGTGTTATGCAAGTTATACTTCTATTTTGAAGATACTAGCTTGCATGACGCTTAAAAAAGCACTATTCAATTGTTTTTATCTGGTTTTTTTTTTACTTTTTATTTATTATTTTGGTACCTTTTTTCCCCCTATTTTTTCACCTAATAAATAAAATATAAAAAAGATAACAAAAAGAATACTCATTCAAAATATAATATAATATAATCATTCGCATAAAACATAATAATATATTTAAATTAGTATCTCAATCATTAGTAGCTTACAATCATTAACTAATAACAATACGATATAGTCAACAATTACATCAAAATACTAACTAATAGCTTCAACCTTCCATTTTTTCTTTGAGGAATCGATTGTACAAGTAGCCTGCCCGATTAATTTGAAAATTCTTCATTTTGCTTGTAGGATAAACTTTGAGTGGTGAACTATGAACAAATTGCAAAATATAGATATTACAAAAACATAGTTAGAATAGAAACGTCCAACAAATAAACATACTTAAAGAGGGAGTGAAGAGAACTTAGCGGTATTTCGCTTTTATTTTCCTTTTCTGCGCGGGCTTTAACTTTAGGATGCGCCTCCGGGTACCTGCAAAAAACACTTAGTAAAAGAGTTAGTAAAATGAATAAATACGAGTAAAACCTTCGGATCTGTAATAAAACAATAGTTATTTTAATTACGAAAGGCTCAGATCTATATTTTGTAAAGGGATATCTCAAACAAGGCATGGGTGTGTCCTAGTGACTTGTCAGTCAATCTAGTCGCCCCCCAAGCATGTTGGTATCCGGTAGATATAAAAATCCATAAGTGTCATCATTGCCCTTTTTCGAAAGAAAGCAAACCGAGGGACAACCTTTCCGGGAGGGTCATGTAGTATCATGTTCAAATCAGTATTATGCTGAAACCGAAGGGACGCGACCTCGATTTCAATTTCATTGGCCTAAGTGTAGTATCTTGTTCAAATCAGTAAATAACCAAAACTGAAGGGACGTGGCCTCAATTTCAATTTCAATTTCATTGGCCTAAGTGTTCTTGTCATAGAAATTGATCAAGTGTAGCAATCTATTCATTTTAAAATGTATCAGCTGAGTATAGCAACTGAATCAAAGAAATAAGTAATAACGGTTTTCCAGTGTAGTATCTGAACTTATCAAAGAAGAAGAAAACAAACTGCAGCCTGTTTATACATATCAGCGGTTATTTTGCCTCAAACATATCTCAAGAATGCATCATGTTTCACCTCTTAAAAAGAATGCAACAATTTATCTTTTGAAGGCAACAACCAATGACCAAAATTACAGCACACATGAAGCGTGTAGCAGCAAACAAGGTTAAATGCAACATTTATCCATAAAAGCAGCAGCAAATAATTTCCCAAAGGGGGTGAAAATGTCCAAAAAAGCACAGTAGTGTTTGGCTTCTCAAAATGCAGCAAACATTCAGCCATACATGGAGCGATCGCAAACCAAATAGCAGCAACGAATTTACTCAAGAAATGGGCATCTTTCGACCCCAAAAATGCAGCAATCGTCAAGGTAACATCATCAGTTAAATATAACAAAATGTGGCAGCAACCTGCCTTTGAAAATAACACCTCAGGTGTAGTATTTGTTCATTTCAGACAAAAAAAACATCAACATCTGTTTAGCGATTAGCGAATTGCCACAAAAATTAAGGTGCAACACTTGCAAAGCAGAAACAATAAACAACAACACATTTATAGTTAAGCACCAATAGTTCAGCCCCAAATGTTTTTCCAGTATAGCGACATTCTGCCTTAAAAATTCAGCAAAGTATGCTAAAAAATAGAGTGATAGCCAGTAGCAGCGACACATAGCAGCTAAAGCATTGTTGTAGTCTTAAATTCTAAGTGTAGTAATCTGCTCCTTTTAAAAAAGAAGTGGATCATCAAGAATGTAGCAAAGATCATTTTCTTTCAAGTGTAGCTCAAAAATGCACTTTAAAATGCAGCAACAACATCTCAAAGTTTTCAGTTCATCAACTTAGCCATAAATATGGCAGCTATCAATTCATCAGATAAAACAACAAAGAACCAAACAGGCCTTTAGATCTCACAGTTCAACATCTGATGCACATAGAATATAGCAGTAACTCATGGAGATAAATACAGCAGCAAATAAGAGACACTTATATATAAATGATATTCGTGATATACGCGGTGTATTCAAAACACAATGATATGCTTACGAATGTATAATGATATACAACCTTGGTGCGTACCTAGTGTATACTTAGGTCATCGACTAATTGGATTCGACTACTTAGTAAAATACTCCTCCCTTTTATCTGAACGGGATTAAATCTGCTCGAAACGTAATGATAGGCTATAATTAAACATATAAACTCATATGCATATAAAGAACTGAGAGGAGCTCAGGTTTACCGACCTTATTCGGGCAGCGAACCGAGGCATCGTTTCGACTCGTCGAACTCGCTCGAAGAGTATATGGATGGCTCGTTGCCACCATAATGTCCCGAAGTCAACTTTTCGATCAACAATGGTATTTTTCGATGGGTGATGAATTGAGTGACAGTGGTGGGTATAGAATGTAGAGAACAGATATACGAACACAATGAGACCTCTCTTGATGCTCGACGTTACCGGAGATGGCCGAAAAATTGAAAGTTGTGCCTAGGGTTTTTGGGAATTTTGATTTGGGAGATGTAGATGTAGGGGTTGAATCGAAGGGTGTTGTTAGGTACAAACTGTAGGTCTGATGAAGACGAACCTTTTGGAACCACACCTGACCCTTGAATCGATCGGAGATGACCGGAAATCAAGAACGACGATCAGAAAACAGAGGGATTTTTTTATCTGAGATTGCTGACGATGTAGGTAGAATCGACGATTGTAGTTGGTATGGAAATGACGGACTTGAAGAGACGAAACTAACGCTATAAGTCTCGTCTCCAATGGAGTCCTGTGGTGGCCGGAATCGACGATTCGCCGCCGGAATCACTGTTCACCGACGCAAATCGCCATTCTAGAGAGAATTTCGGACTTGCTTACACGTACAAGTTCGGCTAAGTCCTTCATTATTTTGTAACATTTACTTCAATAGCGCTTCCACAAGCGTTATCTAAGTGGGAATATTTATATTATTATATTAATAAATTACTTAGATAACGCAAACTATAATAGCGCTTTAAATAAGTGTTATGCAAGAAGTAACTTGCATAGCGCTTTGCGGAGCAAGTATTTTTTGTTAGATTTTTTTTTTAATTTGAAAATTTGAAAAAGCCCTATGCAAGTTGTTACTTAGATAACGCTTTGTAAAAGCGCTATCTAAGTAGCGTTACACAAGCTGAAATCTGTAGTAGTGACTCCAGTATTTTACTTTCACCAGACCTGATATTGCTTATGTTGTTCAGCATGTATGCTTATTTATGCATGCCCCAGGGAGCCTCATTTTAGTGCTCTTAAGCGTATTATTCGGTACGTTAAGGGCATACTTGATTATGGATTACATTTATACCCCTTAGCATCGACCAAGTTGTTATCATATATGGATGCTGATTGGGCAGGTTGTCCGGACACGCGACGCTCCACCTCCGGCTACTGTCTGTTCTTAGGGGATAATCTCATATATTGGGCTGCCAAGAAGGCAAGTCACATTATCCCGTTCGAGTGCAGAAGCAGAATATAGAGGCGTTGCAAATGTTGTTGCTGAGATCTGCTAGCTCCGAAATCTTCTTTTGGAGCTTCAATGTCTCATGCGTAAGGCGTCTTTGATTTATTGTGATAACATATCCGCCATTTATTTATCTCATAATCTGATTCAGCATCAACGAACCAAACACATTGAGATGGATATACACTTTGTTCGTGAGAAGATTGTTATTTGTCATGTTAAGGTGTTGCATGTGCCTTCTTCGTATCAGTATGCGGCGGATATATTCACGAAAGGTCTTTCTAGACAGCTATTTCTCGACTTCAGATCCAGTCTTAGCGTCCGACCTCCTTGTGCTCCGACTGAGGGGGTGAATTGACGTATATTATTAATAATATACTCCATGTATTTTGTAATATTTAGTGTTGTATAATTATGATAGAAATAAGATCCACATTATACTAGGATTTCACATTGTACCATACGAATATGATCTATATGGCTCGAGCGAGCTAAGCTAACTTATATTAAAGGCGTTCAGGCACAAGTATATTGTTAAGTAAGGTTGTCAATAATGCATGAAATGTTAAAGATTTCTAAATATATCTTCAAGTTATATATGTATGCTGTTTTCTCAAAAGACTAGTCCCAACTTTTAGAGGGACACTAATTTGCTGAGTTTTATACTCATTCTATATCTCTTTTGTGTTCTACAATTGCATACGTTGGCCCAGGACTTGAGCACCACTCTACTGATTTGTATTTGACTATTTGTACATGACCACGCGATGTCCCATTTGCATGTGTCATGGTACGAATTTGCAAAACTCCATTATGTGTTTTATGTTCATTTCTGCACGATGAGGTTTAAGAATTCTCTTAGCAAATACCAACCTTGTTCACAACCCTCCAGTTTTTTATCGCGACAAAATCAAATTTGGAAATAACCCAAACTCAACTTCTTATATATATATCATGTTTACAAGATGACCTTCAAAGAGCTATAACCAACAGTCCAACACCAACTTCTCGTTGGAAAAGTACTCCCCTTATGATCAATTGATACAACAGCTCTTAGATATGAAAATACAGTACAGAATTATGAGATTCATCTCATCGGATTATTAATTAGCATGCAAACTATAGCTGATATTACTGTCTACAGATTTTCTTTTTCTTTTTTTCTCATCTTTTTTGGGTTGGTTATGTAAGTTCAGTGTGCCATATCGTCAGATGGCCTAAATAACCCTTAGGAATAAAAGACCAATAATTATAATTAAAAAAAAGCAAAAAAATAAGTATTAAAAACAAAGCAGAAGCTATTATAACAGGCAGCTTTTCTTGATCTGAGAATGCATTTCTGGCTTTTAGATTCTGGTCTTACACTACAAATGGCATCTAGGAAGAGAAATGACTTAACTAGTTCACTATGGTCACATCAATTTGGAGATATTGATGCAATTGCACAAGAATAAACATTGAACTGCGGAAGGATGATAGAGATAAAAAATGACTGCATTTGCAAAACTTCTGTAATGTATGGACTGATAGGCAGCAAGTGCTTTGATATCCGACTGCAGAGCACCTTATGCTGAAAGAACAAAAAAATTATCAAGAACTGAAGAATGAGGCCAGTTATCTTAATAATATCCACAAATGTCCAATAAAAACAGCTGATTTAGGCTCTATGCATATCATAATCATATATAGGACATTTAAGTCAATAGAGCAAAAGATACGATTGATGTAGGTTGTACTTACGCTCCAAACATGAGCACATCAATGAAAGGGGAACCTCAATAAAGGTACATATATAGGTTTTATGCAGACGGAGAAACTTACAGCATTACTAAGCAGAGGAAGAGACGTGCTCATGAACACCAGGCAGCCATCCTTTAAAGAATTCCATGTCATCCATCAGTGGAGGAGATAAGGCGCCAAGGGGTGTGACGGTAATCTGTAATTAAGGGTAAGTAACATGTTAATGACGAGCCATTAGAGAGAGTCGCCAAATAACTTCCATTGAATAAATGATTTATACATACATATCCTTGTTGAAGGAAAGAGTAATCGTCACCGCCATCAACCACTTGTGCTCCCCTGACCTGGGAAAGGAGTCGCATAATAAATTTAGTAACTGTAGACAGGCCCTATACCAAAAAAAGTAGTCTGTAGAAAGACAATTACAATGAAGGAATCAGGAACAATCTGAAAATGCTATGTCCTTGAGTAAATAAGTTGAACCCACAATAAACAAACTGTAAGACCTTGAGTAGATAACTTGCTTTCCTTACACAAATGTATTAGGTATATAAGCAACCCATTCTGTTCATCAACGGATTTTCCCTTCTTGACCTCTTGTTCAGCGACAGATAAAAAAGCACGTATAATCTACAGTGGACTGATTCAAGGAAGAAAACCTCGAAGAAAATTGCTTCAAATCTCTCACCCCCTCCCCTCTAAAAACAAGTGGAATGGGAAAAGAAAACAGAGAATATGCTGAAAAATAACATGGAGGGTGTTAAATATACCCGTGATATACATGGATTTGTATACCATGTATATCACGGTTTCACAAGGCAAAATACCATATGTGAAACCGTGGTATACACGGTATACAAACCCGTGTATATCACGGTTTATGGAAGGTTTTTAGTGTAAATATTGTATTAAATTAGTATTGTACACTTACCATAATTATAGGATTCTTGTACAACTAGAATAGGGTTTTGGGAGTAGAATATGAATAGGATTTTTCTATTATGGAAAATCGTAAATTGTATATATTCTTTTTCATTAATGAAAATAATCAAGGGACTATTTCTTTCATGGTATCAGAAGTCTAGGTTAATATTTCTCTCAACTTTCCGTCCACTTTTGCATCGGTTTCCGAGATTCTCTTCTCGGTTTCCGTGCCCGGCGATACCTTCTCTCTTCCCAAATTTTCTTCCAAATCCCTACATCACGTCTTGCGTTGCTATTATGGCTAAGAACACGTTTCACTCTGCCCTTCCTGTTTCTAACATCAAGAATCACATCTCTATTATTCTTGAAATATAAAACATCCAATACGCGACGAGGGCCGAACTATTCAAAGTTCACGCACGCTCGCATCAAGTCCTCCATCACATAATCCCCACGGCTCCTGCGGATACGGAGGTGCCTAAACCCGAGGATAATCCTAAGTTATGGACGACCCTTGATGCTACCGTTCTTCGGTGGATTTACTCTACTATCTCTACTGACCTGTTGCAAACGATTATTGAACCCGACGCTACGGTTGTGGCTACTTGAAATAGACTACGTGATATATTCCAAGATAATCAAAATTCTAGAGTTGTTACCCTTGAGCAGAAATTCTCCCACGTCAACATGGAAGATTTCCCGAACGTTTCAGCTTACTGCAAAAAGGTTGAAAGAATTGGCGGACCAACTCCACAACGTTGGCGCGCCCGTCACTAATGATCGTTTGGTCCTTCAAATAGTTGCAGGCCTATCAGAGGCCTAGAGGTCTATAGTGGCGTCGGTACGTTTCTTCGTCAGAGCATTCATCTTCCGCAGTTCTATCAGGCTCGTTCCATGCTCACGCTCGAAGAAGTAGGCTTGGCTAAGAAAACAGCCACTGGGCCCCTTCTGTCGTCATGGTAACCACGTCTAACTTTTCTCCCTCCGTCTCCTCCAATTTCAGCTAAAACCTAACAACGGTGTTGGCAAGAAGGGTCAGAATTGCAAAAATAATGGTTAAAACCGGGGTGGAAACTGTGGTGGCAATAACGGTGGCATGGGCTGGGCGCCCCGCCCAACTGGTCCTCCTACCCGCCTCTATGCCCGAACTGCAGTGGGCCCACTTCCACCGCCAACAGCCCGCTTCTTCCAAAGAATAGTGGTTCCCGAGACAGTCTTCTGGGCCGGGGAAGCAAGCGAATTTGCTTGGGCCTCGGCCTCCGCAGCCCACCATGCAGCAGGCTCCACCCATACCGACATTGAAGCCGCGATGCACACACTTGGATTAAATTCCTCAGACGCAAATTGGTATATGGACACCGGAGACACTACTTACATGACGTCCGACCAAGATACTCTCTCGTCTTATTCCAATTTGAGCAACAATCATGGCATAACTATTGGTAATGGCAATTCAATTTCAATTCATGGTTACGGTCATAAAACTTTGTCTCCCCCATCCCCTCTTTTCTTGAAAATGCCCTTTATGCTCCTAACTTAATTAAAAATTTGGTGTCTATCCGTAAATTCACCACTGATAATTGCGTTTCTGTTGATTTTGATCCTTTTGGGTTTTCTGTGAAGGATTTCAAGACGGGGATTCCTCTCATGAGATGTGATAGTACGGGAGATCTTTATCCTATCACGCCCACATCCGGTCTCTCGAGTTAAGCATTGCCATCTACTTTTGTAGCTTTCGCTCTTTCCGTATGACATGCACGGTTGGGTCACCCTGAGTAGTCTATTGTTTCTTCATTACATAAAAACAATTTTATTTCTTGTAAGGGTACGCGTAGTACTCCAATTTGTCAATCTTGTCCTCTAGGAAAACTTGTTAGATTACCGTTTGTAGACTCTATTTCCATACTTTAATGTCATTTGATATTATTCATAGCGATTTATGGACATATCTTGTTCTTAGTTCTTTGGGTCATCGTTATTATGTTCTTTTTTTTTTATGGTTATTCTAATTTTTTATGGATTTTTCCGTTAGCGAAAAAATCTCAAGTGTTTTCCACTTTTTTAAAATTTAGAGCATTCATCCGTACCCAGTTTGAACGGGAAATAAAAATATTCAATGTGATAATGGCAAAGAATATGATAATAGGTTATTTCGAGATTTTGTAATACTAATTGAATAAATTTTCGTTTCTCTTGTCCTCATATGTCCACACAAAATGAGAAAGCCAAACGAAAAAATCGTACCATTAATAATATTGTCCGAACTTTAATGGTCCATGCTTCCGTACCCCCTTCCTTTTGGCATCACGCTCTACAAATGACTACTTATCTTCTTAACATACTTCTTACCAAAGGTTTGACATATTCATCCCCTTTTCAATTCTTATATAATAAGACTCTTTCGTATTTCCATCTTAGGGTCTTTGGGTGCTTGTGTTATCCACTCTTTCCGTCAACCACAATTAACAAACTTCAGGCCCGTTCTACCCCTTGTGTGTTTTTGGGTTATCCGTCTAATTATCGTGGTTATAAATGTTTTGATTTATCCTCTAATAAAATTATCATTAGTCGTCATGTTATTTTTTATGAATCTCAATTACCGTTTGCTAAAGTGAGTAGTCCCGTGCCTAGTTCGTATAATTTTTTGGATGACGATGTCTCCCCATATATTATCCACCATTTATCGGACTTGTCCTGTAACCAAAATCCGCCAGCGGACCGTGGGCCCGCTGGACCATCTGTCACATCGCCTCTACCCAATTTATCCGTCACAGGTCCAGTAACTGGGCCGCTTGTCCAGCCCAGTTCTGCCCCTGCCACTGTTTCAGCTCCTGAGTCCAGTGTTGTACCAGCAGGCCCACTGCCTGCTGGCCATCCCGTTACCAGTCCCGCTGTTTCCCAAAATCCACCCAATTCTCCCTCGAGTCATACACCTGTTACTCTTCGTCATCGGGGTATTTTTAAATCAAAAAGACATTTTAATTCAATTTTAATGTTCCTAAATCACCCCCTCCCCGTAACCCAGTTTCTGCTTTAAATGACCCGAATTGGAAAATTGCTATGACCGACGAATATAATGTTTTTATTGATAATAAGACGTGGGAGTTGGTACCCCGTCCTTCTAGTGTTAATATTATTCGGTCTATGTGGATTTTTACTCATAAGGATAATTCTAATGGTTTTTTTGCGAAGCATAAGGCTCGTCTTGTATGTGATGGTAAAACTCAGTAGGTTGGCGTGGATTATGGTGAAATGTTTAGTCCAGTGGTCAAACCGGCTACCATTCACATTGTTTTAAGTCTGGCTCTTTCGAAAGTTTGGCCCATTCATCAGTTAGATGTGAAGAATGTTTTCTTACATGGTAATTGTAAGGAGACCGTTTACATGCATCAGCCCTTGGGTTTTCGAGACCCCAAATATCCTTATCATGTTTGTTTATTGAAGAAGTTCTTGTATGGGCTTAAGCATGCCCCACGGGCTTGGTATAAGAGATTTGCAGACTATGTTTCATCTATTGGGTTTTCACACAGCAGGTCGGATAATTTATTGTTCATATATTGTCGTGGTACTTCTCTGGCTTATATATTATTATATGTGCATGATATTATCTTGACTGCCTCTTCTGATGCTTTGCGAAAGTTTATCATGACAATGTTCAGTTCTGAGTTTGCTATGAAAGACTTGGGGCCTTGAGTTACTTTTTAGGGATTGTTGTCACTCGTCATGCATGTGAGTTATTCTTATCACAACGCAAGTATGCAGCTGGGATCATTGAGCGAGCTGGTATGTCCTCTTGCAAGTCTACTTCCACTCCAGTTGATACTAAACCTAAGTTGGGTGTTGCGGCTGGCTCACCATACGAAGATCCAACTCACTATCGCAGTCTTACAGGGCTGTTCAATATCTTACTTTCACGAGACCAGATATTACGTATGTCATACATCATATGTGTTTGTTTATGCATGATCTCAGGGTTGAGCACATGAATGCGCTCAAACGCATTATTCGATACATCCAGGGGACACTTGACTATGATTTACATTTATATCTTTCATCGACATCTACACTTGTCTCATATACTAATGATGATTGGGTTGGTTGTCCAGATACCAAACGTTCCACGTCCGACTATTGTATGTTTCTTGGGAATAACTTAGTTTCTTGGTTTGCGAAGCGTCAGTCTACATTATCACGCTCTAGTGCAGAGGTCGAGTATCGAGGGGTAGCCGATGTGGTCTATGAATCCTGTTGGCTACATAATCTTCTTTTAGAGCTTCATTGTCCTATTCAGAAAGCTATCTTGGTTTATTGTGATAATGTTAGTGTAGTCTACCTGTAATCCGGTTCAACACCAGCGCACTAAACACATCGAGATGGACGGCATCACCTTGTAACAGAACGTGGGTGATAAACGCCGCTTTCTCTCGGTCTTCCTCGGCCATCTGGATCTGGTTATATCAAGAGAAAGCATCCATAAAGGACAGCATCCCATGTCCAGCTGTGTTGGTGTTGTCCACCAGAACATCGATTTGAGGAAGAGGAAAATCATCACCGCTATTTTGACTCGAGAACATAACAGAGAGTTCGATCCGCCTATGAACTCTTCTTCATACGCTTCCTATCTTAACTCTCTCACCGGAATGGCAAACCCTAGAAAAGAGTTCACATCCACTACAGCCTTTTGTATGGTAAAGAGTGGTGCACTTCCTAACCTCACGTAGCTCATCAGTCGTTGGAGCCTACCCAGCAATGGCACCCGATGATTAGCAGATTAAGCTTGCAATTCTAACTAAAAGTCACTAACACTAAGAATCAGAAAAGAAATCCATAATAGTATAATCACTTACAAGGCCAAGAAGGGTTTTAAAAGTGTATCTACCCTGGAGAAACCGGTGCCCACAGTAAAGGTAGGTTCCATCTACTACCTGACCTTCACTGGTAGTTCAGCAAGCAACCAAACCAACGCAACGAAGCCGTATGAGTTCCAGCCAATCCATCCGAGATATAGTTGTGCCGATAGCTTGATTATATTCCGAAAACTCCTTTCCTCTTCAAGCATTCAAAATGTATGAACTCAACCCGCTTGAACAATGAAGTGAAAGAGACTGTAAGTCGAGTTGCTGAAGCGACATCATCTCATTGAACGTAGATATTTGTTGTGTAGCAGTTCGAATCAGGTATGAAGAGGGAAAGGAGCTAAGAGCAGCTCGAGCGAATGCGAGAGGAGCTAAAAGCACTGGACCTATTCATTCCTTCTCAGACTCGCCTAGCGTTCCAGCCAGATAGCGAGCGATCACTCAGCAATGAACACTAACTGAAAGCGGCCGGGAATGAGTACCTATCCCTTACGGGAATCGAACCTTTTCTCTATGTTAGATAGGTTGGAGCAAGCCTACACTATGAAAAGAGCCAATACGTGAAGTAAGAGGAATGCCTACGCTACGTGACCCCGCAGGCTGACTCCCAAATTTGATTCTGATCGTGACTTTTGGTGACCCAGTTCCTCTTTTGAGTACATCCGGGGAGTTTTCACCCACCTTAACTTAGGTCCTTGCGCGGGCGTCTCATTTCCTTACTTCTTGCCTATTCAAATTACTTTATTCGCGAAAAGGTAGCTCGTGGACAAGTACGTGTCTGCCACATCCCTTCCATGTATCAAATTGCAGACATCTTTACCAAAGGTCTTCCGTCAATACTCTTTGAAGATTTTAGGGACAGTCTCAGCGTACGAAGACCGCCCGCTATGACTGCGGGGGTGTGTTAAATATACCTGTGATATACATGGGTTTGTATACCATGTATATCACGGTTTCACAAGGCAAATACCATATGTGAAACCGTGGTATATAAGGTATACAAACCCGTGTATATCACGGTTTATGGAAGGTTTTTAGTGTAAATATTGTATTAAATTAGTATTGTACACTTACCATAATTATAGGATTCTTGTACAACTAGAATAGGGTTTTGGGAGTAGAATAGAAATAAGATTTTCCTATTATGGAAAATTGTAAATTGTATATATACTCTTTCATTAATGAAAATAATCAAGGGATTATTTCTTTCAGAGGGTAAGATGTCCAACATTGTGAATGAGACCAGAAAAGGGTATCCTGTAGCATGAGCAGCACAAATGATGTAAAAAGGCAACAATTGGAGCCAGGGAAGAAATGCATTCCTGTAATACCATAATCAAAACTTCAGCAAATAAGTACTTGATAGAGAAAGAGATAATTACTTCTCTCTTGAACAATAGTTGTTCTTGTTGTGTGCTTAAGGAGTTCTCTTCCATATCTTTACTTGCCGATGAACCCATTGTCATTGTGGATAACATTCTTCCTCCTTGTGCTTCCGAAACAACTTGCCTCCATCCCATTTTGAAAATACTCTTGCCTTGCTTGGTTAGGCGATGACCCTATCAATATAAGAATCAATATATTTTCCTAGTCAATAGCATATCTACTTTGGCAACAATAACGATAAATATTAACTCCAGCCATCTTAGAATTACTAATCAGGCAGACTAGCATATTTCCATCATCGAACCTTCACTATTAACCACAAGCTTAAATGGCCTAAACACAGACAACTATCAAGCTTCCCAGTCATTCTATACATGGATTTTTTCTTGTTACATAAAAAAAATAGATGAAATCAAAAAGATCTTTCTTTGATAAGGTAAATCAAAAGATCTTGTATAGTCCTTATACTCCTTTCACTATTTTAAAATAATCTCCTGTTTCATGTTTCCAAACTTTATGTTAATGGCAATGGTACAAAAGTTATTGTTCAGTTTACCTTGTGATTGGCAACATCAGTTGGTACATCTATGTTAAGAAAGCAATTCTTAGGAAAAGTATTATTCTTGATCTCAGCCAATATAGCTGTAATGATTGGCATGCAAGCTTCAGCTGCCAATACGAAATCATCAACCTTGCTTTTTCCACCAACCCTGAAGTTGACAAACCACATTGAAGAAGGAAGAACAAAAAATAACTTCTCCACGTTAACCTGAAGACAGGATAATATGATGTACTATACCAGTCATATGACACTGAGACAGAAGGAACGCCATTAAAGAAAGCCTCTCGTGCACCAGCCACTGTCCCTGAGTAAACACTGCATTACCAACAATAGATCCATTAAGATTAAGCAGCCCCTGGTTTTACTATAATACAAAAAAGACAAGTCTGCTGACTTTTCATTAGGAGCAACATAAAAACTCAATTAACATTTGAACAGCTAGAAACCGAGAACTGCCAAGGAAGCAAGGCCTAAGATTAAAAATGTGTAGCATTTTCAACCCAAATCACCAAGTATTGTGGGCACTGTGCTTTCTGGTTTCATGGATCCATGGGACGTGCGTGATTTGAAACATGAAACTTGGTTTAAAGAAAGATGGTTTGAAGTTAGTAATAATAGCTGAATAAAAAATACTGTATATCAGAACAAGAGGTAATAACTGACCACTTCATGCAGAGGATCTAAAGACTAGATACAGATGTATATACTAACATGTGATAACCGCAATTGCTACCCTTATTTATTCCGCTGACAACCTGAAAGCATAAATTGACATGAGTACACAGGATAATAATGTGATGCTGTATATTAGGCTGTTAACACACATGCATCCAGTATGAAAAGCTCCAGTGCAAATTATTTGGACATCTATAGCATGATACGGCATTAAGTATCAGAAAGAGGTCCAACTAAAAAGCCTAACGGCAAATGAATTGTTAGCCAGCTATCAGAAGTATCAGAAAGAGGTCTATATAGCTAAAGAGCACCAAATGACATACACAATTTCTGATCTCCCACTGTTTTTCTTACTGGACCACTCCTACTAATTGAATGAAGGAGTATCATCCCAGTAGGGAGCTAGTTCACACGTATTAGATGCATCATTTTGTATGTTTGGTAGATTTCATTGATCTTTTCATGGTCCTCCTTTATTTACAATAGTAGTATTTTTGCATTCCATTTCCTTTTTACTTTTATCTCAAAGGAAATTTACTAGTAAAACCATAATTGATTAGTATTTCCTCTTGTTTAGCTGGAAAGCAGTAAAATTTATTGTCAATCTTTTAAGAAATTACAATAGTAAAAGAGAAATAAGTTTAAGTAGCTAGTTTTCTTCTTCTTTTTAATTATTTTATTTATTCACCAAAACACACACACACTGACAATTAGTTTGAGCAGCAAGTGTTGAACCCAAGTAGAACAAATGGATTTAAAGCAATTAAAAGTTGAATCCTTCAACCTTGCGACCCCCCCCCCCCTCTTCAAAGTGCCATGCTAAGCTAAGTGCTACATGATTACATCATAGGGAGGACGTCAGTATTAGTATCAAACGCTACCAGATCAGGTACAGAGGGGAAGAGCACTTTGGAGAGCCCAATGGAAGTGGAATCTGCTGGGGTTCCTGCCAAAAGAAAAACAAAAAGAGAGAGAGGGAGAGAGAGTTATCACTAGTTATGAAAGCATCCCAAAACAAGTTCTTCTGAGCAAGGAGTATAAAAAAGGGCAACCCGGTGCACTAAGCTCCCACTATGCACGGGTCCGAGGAAGGGCCGGACCACAAGGGTCTATTGTACGCAGCCTTACCTCACATTTCTGCAAGAGGCTGTTTCCACGGCTTGAACCATGACCACCTGGTCACATGGCAGCAACTTTACCAGTTACTTCAAGGCTCTCCCCTTCTCTGAGCAAGCAGTAATTCTGAATAATCAGCAATTTTATTTGAAACCAAAAAGATGTCAATTTCTCCTGCCAATAAGTTGAAACGAAAAGATGCCAATCCCCCATGCTCCGTCCAGTAAGTTGAAGATCATTACAAAAACATTGCTTCTCCTTTTTTTCTCCTTTTGGTAGAGTAAAGCAAGAGCATTGTTAGATTCCCACCCGGAAGCGGGGTTTGAACAAATAACAGCATTAACTGAACGAGAATTTCAGAATTAGTTTACTTGGTACCAGAATTTGGGAAATCAAAAGCAATCTCATAAGAACATGTTAATATAGTATGGCATTGAAGGAAAGTGAAATCTGAATTCCAGATCCTTCTACCCAATGGTTCAAGTCCATAACAAAAAGGTACGAAATGATCTATGGTTTTAAAGCATTGTGACAACACATCAAACAACCAATTACTAGTCAGTGTTCAACAAAGACCAGAAAACATGATAAAGAGGAGATAAAGCTTCAACAAAGCTAATTCTAGAAACATGAACCTAGAAAAACTAAAGTTGTACACAATATTTAAGATTCAACCGGATTATGACAATTAGCTTGTTTAAGACCCTGACTGACCAGAAACTGCAAAGGCTGTCGCTCCACTGATGTCCACCTTCTTGACGGAAAGAGGATGTTGCCATGAGATACTATGGCTAACAGCAGACTTTTCACTGGGAAAACGGGAATAAGAATGTAATAAGTATCATTTTGGATCCAAATAGAGATTTATAGGAACAAGAGATTTGGTCTTAGACGTCAACAAATTACCAGAGAGAATAAAGGGAGCAGAGTGAAGTAAATCAACAGAGAATGAGCTGCCCAGAACTTTGATGTAATCAGATCTCTGCTCATTTTTCTTTTTCTTTCGATAAGTATTTAAATCAGATCTTTAATTTCAAACACAATCATGACTTCATAACAAGAGTTATGGTAGAGAATATCAAATAAATTAACAGTCACAAAATGTTCTAGTCAATGATCTTATGATTGTAAGCAATTATTAATGAAAGAATTTACATAAGCACTTGGCCAGAATTTAGACAGACATGTTATAGACATTGAGACAGGATATATTCGATACGGAAGTTGCTTCTTCAAGTAATAATCACATAACATGCATTTTACTCAAGAAACACAGAAAACTAACAAGACAAACTACCTCCAGCTGATCCTTAAGATGAAATGTCTAGTTAGGATCTTCCCGATCAAAGTAACCTAAATGTCAAATTCGATACATATAGTGGGATAAGAATGTGTTCAATGGAAATGTTAGTATCCCACATCAGTGGATGTAATCTTCACCTCATGAGCTAGCTTTTTGGTTTGAGTTAAGCCGAAGGTCCATTTTCTTACCTGTACAACAACAACAACAATAATATACCCAGTGTAATCCCACGAGTGGGGTCTGGGGAGGGTAGAGTGTGCGCGGACCTTACCTCTACCTTGGAGGTAGAGAGGTTGTTTCCGATAGACGCTCGGCTCAAGATAAAGCATATCAAAGTAGGTCAAAAAGGGAATAACAAAAGCATACTATAGAAAGCAAGACAAAGCATTTCAAAAAAAAAGAAAAGGAAAATCAAATAATAACAAAATCAAAGGACAAGAACTACAATAGAAATACTACGAATACTAGTAAAGAAGCATACGTGAGACAACGCCCTACTACCGGCTAACTTTCTACCCTAATTTGTGCCCTCCACACCCTTCTATCTAAGGTCATGTCCTCGGTGAGTTGTAACTGCATCATGTCTTGTCTAATCACCTCACCCCAATACTTCTACGTCATTCATAGCCAACCTCTCACATCTCCGCACTGGGGCATCCGCGCATCTCCTCTTCACATGCCCAAACCATTTTAGCCACGTTTCCCGCATCTTGTCCTCCATCGAGGCCACATCCACCTTGTCCCAGTCCTCTTCATTCCTAATTCTATATCTCCTAGTATGCCCACACATCTACCGCAACATCCTCCTCTTCATATGTCCAAACCATCTTAGCCTCGTTTCCCGCATCTTGTCCTCCATTGAGGCCACGTCTACCTTGTCCCGATCCTCTTCATTCCTAATTATATCTCTCCTAGTATGCCCACACATCCACCGCAACATCCTCATTTCTGCAACTTTCATCTTCTGAACGTGAGTGTTTTTAACTACCCAACACTCCGCCCCATACAACATAGTTGGTCTAACCACTACTATGTAGAACTTGCCTTTAAGTTTCGGTGACACTTTTTATCACAAAAGACTCTGAACGCGAGTCTCCATTTCATCCCCTACACCAATACGATGTGTGACATCCTCATCAATCTCTCAATTTCCTTTGATAACAGACCCGAGATACTTGAAATCCCCTCTTCTGGACAATATGTGTGTCAAGCCTCACTTTTACACCAACTTCATGCATTACATCACTGAACTTGCACTCCACGTATTCAGCCGTGTCCAGCCAGCTCAGCCTGAACCCTTTAGACTCTAGGGTCTGCCTCAGAACCTCCAGCTTAGCATTAACTCCGCCACGAGTCTCGTCAATCAAAACTATGTCATCCGTAAATAACATACACCATGGCACCTCACCTTGAATGACAAATAAAAACGGGCTAAGAGCTGATCCTTGATGCAACCCCATCACAATTGGAAAGTGCTCTGAATCTCCTCCCACTATCCTTACCCGGGTCTTGGCTCCCTCGTACATATACTTAATCGCCCTACTGTACGCCACAGGTACACCACTAGCCTCCAAGCATCTCCATAGAACCTCTCTAGGATCGTAGGCCTTTTCTAGATCTATGAACACCATGTTAAGGTCGTTCTTCCTCTCCTTGTACTGCTCCACCAACCTCCTCACAAAATGAATGGCTTCTGTAGTTGAGCATCCCGGTATGAATCCGAACTGATTCTCCAAAATAGATACACCCCTCCTTACCCTCATCTCCACCACTCTCTCCCAAACTTTCATCGTGTGGCTTATCAGCTTAATACCCCTATAGTTGTTGAAGCTCTGAATATCTCCCTTGTTCTTGTACAACAGAATCATTGTACTCCACCTCTATTCTTCGAACATTTTCCCCGTCTTAAACACGACATTGAACAACTTAGTCAGTCACTCCATAACTGCCCTGTCTGCACTCTTCTAGAGTTCCACCGGAATGTCGTTTGCCCTTGTCGCTCTTCCCTTGTGCATCCTACGAATAGCACAATTAACCTCATCCACCCTTATACACCTACAATACCCAAAATTCCGACTCCTCTCTGAGTACTCTAAATCCCCCAGCACAATGTCTCTGTCTCCCTCTTCGTTTGGGAGTTTATGAAAGTAAGATTACCATCTTCGTTTAATGGGCGCCTCATCCACCAGTACTTTGCCGTCTTCGTCCTTGATGCATTTTACTTGGTCCGGGTCACGGGCCCTCCTCTATCTACTGTAACAACCTGATAAATTGAAAAAATAGATATTGTTTCCAAAAAAGGAACGACAAGGAGACTTATATAACCTCCAAATACCTATTGTCTAGGAGTCAATAGTGTCCTCTCCACTTTTCTTCCTTGGTGCTTTGGATTCCCATCCTCCTGGTTGCAAGTGAGTGCACTTGCCGTTGGAACAACCTCACCTGTCAATGGCTAACGAATTTGGATAGAACATAGATAAGTCTACATGTGACCACACATCTAAGCCTTCTTGCTAAATTACCAATCAGAGCTTCTTTTAATGTTGTCATATAATTAAAAGAAATGTTCTCATATAAATAAGGGCTTTATATATCATGCCATGCTAACTGAGTTCTGAATTTGATTTTTGTATATATTTAGTGAGTTTCTTAATGTGATTACTGGGTTTGTACTAAAGCTATTGGGTTCGGCCGAACTCGTAATTCGGCTTCTAGCTCCGCCCCTGCTCCACTGTGATAGTAAGGCACAAGAAATTTATATGGATCCCGTATCTTCTAATGACAGAATTTTGAAAACAAAACACAGGAAAGTCCAATTTTCTCCACAAAGTTTGAGATATAACACTGCTTCTGCAAACATTTGCCATATACAGTTCTCCCTAAAGCAAAATATGAAATATAAGAAAAATCTACAAATAGCAAAATCCATCTTTACTATGTTGAATTTCACTCTCTTATCTTCACGGAGAGAACATCTAAATCAAACTTGAAGTTAAGACCTATTTCACATTTCACCCGTAATAGTATCAGTATCCATCACCATCTGAATAAATAAACAAAAAGAAAATGGAAAAGAAAGAAACAGATGTATTTGCAATCTATTCTTTATTGGTAATTGTGGGAACAACAATGCACCAATACTATTAGTACGACATACATATGAGCAAACATTTATTATTAGTCAGAGCCTAATTTCTGTATTTGTCCAACTTTACATATAGCCCTGATGGCATTAAGTTTTCACCACCATAGCTTTGGCAGTTTATGATAGTAGGTATTCCAACATGCTTAGCTGATAACCAGGAGTTTCTCTCTTTTGTTTTAATAATGACAATGTTTGGTCCAACTTGCAAGCACCTCGACAAAATCATTGGGTGCATGCTACCTCTAGACTCCACACATCCCATAATTCTAGCCACCAAAACTTAACAGTAGTTGATAACTACGAGCTTACTAAACAAATTATCAAAAGCCCTATTGCCGTCCTCGATTTCCCAACTAAATAAAAGTTATAGCCATGAAATCAACTAATCAAGAACACGAGGAAGAAAAGAAAAGTAAAAATAGTGATATTCATTTTTTCCCGAGTTACTGGTCAAAAACGCATCTAAACTATTACTTCTTCGCGAGTTTCACACCCCAACTATCAGTTGGTTGTTCCTTTCTCTTACCTAAACTATCATCATCTATGTATAAATACACCTCGAAGCTAATTAGATCAACTTCTGTTGTTCCTTTTTCTTACCTAAACTATCACCATGGCCGTCTCAAACATTTTGGGGCCCTGTTCTAATTCGTAAAAGTGGGCCCTTAATACAAGTAAATATACGATTTCAATAATCTGAATTTGGGCCTCCACATGCGCGTGCCACTGAAACTGAATCACTTTACTTTGATTGGGATAAGACCTGCGAATTATGGGCTTTACTGTAAAGAATGGATCTTGGGTCTAACTCAACCCCAAAAGTTAGCTTGTAGGGTGAGGATTGTCCAAGTCCATATAAGGAGTCCATGTTCCTATTCCACATCCGATGTAGGACTCTTAACACTCCCCGCACGCCCAGACGTTGTTAACTAGAGCGTGATATAATTTGGGGGCCCAACATCGGTGAATAAATAATTGGAATGGGTTTGGCTCTGATACCATGTAAAGAATGGATCTTGAGCCTAACTCAATTCCAAAAGCTAGCTTGTAGAGTGAGGATTGTTCAAGTCCATATAAGGAGTCCATGTTCTCATTCCACATCCGATGTGGGATCTTAACATTTACAGTAAATTCTAGCTAATAATACTTAATAAAAAATGAAAAAAAAGGGCCCCTAAAATTTTTCATTTTTCAGAGGCCCTGTGCGGTAGCACGGCTCGCACGAGCCCAAAGACAGTCCTAACTATCACCATCTATGTATAAACACACCTCGAAGCTAATTAAGTCAACTAACAACTATTCCTTTTCCTACATGCACTATCACCTAGGTGTATTTATGGTATATAAATGGTGATAGTTCACGTAGGAAAAAAGAACAAGATAGTTGGGTGCGAAACTCGTGAAAAAGTAATGTATAAACCATCAATACAAGCAGACATTGATTAAAGAAAAATGAAAGAGAGAGACTTACGAATCGGGAGCACAAACAAGGACATTCAAGAGATTAGAGGAGACAAGAACACGAACGAGAGATCTCAAACCCGGAGCATCAATTCCATCATCATTTGTGACCATCACTGAGGGTTTATATTCACTGACATTCTCCATTGTCGCCGAATGTGTTGCTTTCAACTGAAAAACATTCAATGTGATATATACATGCGAGCCACTAGCGAAAAAATAGAAGTTTATGCATGTGGTTGATGATATCCTACGTATTATTATTTATTTTTTTTTTTTTGTAGGCTTCTGTATTAACCAGAGGTACTCGAGGTGATGGCACCGGTCCTTCAACAATATCACCAGTAAATCGCGTGATGTGCTTCAGATTATTAATTTGATTGAATGTTGAGGTGGTATCCGACTTTGCTTTCCTAACTTTATCTCTTATTTTCTACTAATTTAATTTTGCATTTAAAAGTTTTTGTTTGAAGAAAATAGAAATATTCCTTAAGGTTAGAGGTGAAGCTTACTTCCTGCGGTAGCCCCTTGGACCTTAGCCTCTTAAGGGTTGGGTTCTAGTGGCGGGCTCTTGGGTCGTCCGGACCCATATCTGGTAAAAGTGGTGGCCTGGTTGTCCCCACACCCCCTTATCATGCGTGTCTGTGGGAGCAGTTTGTGCTAGCGTTTTGGCGCTCGTCTTATGGTTCTCATTCCTCTTTCGCCGAGATGCCTTTTAAAAATATTTTTTCTCGCATCGGAACAAGACCCACTATACTAGATTTAGCCAATTCAGGTGCGAATGGGGATTCCCCAATAGATTCTACTAAAGTTTCTAATTGGGATAGAGGAGCTAACTTGAGATAGTTTATTTTACAATAACTGAGTTAGATTATTTTAGTTTTGCACTGAGAAATTTTACTAATTTGATCTAACTTTTGCTTTTCTTAACAAAAAGGATTGGAAATCTTTTTCTTATTTACTCTTCTTTGAGTCACTAGCGGAAAAGGTGGAAGATTACGCATGTAGTATATCTTATAGGAGATTTGGAATTATGTAGCTTGTTTTACTTGATCAGGTACTTTACTTTTCTAAAGAATTGCTCAAATGGCTTAAAGTTGAGATGTGGTATCTGACTTTGTTTTTCTAAACTTTTTTTAAATTCGACTAATTTAACTTTACATAAAAGAATTCACTTTGGAGAATAATAAAAACATTCTATTTTTTTAACTTTAAATTTCTAATTAAGATAGAGGGTACTCGTTATCTCACGTTATCTTTGATGATCTACTTTTCTTTTGTGCAAAACTGTGGTAGTTATACTGTGTGTTAGGAATAACTATTAATTTCTTTATTCTGAAATAAAAACTGTCTAATATGTCTGCGTTGGTTCCCCAGGCATTCTGGATAGTTTATAGTGGAGATTGAGGTAGTAACAAGAAAGAACTTAGGTACTTCACAACCTTCAATATTTGTTAATGAATTGCCTTGCAGTTCCTTACTATCCCAAAGAGAGTTACAGTTGTAAAATTTGAACTAAATGATACAGAGTTCATAAATGTTTTCCATGATTTTGCAGAATAACTAACACTACTACATGGGAATCATCAGCTTTAGATCACCAGAAGGATGATGGGATAAGCATCAAATCCTGATTGCCATGACTAATGCTACATCTGTGATGCCACAACAGACCTTGTTATGCTGAAAGAAAAACAAGAAATTTTCAGGAATTGAAGCGTATCCCAGCTATAAGCTATTCAGTAGTGAATCACACACGACAGACACAAATGGTTTTCTTAGAATCAGAAGGTCAATGACACTAAAAGCAATTCTTATATGTTGAAAGCTGAACATTAGGCCCAATTACATGGGTAATTGGTATTAGAGTAATGCCCATATGAATCATTATTTCCTGATGTGCCCCCATCTTATATTGTCCATGCTCTACATGTCTAGTCCTGAGTGTGCATGAGCGTGTTGAGTCCCACATCGGCTCATTTAGGGATGGGAGGCCTCTTTATATGATCTTTGGGCAATCCTCCCCTCATGATCTAACTTTTGAGGGTGAGTTAGGCCCAACATCCACTTAACACGGAAGATGAGGATAACAAAAGCAAATTTAGTTGGATATTTAACCAGATTTTGTTTTTTCCGAGTATTGTACACTTTTTCAGCCAAGATCAAGTTTTATACTCACTACATCCGTCCAAAAGTCTATATGAGTAGGATGTTGTGTTGACGACCAATATAATCAATTAATAAATGTGAGCCTCCTGATGGCTTAAAGTTTTAGGCAATATAGTCCATATATTCAAACAGAAAGTACATAAAAACATGGAACAACAATGTCAGTAGCGAAATGGGTAACTCACCACATTAACAAAGAGAGGATGAGAAGCGTTCGGAGACACCAGGAAGCCATTTTTTGAAGAAGGCAACACTATCTATCTCTGCAGGAGATAATGCGGAAAGGGGAGTAACAGTAATCTGTTACCAATGCAAAGTGGCATGTCAATATTCACGTTAGAATTTAATCAAATAACTAAAAGTTTTACATACATATCCTTCTTGAAGGGATGAATAATCAGTATCGTCATTATCCACTGCTGGTGTTTCCGCGGTCTAGAAAAGAATGGACATACAATTGCATTTATTCAGTATATTAAAACAAAAAATAAGGTAGAAGGAGGTGGAAGGATTTAGAATAAGCAACACAAATTAGCAGAAAAGGCAACAAAAAGGAGCTGGGGAAGAGGGAACTTCGGTAATCAGGATAAGGGGAAACTTCAGTAAATAAATGAGCAGCAGATAGAGAACGAGATCTCACATCTAACTTAAACACTAGATGTTCTTCTTTGGTGCTTAATGCGCTCTCTTCTGTACAGCCATTAGTATTCCCTGATGGTTTTATCTCCATTGCCCTTGGTGATGACGTTGTACCTGCTTGTGCTTCAGAAGTAACTTGCGTCCATCCCATTTTGTAAAAACATTTCCCCTGCCTAGTCAGCCGATAGCCCTAGGAATACACAATTAAGTACTCTCTTGCTGGTAGTATATGTATTTTGGAATATAATGCAAAAATAAGATCCAATAAAGTTAGAAGCTCTGAATCAAGCAGGGAAGTATATTCTAATTATGGAACCTTTGTGTTAATGACATAAATGAGCTAAACTTGGAAAGTATAAGGAACAATGGCAAGAAAAGTCACAAAGAACCAGGGTATTCAACTTTAAGCTTTTGACATTTTTCTTTGGATGCGCTAATGTCTGCTGAATTTATGCTTCATATTTCTCCTACCATAACTTGTTTAATAAGTCAAAACATCATTCTTGAATAAAAATTTATTGTTCATCGGCATCTAGAATTTATTTCATACTCAACTTGGATTAGCAACTACCAGTTTATTTCAAATGCAACTTGGATGAGCAACTAGCATTACAGAAGAAATAAAAAGGCAGTCATAGTCAAGCTAGTCTTGTAATCGCATAAAATCTACTCTTAGAATGACAAGACCGAGATCAAATTAAGTCCTAGAGCTCGTTAAGAGTTACCAGGTGCAAAATTTGACCAAGAAAGAAGGATTTGCTGCTTATTAAACAAAATAATCATGACAATCATAACTATCTTAAACTAATAATTGTCTGGTTAAATGCTCCGAATTATGGTCTTTCAGTTATCCGCTAGCTAATCTTACTGAATTCATGATGTTAGTGAAAAGAAAGACAGAATGGAGCAACAGTAAAGTTGTCTCTGTGTGACCTATAGATCACGGGTTCGAGCCGGGGAAGCAGCCACTAAAGCTTGCATTAGGGTAGGTTGTCTATATCACATCCCTTGGGGTGTGGTCCTTCTCCGAACACTACTAACGCAAGATGCTTTGTGCACCGGGCTGCCTTTTAGTGAAAAGAAAGACCGAAAGGTAAAACTAAAAAAAAAAAAAAAAAAGAGGTACATTAACAAATAAATAGAAACATATATAACAAATGTGATGTGCTAATCGTTCTTGTACACAGCAAAGACGTCCAAGTTATAGAGGAAGCAAGACGGGAAATATATGAAAGTATATAAACACCAACTACTGAATGAATCAAGTCACAATCATGAGATCAGCATAAGATGTCACATCTAAATTGTGAGACCAGATTTTATGTCCCTGTGAAACTAAAAGGCAGTGATCACAAAGGCCAGTCCAGCTTACCTTGTGGTTGCCAACTTCTCTTGGAACATTGATATTCAGAAAGCAATTCTGCGGATAAGTCTTATTCTTGATCCCAGATAATATAGCAGTGATGATTGGCATGCAAGCTTCAGCACTCAATATGAAATCATCAATATTGAGTTTTCGACCAGCCCTGACAGTCACATAAACCAATGAAAAATGAACTAAAACTATTTTAAATTAATTGGTAGGCTGATTAACTTACATATTATAAAAGTCATATGATACAGCGACGGAAGGAATGCCGTGAAAGAAAGCCTCTCGTGCACCACCCACTGTCCCTGAATAAACACTATAGTTCCAGCATTAGATCAAATTTAAACTGGCACGAACAATAAAAAATAGCAGTCTCTGGCCACTTGAGTGAAGTTTGGAAATCATAATCAAGAAAGGATAAATTTATAAAAAGCTAGACTAAGGCCTACCAGAAAGAAGAAAAATGTACTCTAGTGTAGCATTTGAAAGCACATAAGGTGGTGCTGTCTGTAATCTTTCATTAATAAGTAAGTGGTGCAAGGTTAAAAATGTGAAAATTGGTCAAAGGAATAATGATAAATGTTATAAATAGCATAAGTGCATAACTAGCAACAAAAAATGGAAATTCAAGGAGGGTAGTATCAATTAAGCATTTCACAGTTAGGATCTAAAGGCTCGATAGAGAAATATACTAACATGTCATAACCACAATTGCAGCCTAAATTAATGCCACTGACAACCTGCAAGCATAAATTGATGAGAGTTCACTTACTGTATATAGTGACAAACTATATCAGGATAATATCACGTATGAACTGGCTGCAAGTACAAGTAAAAAGAAAGGAAAAATCCAAAATGTAATTTTCATTAAGATGAAATAGAATAAATTTACGTGAACTTAATGAAGATCATATATAGTTCATACACAGATAAGTGTAAGTGAAGCTACGTGCTAGATCGATATGCCAAACTTGGTGTTAAAAGTTACCAGATCAGGTACTGCAGGAAAAATCTTTTTGGAGATTCCTAGGGAAGTTGAGTCTGCTGGAGTTCCTACCAAATGAAAGCAGAATGTACGTGTGAGTGGAAAAGAGAAAAGGGCACGATAATCATTAAAAATGAAGCCCCTTTAACAAGTTGTCGCTGATGGAACTGTGTAACTGTGAATCATCAAAACTTGATTGGTGTTTGAATGAGATGATATCATGTGCTTGTGTTTCATTCACTAGATTGAAATTCAATATTAGAACTTCTGCTCATGTTTTTATTTTCCATTAGGATAGAGTACAACAATCAGTCCAAGTCGCACCAGCTTGTGGGAATATGAATGTAGATACAAACAAAAACAAACTACAATTTCATAATTAGCTGCTATGCTTGGTAACAGCCTTTAGAAATAGTCGACACAGTTTCTCTTTTTCTTAATCAAAGACGTGATGTCATGCAGATTTGCTTTACTAGTTTCTTCCCATTTCGGTTGGCGCTTTTGGCTGGAGGGTCAATTACATAGCTAAACGGATTTTTTTGAACAAATTTTAAATTTGAAAGATAAGTATTAGGTCACATTTTCCTCTTATTAAAAGAGAAGTGACCAACAATTTGAAAGAAACAGAAGAAAGCAAATCAGTCAGTCCAGATCCTTTCACCATTTTTCAAATCCACAGCAGAAGACTTAATCAATTCAAGATTCTAAGCATTCAAGACATCAAACCACCAATTTCATATAGGTAGACAGTTATGCTATTGAAAAGAGCCAATGAAACAGGATTTAGAGAAGTACATATATTAGCATAAGTTAAAACGACCAATATTGCACTATAGAAAAACCAAAGATGAATTAAGAATAAAAAACCAAGCAGTTCTGGATGAGGAAACGATTTAAGACCAGGACTAACCAGAAATGGCAAAAGCTGTAGCGCCAGGAACATCTACTTTCTTAACAGTAACCGAGCGTTGCCATGAAACACAATGACTAGCAGCCGATCTTTCACTGGATAATGGTAATCAAAATGTAAAAGATATCAAGATGCTTCTATTGGAGGTTTGTTGAGTGTTGACATATGAAGGAATATACATAATTGGTGTTAGATATTAAAGTATAGCACATTGGTTAAAAAAATCAACTTTGTATTGAAAATATTCACTTCATGAGCTAATTTTTTTCGTTGAGTTAGGCCAGGGACAATTATCTTTGCAAAGTCAATTTAGAGTTCCAATTGCAGATAACCACAGACAGACAAACAAATTAAACTCAAATTGAAAAAATAAAATAGTATTCATTTTCAATTTAAAAATGGTATGTGAAAATTAAAGTTGTGTTTGGACATGAATACAAATTGACGTTATATTCGAATTTTTGTGAGTAATTTTAGGTGAAAACAAAAAATCGTAACAATGTTATGTCCAAACAGTTCTTCGAAAAAAAAAGTTAAATATATCTAATAGAAGTGATAGAGATGATGGAATGTTTTCCCCTTTTATTCCATTGATTCGATCAAGTTTATATACAAGAATACAATACAATTATAGCTAAGATCATGCTAATCTTGCTAAATCATATCTTCAATTATGCTAATCATAAATTAGATCTTCAATTATGCTAATTATGCTAATCTAATCAGATCTTTAATCATGTTAATCATATACATATTTACTTGATTGAATATTTACATATTCTAATATACCCCCTTAGTCGAAACGGGAGGTTTGTGTACGTTGAGACTATCTCGGAAATCATCGAAGACTTGCAGCGGGAGTCCATTAGTGAAAATATCAGCAATTGATAGCGTGAAGGGACGTGGAGGACGTGTACTTGACCTCGAGCGACTTTCTCACGTACGAAGTGAATATCCATTTCAATGTGTTTAGTGTGTTGATGTTGAACTGGGTTACCGGAGAGATAAACCGCACTAACATTGTCACAGTAAACCCAAGTGGCTTTTACAACTGGACAGTGAAGCTCCAGAAGTAAGTTTCGAATCCAACGGGATTCAGAGACGACATTGGCTACTCCAGGATATTCGACCTCAGCACTTGATCTGGATAATGTAGGTTGTCTTTTTGCAGACCAAGATATTAAGTTATCTCCGAGGTAGACGCAGTAACCAGAAATTGAGTGTCTAGTATCCGGACATCCCCCAGTCTACGTCAGTGTATGATATGAGTTTGTTGATCGAAGTTGGGTAAATATGGAGTCCGAATTCGAGTGTACCGTGAATGTAGCGAATGATACGCTTTAATGCAGACATGTGTTGGGTTCTTGGGTCATGCATAAATAAGCAAACTTGTTGAACCGCATATGATATACCAGGTCTTGTAAATATTAAATATTGTAAGACACCTGCAGGACTACGATATTCCGTCGGGTCATGATATGGATTACCGGAAGAGGAACTAAATTTTGCTTTTGTGTCAACCGGTGTAGGAGATGGTTTGCAGGAGGACATACCGACTCGCTCAATAATCTTCTCTGCATATTTCTTTCTGTGAAAGAAATAGTCCTTCGGAATGTCAGGTAACGGAGATACCCAAAAAATAGCTGAGTGGGCCCAAATCTTTCATAGCGAATTCAGATCCAAGCTTAGACATAATGGATTGTCAAAGATCCTCTGAAGAAGTAGCCAGAATTATATCATCCACATAGAGGAGATTATATGTCATATTTGTGCTTCGACGATAAATGAATAAAGAATGATCTGAGATGTTGCGAGAGAAGTCCAATGTAGCCACATAATCTGCAAAACGCTGGTACCAAGCGCGAGGGGCTTGTTTAAGTTCATAGAGGGATTTCTTGAGCAAGCATACATAATCAGAGTGTTGAGGGTCACGAAAACCCGGAGGTTGGTACATATAGACGGTTTCATTGAGATATCCATGTAAGAATGCATTTTTAACATCAAGCTGAGTGAGACACCAAAATGTTGATAATGAAATGCTAAGGATTGTCTGAATAGTAGTCGGTTTGACCACCGGACTGAATATTTTTCCGCAATCTACACCAGTTTGTTGTCCTGCACCATCACCTACAAGTCTGGCTTTGTGCCTCTCAAAAGACCCGTCAGATTTCTTTTTATGCATGAAATCCACAAACTTCGAATGATATTAACATTAGACGGTCGTGGCACCAAGTCCCACGTCTTATTTAGAATAAGAGTGTCGTATTCATCTTTCATGGTCATTTTCCAATTATGATCGTTTAATGCATGGATGGGATTTGTAGGCAAAGGAGAAATGGAATTTTTAGTAGTGGTGTGAAGATTGACAAGTCTTCTGGGCTTAAAAATTTCATGTTGGGCTCTTGTTTTCATTTGAGGGGATTGATGAGGAGTTACATGTGAACTGGTTTGGGCAGTTTGTTGGGCGTTTATCGGACTGTGTGGTGAGGAATGGGGAGGGCTGGAGTGAGACAATGTAGGAGTGTTGTCTATTGCGGCTGGTGCTAATTGAACCGGAGTGGAGTCGGTTCAAATAGGAGTTTGAACGGACTCATGAATCATCTGTGATGGAGTAGAGGTTGAGTCCCTTAGATTAGGTGTTGAACTTTGATATGCAGGTGTAGGTTGTAGAAATAATAGTTTCATGAGGCTTGTATCAAGAAACTCATATGTTGCGGGTTTTGGATCATGTATTTTTGAAAAAGGGAAGGTATCTTCATCAAAAATTACATGTCTTGAAATGATTATTTTTCGACTCGATAAATCATAACATTTGTAACCTCTATGATTTGCAGGATATCCCAAAAAACACAAGGTGTTGATTTTGCTTGCAATTTATTCCGAGAAGTGGAGGGAAGTACTAGATAGCATAAACACCCAAAGACCCGAAGATGAGAATAGGATGTATCTTTTTGATAGAGAATATTCGTGAGTGTTTTATATGCAAGTTTTTTGTTGGGAATTATGTTATGCAAGTAGGTAGTCATTTGTAATGCATGATGTCAAAATGAGTGGAGTAAGGACGCATGAGTAAGGAGAGTTCGGATGATATTGTTTATGGTACGAATTTTCTTTCGGCTTTTCCATTTTGAGAAGATGTATAGGACAAGAGAACCTAAAGCGCATTCCATGGGATTCGCAAAACTTGTGAAAGGACTCATTGTTGTATTCTCTCCCATTGTCACATTAATTTCTTTTTATTTTTCTTTCAAATTGTGTTGTGATATAATTATGAAAAATTATGAACATAGAATAGACTTGAGATTTATTGGCAATTGGAAAAGTCCACAGAAAATTTGTAAAGTCATCAAAGAATAAAACATAATACCGATGACCACCCGAACTAAGGATAGGTGATGACCAAAGATCACTATGCACAATATTAAATGGCAAAGAGGTTTGTGATGACGAGTCATAAAAGGGTTGCTTTACTTGTTTCCCAAGGAACAAGAATGACAGAAAAATCATCCTGAAATTTATTACAATCAATAAAATTGTTCTGGCGGAGAGAGCTTAAAACAAGAGCTCCCGGATGTCCTAAATCACTATGCCATATTCGGGAGATAAAGCTGCAAAAGTAGAAGGTGTTCCAGAATAAGGTCTTGTGGTTATTGGATAGAAACCACACATGTTGTTACACCTCATTAAATGCATCCCGCCTGAGAATTCTTAAAATCTGAAAGGATCAAATTCAACAGAAACATAATTATCAATGGTAAATTTTCGCACGGAAACAAGGTTTTTGATTAATTTCGGGGCATGTAGAACATTTTTTAAGGTTAAGGGTGGATGGGGTTTGGTTAATAATGCATTTCCACAACCAATAATTGAAATTGTATGGCCACTACCAACTGTAATATTACGATTATTGCTATGATCATCCGGAGGAGCAATTGACAAAGTGTGCATAGCTTGTTGAATATCAGTTGGTTCATAAGTGGACTGCGCTGATGCAATGTGGGCTTGAGGCCTGGGCCCAATATAGAAGGACGTTGGGTTGTGTTAGGCCTTTGAAATTGGGCTTGATTTGCCGTTGGATACGGGCAAGGAACAGAAGCAGCCCACGACCCATTTGGAGAATAGGCCCACGACCGATAAAAAGATGGGTTTGGCCCATTGTAGCCAACCATACGGGTTTTGCCCTCCTTGTTGTCGACCAGTCCCCTTTCATCTCCCCTTGTCGCCCCGATTGTTGTTGTTGTTGTTGTTTGGACGATGGCCACTTTGATTTGCGCTTGTATTCTTGGTGTTATCGCGTGAAGTATGAAGAGCAGAGGTATCAGTGGAGTGTGAAATCCTCTTCGCCCGTGCCGTTTCTTCTAAAACGAGCATGGATCAGGCTTTGTAGAAGGGAGGAAGAGAGTCGCCGTGACGAATCTGGGAGGCAACAGTGGAATAGGCGTCAGTTAATCCAGAGACCATTTGAAGTACTAACCTGTCATTTGACACGGCGGCGCCGACGTTGGAAAGTTGGTCCGCCAGTGATTTTTTATGCTGGCAGTAAGATGAAGCATCTGGGAAATTTTCCATCTGGACGGCAGAAAATTCTTGTTCGAGGTATAGTGCCCTCGAGTTCTTATTGTCAGAAAATATGTCATTCAGCTGATTCCATGCTAATTCGGTAGTGGAGTCCCGTTCAAGAATTGTGTTCAGAAGGTCTTCGGATATGGTGTTGTAAATCCATTGTAAAACAATGGCATCAATCCGTGACCAGAGTTCAGGATCTGTATTTTTTAGCGATGGGGATGTGTCTGTAGTCGTTGTTTCCTTCGAATTTGGAGTGATATGGTCGAGAACTTTATAAGCCCTAGCATGAATTTTAAAAAGTTCTGATCATGTTATGTACTGACCCTTTTCAATGTCAACATTGACTGTGATAAAACTATTGATGTTTGACATTGTTAGAGCGGGATGGAGGGTGAGATTGGATGGAGAAGAAGATTTTGGGTCGGTTATTTGGTTTGCAGCCATGGCGAGACAGTAAAGGAAAAGAACATATTCAGACACAGAGAGAAGGCGTTGCTAATTTGATAATTAAATTAACCTAGGCTTTTGATACCATAATAGAAGTGATAGAGATGATGGAATGTTTTCCCCCTTTTATTCCAGTGATTCGATCAAGTTTATATACAATAATACAATACAATTATAGCTGAAATCATGCTAATCTTGCTAAATCGGATCTTCAATTATGCTAATCTAATCATGCTAATCATATACATATTTACTTGATTGAATATTTACATAATCTAATAATATCCATGGTCAAAACGAGAGAGAAGGGAGAACAGTACGAGTCAGGAGCAAACACGAGTACATGGAAGAGATTGGTGGAGACGAGAGCACGAACAAGAGCTCTTAAACCAGGTGCATCAATTCCGTCGTCATTGGTTACCATCACCGTCGGCTTACCACCGGACACACCGTTCCCTTCCTCCATTAATGCCACAAAATGCAAAAACTAAATTGACTCAGTGTGTAATGTAATGTGAAGGGGTAGAGGATTATAGTAACCTATGAATTACGGACAGTTCATTTAGGCGTAACGTATTCGTGTGTCAGACACCTCCTCAGACACGACGCCTCAGACACGCCCACGCCTCGGACACATGTTTGGGACGTTTCCGAATGGATCCGGCCAAAAAAAGAGAAATTGTCGGACACGGTAGGGACACGCGAGGGACATCGGAAAGGGGGACACCGCAAGGGACACGCGAGGGACACCGGAAAGGGGACACGGCAGGGACAAAAAAAAATTGTCTTTACAAGAAGTTTAGTTTTAATTTTATTTGATTTATTTTAAGTAAATTTATATTTATTTGAATTTGGGTTTTGGTGTATTAATTTATAGATTAGAATTTGGGTCTTGGGACATACTTATGTATTAATTTATGGACTATGATCTTATGAATTGTGTATTGAATATTTGATTGATTGTTAATTTGTTATGAATGGTTCTTTTTAATTTGGTATATATTTAATTTGGTATTTTGATATTTTGGTATTTTGATATATACCAAATTTGAATTAAATTTTATTTATTTATTTATTTATTTATTTATTTATTTATTTATATATTTATATATTTATATATTTATATTTTTATATTTTTATATTTTTATATTTTTATATTTTTATTTTTTTATATTTTTACAGTCGTGTCTCTATCGTGTTGTGTCATCTATTTTTTAAAATTATCATTTTCACATGTCCGTGTCCTAGCAGACACCTCTCACGTGTCGGTGCTGCATAATAGTAACTTGTATTTTAATCTGCACGCAAATAGAATTGAAGCATCCTTTTTTTTTCAGTTTGTTTAGCAAAAAGTTAAAAGAGAATGATGCAAGTGCAGTGTGCATGATGATGGATGGCCAGCATTTATTACTCTTGTAATGCAAATTTTTGTCCTTTTATTCCTCATAGTTTAATGGAGTCCTCTTTTCAAGAATTGGTTCAAAAAAAGTTCAAATAACTACACGAAATTATAAAATTGATCGAAAAAACTTTAACAATAATAAGTCAATAAATATATTATTGCCAAAAAATATAAATAATAATAAAAATTTAATATATTGTTGCTAAAAAAGAAAAATGACAATAAATTTAAGGAAAAAGGGTCATATTTGCCCTCAACGTTTAGAAAAATGTTTGTATTTGCCCTTCGTTAATGTTTGTATTTGCCCTTCGTTAATGTTTGGGGTCAAATATATCCTCCGTTAGTTTAAACTTGTATTTGCCTTTATTTAATAGGTATGCCACGTGGATGTCACATGTGAGTCACGTGGATGCCACATGTTCATCTTCATCAGCCACCAAAAAAAATCATACCCGACCCAAACCCAAGACACAGTCCCTTCATCTTCATCAGCCACCACCGCCACCTCCATCGCCTCCATCTCTACCGTCTCCACCTCCACCGTCGGAGCTTCGATCACCGGGCTCAATTTCCACATTGAGATTTGCTTTCTCAATTGTTATTTATGTTGCATGTCGACAACACTGGATTTCGTCTATAGCTTGCTTCTATTCGTAAAACTCTAACTAGGTGGATTTAACACAATTTAAGTCTCCACAAATTCAACTATGCTTTTAGGTTTAAGGACCGGATTCAACTTGAGTATATTTATTTTTTGTTTGTTCAAAATATAATATATTATAGTAATAATATTCGGAGTATTTGAAAGAAGACAATAGAAAAAGGAGAAGGATAATCCTCGTATAATCGGACAATGTTGGGATGTTTGAGGAGTTTAAAGTTCCAATCTACAATTACACATGAACAAATGTCAACTTTAGTAGTATATTTGATTTATTTTTTTAATTAAAACAGAACATGAGTAATATATTTGATTTTTTTAGTAATTATTTCTAGATATTTAAATAGGGTAATTAAGTTGTATAGTTGGATTTTTTTGTTAGTAATTATTTCTAGATATTTAAAGAGGGTAATGAAAGTTGTATATTTGAATTTTTTTTGTAATTATTTCTAGATATTTAAAGAAGGTACTGAAGATGGATAAAGTTATTGATGAAAATTAAAGAGGGTAATAAAGAAAATGGTAAAATTCAAATTGAAATAAATGGTAGAAGTGATTATGGCAGAAGTGATTCCGGCAGAAACTACAAATTGTAGCTTCTGCCAGAAGTGCTTCTGGAGACCAGAATTACTTCTGAAAAGTCAATTCACGAAAGTAGGTACCCAGAAGTCAATTCAAACAGGCACTAAAGTGTCCATTTGGATTGCATGAATTAGGTAGCTGTTGACACCCAATTTTGACCCTCCCGTCCAGTCATTAACTATAAAATTACACTAATTTTAAAGCAATTTTATAATAATAAAATACAACAATAAAACATTAATACAGGCATAAATAAACATTTTAATAATGGCATCGTGTCTTACGTAGAGTTTTAAGCACTTAGAGTCCCGCGCCCGCATTAATTAATTTTAAGCCCTGTCATGATTCTTAATTAATAATAAATACATAAAATAAATAATTTAGCAACAACGTCGTGTCAAGTAGCATAGCCGCATTTATTAATACTCAAGAGAATTTCATAATCATTTGTAATTTTAAAATCATTTTAAGACTAATACATGCACTTAATAGTGTCGCATTTATAAAAGCTTTAAACAATTCTTAAATATCATACTTGCATTTAGCATTTAAATAATTTAACCTAAACTCAATTCATTTTTAATTTAACTTCGCAATAATGCACAATAATAAGATTTTAAATGATAGCGCCGCATTCTAAAATATTAAATAACACGCCTGCATTTATTATAACAATTAGATTAATGAAGCACCTAAATAACTTGAGCACAATTTATTAATTTAATTAAACACTAATTAAAACTAATACCCTAATTAACTAACTCACCAGCCCACGCCCTGGCCCAAACCCGCGACCCGTGACCCACAGCCCAACCCGCAAGCCCACGCCCAACTCACCCCTTTAAACGTTCAGCAGCCCTTATACCCATCGTCTCTCCCTCATCGCCCAAACCTAAAAGAAACCGGCCTCTTACGCGAAACCCTAGTTCGCCACACCTTCGCCGCCATGCCCGGATTTCTCGCCGGAGAATCCGGGCTTTCCTTTATCCACACACACCCAGCCAACGATTTCTTACCATAACTAACCAAATCCCTTCAAATCAGAACTCGTTCGAATCACACAAAATCAGTAGCAAATCAATACGAATCAGCACCAATATCGTCCAAAATCCGCCTTTACTTACTTACCAATATTAGAACTCAAACGAGGGCTATATAAGCACATGCACGGGGAGAGCAGGAGCAAGGCAGGAGACCCATAGCATCGATTGAGGGCATCGATCGAACTGAGAAGAGTAGGCGGGGCTCGAGAGGAGTCCAAAGAAGAATGTACAAGAGCACAATAGAACAGGTCGTGGGCAATCATTTTTACACATGCGAGCAGACAGCAGGACATAGAGTTTGGAGGGCAAAACCAGTACGGGCGTTAGAACAGAACTCAGTCAGGGGGCTTAGCATCCAGATCCTTAGCATCGCAAGAATAGGAGGTTCAAATCCCTTCTTTTTAGTTCCAAAGAAGAAACAAATAAACGCGCCTTCTATTCGCATCGCAAACCCAAAACCGTCGAGTGTACCGACGACTTGATACATCGCCTCGGTTATTTGTCGGAGAAAGGTAAACCCAC